>JARHVA010000623.1:1587500-1932500 GCA_037957365.1 Torreya grandis
CCCCATAATCTATATTTTAAGGTTAAACATCATCATCCACAAGTTTTTAAAATAATGTCCCATTATGTACAAATTTTATACATCTATGTAGTATAGATGGGATGGTCTCCATTACATGTATCCAAGGTCTACCCAAAAGCAAATTATAGTGTAATGATTGAGACATTATCATTTTTTATTTGAAATTTTTGGAAGTCTCCCAAAATATAATTTAGGTCTACTTTAGGTCACAAAACGCTTTGGGGAATTTTATTTTACACATTTGGATCTTATTTAATCGACTTATCGAAAGACTAACTTGTTAGAGGACTGACTTGTCAACATATTACCTTAACTAGACTAGATATCAATAGTTGGTTTTAGTCCAAGCCCAACTAGACTAGGTATTGATTAGTATGAATATATGGTATCACCTTATCCCTATATAAAAGGGGCACTAATACTATATATATAACTGCCACTCAGCTCGATTGACCCCTATCTATATATGGGGAGTGAGTGATAGTGAACCACTCTCCTTATCATTTTCTTCCCAAATAAAAAATGATAAATTTATATAGACAAATCCCTTAGATGATTTAAGGATAAGTTCTCACTAATTAACAAAAGGCACACTTAGATAAAATATCCATCTAGATTATTATTATTCAAACATTGTACTTTATAAAGGATATATATTTATATGATTTTACCAAAGGAAGACATAAAAAATATCTCTTAAACTTACATTCACATTAATTTTAACACATACACATTAGTGGAATAACTACATGTGGTTTTATGGATCATAGGATTATTGGAAATTTAGGAAACACTTAGGTAGTCACTAGTGATTGGTTGAGGTCATTCCAACCCAACCCAAAAACCCTCTTTTTGAGGTCACATTGGTTTTAGGAGTGAAAGCTAAGGTATTAAAGCAAAGTGAACTAAAATAGATATGTTAGTGAATGTATAAATATATTTGAATACTCATGAACCATTTTCAAACATAAACATGATGATCCAAACTATCACAAACCTATGAAGACCCCCTGGATAAATTTGATGCATAGTAAACACATTTGGTTTCCATATACATCAAAATAATAGAATACTTGTCTTATTGAATTTCATGGTGGTTTGTTTTTTGATATGATCCAACATAAATAATATATTGAGCCTTCCTAATGACTATAAAAAACTAAAACATAGAACATAATCATAAACAATCTTAATTACTTTATTCCTTTAATTATTTCAATAAATACAAAAGTTTAATAAATCATAGTTACTATTTAACCCTAAAATATCTAGATTTGGGCTATTTAGGATTAAAGGGGATAGATATAGCCTAAGGTAAAAGGGTAATAAACTCAGATATAATATATATTGAATTCATTAAACTAAGATAGGCTAAAGATAGTAAGTACAACTATGTGAAATATGGAAATGATAAATAAGTAATATAATTAAATGGTTTTGATGCTAACATAGTTTTAGATCTCAAACAAGTAGGATGTAAAATAGAAGAATATTTTGTAACAACTTCCAAATTCTTGATTAAGTGCTTCTAGAGCTATGAACACTAGCATCGACCTTGGATGGTTACGACAATGTTATTGTATGAACCTAACATAGGTTTCATGTATGGAATAATTGTTGGAAAAGGATGTGACCACCTAGATGCTTTTGGGTTTATATTTTTATTCACTTTGGTGCATCCATATATAATTCATAGACTATTTTTCCTCATGTAATTGCAAAACCCTATTTCCTCATCTTCATAATGACCTTGGAAAAAATGGGTTGGTGGGCAAATGGTGTCAATTTGACCTCAAATACCCATTTGTTAATGAGTATTAACTATATATCCATTAATATTATGAGTGTTTTAGACTAATGTGGTTCTCTCCTATGTGTTGGCTTATATGTGAATCATGTAATATGTGAAAATCAAATAAAACAACACCCTAACTTGGAACTTGGAAAATATAGCTCTTAGGTTGTTCCTTTAGTACTTCATACCTGTGTATGTGTTTTCCCTATGATTGATGTGTAAATAGGATAAAATAAGGAATATTTACTTTATCAAGTGATTGATTGAATGTTTTGACAATATGCCTTAGGTCTTTTTTATGTGAGGAATGAATAAGGGTAGATCTTGTATTTATATCAAATCCCTTTGGATAAATAATTTGCATTAAATAACTTATGTTGACCATTAAGATATGTTTTATTTACAAATTATATTTTACTTTAGTGAATTTTACACCTATGTAATGTTAATAAACTAGCATCATTATAGAGGTCTTGTGTTGATGATTATGTCTTAGTAGTTAGAAAATAGGTACAGGTTCAAAACATTTAGGGACATAAGATAAGTATATTTTAATCATTCTAGGAAAGATAAAAGGTCTAGGTTATCAACATAAGACTGGTCATCACAATATATAGGTTAAGGGGCACACGTTAGAGTAGATAAAAGATTTTCAAAAGCGGGAAAGGTCCAAAATTGAGCATAACAACCAAGGTCTAAATCTACCAAGTGTATGATATTCAGGTGCTATATAATCCATAAATATCATCTACATTTTCCCCCTTTAATCTAGTAATTAAATTATTGATTTGAATGATAATAAATGCATACCTAGGTGTGTATAATACACCTTTCCTTTGTGTGAGACCAGCTTGAGTTCTTTACTGGTGATTAACCTACACAACCAAAAGCATGTTAAAGTAAATAATCTAATGCATATAATCTAAAATTGAAATTATTGAAAATATTGAAATTGAAATAACAAGATTAAAGAGTACACCTATGTATTGATGTTGCCACCTTACCTATTGGTAACTTGATTTGATATGTGTATCATTTAAGGACCTAAAATTGAGTTTAGTATAAATATGTATAAATCTATAAATTACATATATCTAAGGAGATAAAGAAAAAGATATATTGGAAGGCACATGCCCCCAAACTTGGAGAAAAGGTGAGTTTCCACCTATTAGTTGAGATTATCTCAATCATACAACCCAATTATAATTATAACCTGGTGAGAATGAGTGAATAAATTCAACTCATACTATAAGATTGGTAATGCTAGATGATGCAGTCAAGTCCAACCTAAAAACTTGGAAAGATTGAGTGTTTTAATCACCTCAACCATACTAAAAGTAAAGGAACTATTGTAATAGAATGGCTTAATATAGCTCATAAAGTACATCCTAGTGGGTGATGATACTCCCTCAGAGTGTTGAAATCTAAAATGGATTTGGATTTTTAATATAAGGTGCACACTACATAGCAATTACACCTCATATATGTGTCATGCTAAAACTATGTATAAAAATGGTACCAATGTATAAAATTATGCAACTATGAATCTAAATTATATAATTGATTGTTTTGTCCAATTCAAAAATTGTGTAAGTATGGAAAACGTGCTTTCAAAGCATGTGCCCACTATCTATGGAGAAATATGAAAACTAAAAGAAGTGCCAATGTGGAGGACATGTTTCCAAAACATACCCCCACTAAATCTAGATGTGTCAATTAATGAATAAGTGTGAAGAACATGATTCCAAAGCATGCCCCCACTGAATCTAAAAACTATCAATGTGTGTAATCCATGTCTATATGACATTCCCCCACTAAATATGAAAACTAATATAAGTGCCAAATATTGAATAAGTGTGAAGAACATGATTCCAAAGAATTTCCCCATTGAATTTAAAATTGTGAAAAAAGTGGATAACATGCCTTTGTGGTACTGATATTCCCACCCCCCTTTGAGGTGAGGGAATAATATAAATTGATAGCTACCTCACCTCAAAAAGATAAGACAACTGTATAATCTATGAATGGAACCATGTAGCATGTAGAATAACATGTTTAGGTAAATGTAACATTGAATAATATAGAATAATGTTATCACATTAAGTCCTAAGATGAATGATAAATATCATGGTAACATCTAGCTAGTAACAATGCAAGCTTAATAAGAAAATAAGCATACATAGACAAGAGTACTCAAAATCAAGTCAATTATTATGATCCATAATTATAATAATTGAAATATTTAAAGTATAATTTATATCAACACAACACAATATATATTGGTGGGCCAAGATAACTAGATATTCAATATATACAAAAATACCCTTAAGGTATGGAAATGCCATACAAAACTCCTTTAGTAAGGAATAACTCCACAATGTCTCTTCAAGGGGAAAACCTCCAATATCCTTTTACCAAATAAAAGATTCAACACTTACTTGATTAATTCATTTACAATGAAATTCACCTCCTTCATATAGACCTATATATAACTAAAAATGAATAGGTAACCTCCTAATCCCAATGTAGGCTGACCATTACCCAATGCATTAATTCCACAAGTTACTCATTTATCCTAATATATTAGACCCATATAACTAACTAAGGGGAATGTGTGCCACATTTCAATATCTCCATAAACCCTCGTACATTAATATATCATATCCCTAGGTACATATCATGCCTTCCCTCTTTGACATGTTTCATCCTCAAAACATAAGAAGAAATCAAATAATGAGTGTGCTTAAAATCATTGCACACTTGTCTCTAATATCAATCATCTAACCATCCATATGTGATCTTGGTAGGTGATATATTTATAGCCTTGTTTAAAATTTTCATTGTGCTAATATGATTATATTCATGATCATAACTATACTACCTTGATGTCCATGCATAATTATTCCTCATTTGACTCCATGTACCATATTCTATTATGATACTTTGATTATATTTATGACCATAGTATTTATTCTTTTATGCATAGTCATAGTTATTTCCATACTAATTCTATGTTACATAGGTTGTTTTGATACTCTAATTATATACTTGACCATAGTAGTTCTTCTTTGGATTCCATGTATAGCCATAGTGATTGGTACTCTGATTTCTTGTATAGCTAAAGTGATTATTGTTATGACATCCCTCACATGGCTCTATTTTTTTTATCTCATGATGATATAGGTGTCTATATACTTCAACATTGTTTGATACTTTAACATTATCCACCTTTTATTCTACCTCTTACACCTTTTCCTTTGGTGGTTCTTTTGTATCTTAAGTAGATGAAGTGTTCTTTTTTAATTCTATTATTTCTTCATCTATATCATCATTTGAATCTTCCTCATGATCTTCATCATCTATTTAAATCTTATTTACATGCTCTACTTTGGTTTTTATTTATGTCTTTCCAACTTTGATATCCTATAAAGTGACCTTTTTTATCTTATACCAAAACTTCATGAACTTCTTCTGAACATCAATATTGATTTTTTTTTAAGTTTTTAACCATGGATATCCAAGAAACATATCCACACTATCCATATCCAAATCATAAAAATATGAATGCAAAACATATTTGTCTATAATGAGTTTTAAATCTTCAAAAATTAAAATATTCTTACCATCTACTTGAGCCTCATTGATATTCTTTTCTTGAACCATTAGATGTTGGGCCACATCTATGTTGATGAATTTATACTTGATTATAGGGTTTATGGACACAATAACCTTCTTATTTTGAATGCATCCATGAAATTGAAAAATTGACTCTAATTTCTTTGGATTCAAATTATTTGAACCCTTATCTAATCCTTATTTGATGTGGTAGCATCACTACCCCTTTATACATAATGATCTATTTCACATTTTTATACCTTTTGTTAGTAATTTTGGTCATAGGAGGTCTATAAGAGTCCATACTAGTTTCTATAACTTGATCAAATTTGAATTTAAATTATTTCCTACCAATTCCTCGATTTGAAATTTTTGAATCTTTGCTTAAGGTTTTGAGAAAATGTCATGTTAATAGAAGGTCTCTATAGCATGTTATTATTATGTAGCTACTTAACTAGTTAGTGTCATCCAAGTTCATATGTGACTCATGTGATTAGTCATGTTGAAGCTCATATTAGTGGTTAAGTTAGTTAAAGACACTCTCAACGTGCAAAAAGGGAGTTAGGAGTTAGTTATGGTAGTTAGAGTCTTTTCAAATAGAAAGGTGTTTTCTTTAAAGATTAAATTCAAGGTAGGGAGGAATTTTAAGTGAAATAATGGTATAGAAGATTTGAAATAAGAAAGGAGAAATCTTTGTCAAATACACTTGTTATGTAAATATTATCAAAAATCATGAATGAAGAAGAGTAAATGACTTTTAAAAAACTTGTGTTTCTCAATTTTATACTTGGAGACTAATAATGTAAGTATTGTTCCATTATTTATATAAATGAATATGATATATTTTTTCAAAAATTGAAAGAGTGGCATGAGTTTCTTACCCCTATTTTTAAAACTATATTTTGTGTTAAAGAGGTTGAGAGTGAAGAAAGTATTTCAAGAAAAATAATTAATGAAATAATGTTTGGAATGTGTGAATTAATTATTTATATGATTTAAAAAACTCTTGAGAACTATTAAACCTTGTTTTTTTGATAAATATTTATTGAAGAGGCTAGATACAAAACCTGTTTGATCAGACATAGTCCCTGTTTGTCTACAAGATGTAATTTTGGGCCTATATTCTTGAGAGAAGGTTGTTCAAAACATAAGATATAATGGTAATTTCTTGTTACTATGTTATGGAGTTATTTTATTACAATAAATTTGTTTTTAATCCTATTGTGTTACACAGTCCATTCAAATTTACAAAGATGGTGTTCTAAACTAATAGTCAAACATAAAATAGTAGAAAAAACATGAATAAAGGTGATGTGGGGTTTGTATAATGATTTTAATAAGTGTATAAATATATTAAGGTATAAATATACCTTCACAATTATTTATAATGGAGATGGTAGCTTTGAAATTCAAATAAACCCTTCTCAGGTTTCACAGTCTGCATATAACCTTGAATTAGGTTTTTTACACTCAAATTAGTTTTTTAGGAGATCAAACCTATGAAAACCATCAATTTTTTTTTAAAATCATGTTTCTAAGTTCCTTTAAATTATTTTGTAAAATTTGAAGATTTTGCATACCTCTAAGTGCGGTTTTGGTAGGTTTGTGTCTAAATAGGGCATTGTAAGACCTAATAGGCCTAATTAGAGGCTAAAAAGGAGTGAGAAAGGTGATGTAGAAGTGGAATTAAGTAACCAAACTTCATATAAAGACAAGGAAATTTTAGTCATAATGCATGCATTAGCTAAGTTTAGATGTATTTGAAAATGGTCTTATTTTTTCATTAGAGGTTCGTACATGTCTATACTAAGGGAAATAATAAAAAAAAGGTTGCTACCTTATGTGCAAAAGGATAAGTATTTGTAAATGAAGAGAGTGATTGATTTGAGAAGTTTTGTGAGTTTGATAAGGAGATTAAAATATCATGAAGAGGTTTTATTGTGTCATAGAAAATCTTATTCAAGTTTGTAACTTAATGATTAGTGAGTTCTTGTCAAAACATGAACAAAGTAACAAAGATTAAGATGAAAAAGTTGTTATAAGTTTTTGTAAGGAAAGATTAAGTTGTTTAACGAGAAGTGAATGTTGATAGGTGAGTGTTCATAAATTTTAAAGGAATATATAAGATGGAATAAGGTAGTGTCAAAGAGTTGTATAGAAACCAAAGAAGGACAAATAGGATAAATAAAGATATCAGATCTAGGAGTTATTCGTAGAGGTGAGTATAGGTGAATGAGTTTCATGGGCTCATTCATTGATGACAAATTTGTATGATGAACTCTATATCATTTTGGTATCAGAGTGGGAACATTCTGAGGACAAGGTATGTTATGTATTTTTAAATGTTATGTTAGTTTGTATGAATATTTTGTGGAGTACATATTGGATGTTATTTTGAGATGTTATGAGAATGATAATGAAGATTAAAGGAAAGAGTGAAGAGGATACAAGGATATGAAATAGAGGTAAAGATAGTTGTGAAAAAAAAGAGAGGTGTGGTAAATCCCTTAATCCAAGAAGGCATATAGAAAGGAGAGCTAGTGAGAGATTCAAGAGAGAAGCTCAAGAAGAGAGCTTAATAAAGAGAGAGGAATCCCAAGTGAGGACAAGAAAAAGAGAAAGATACTCTAAGAGAGAGATTCAAGTGAGATAGAACAAGTGAAGGTCAAGAAGGTAAGTAGGAAGGCTTGTTAAAAGAAGAGATAGGTCCAAGAGAGAGACCTTGAGAGAGAGTGGAAAGTGAAGAAAGTGAAAGATAATGATGAAGGAATTAATGAATTAATAATTCCATAAGAGGATAGAAAAAGAAAAATAAGTAAATCAAATAGATTTAGAGAGAGAGAAGGAGATAGTTGAGATGATAGAGGTATTGACTAGGCTAGAACAAATCTTGGAAGAGTTGAGACTAAGATTCTTTGTATGTATAAAGAGGAAATTAAGATGGCCTCTTAAATAGTTGATAGAGAAGAAGATAAGACAAAATATGAAAATTAGATATGGCAGCATATAATGCAAGAAATAAATGATTTGGGTCTCATAGGAGATAAGGAGACCATCATGGTAGCTGAGTTGGCATTGAATACAATTTAGAATCAAAATGAAGGAGATTTGGCATCCAAAGAGAAAAAATTTTAGGAGAAACCAAGTACACTTCAAGATAATAATAAAATAATGGTTTTGTTTGACATGTTTACTTCATGTATAGGTCTATGGAAGAAAGAGAAAAAGCAGCAATTGCCCATGATTAGTTATAAGATACAAATCAAGATAGAGGTGAAAAAATGAGGATATATCATACTTTTAAGTAAACATCAAGAAGGTCTATATGTTTCAAATAGGCCTTGGGATCTAGGTGGATATGACCTTGGAAGAAGGATGTTGCAAAGACCCTAAAAGTCAAATCATTTATAATTTTCATGAAAATTTTCATTTTTATCCTTAGTAGTATGATGCAAGAGCATCACTACCCATTTGTAAATAATGGTCTATTTCACATGTTTGAATATTTTTTTAGTCATTTTGGTCATAGGAGGTCTATAGGAGTCCATACTAGTTGCTAGAACTTGATCAAATTTGAATTGAATTGTTTTGGCATTTTCCTGCCAAATCCTCAATTTGAAATTTTTGAATCTTTGCCCAAGGTTTTGAGAAAATTTCATGTTGGTATGAGGTCTCTATAGTATGGTATTATTTTTTATCTCCTTAAAAATTTAGTGGCACCAAATTTCATACGTGACTGATGTGACTAGTCACCTTGAAGCTCATATTAGTGGTTAAGTTAGTTAAATACACTCTCAACATAAAAAATGGAGTTAAGAGTTAGTTATGGTAGTTAGAGTTTTTTTGAATAGATAGTTTTTTTTTAGTGATTGAATTCAAGGTAGGGAGGAAGTGTAAGTGAAATAATGATAGATAATATTTGAAATAATAAAGGAGAATACTCTGTCAAATAGACATGTTATGTACATATTATCAAGAATCAGAATGAAGAAGAGTAAAGGACTTTTTAAAAACGTGTGTTTCTCAATTTTATACTTGGAGAATGATAATCTAAGTTTTTTTCATTATTTATATAAATTAATATGATATGTTTGTTCAAAAATTGAAAGAGTGACCTGAATTTCTTAACCCTATTTTTAAGACTATATTTTGTGTTAAAGAGGTTGAGAGTGAGCAAAACGTTTCAAGAAAAGGACTCATTGAAATAATGTTTGGAATGTATGAATTAATTATTGATATGATCTAAAAAACTCTTGATAATTATTAAACATTGTTACTTGTTATTCTGATAAAGATTTGTTGAAAAGGCTAGATATAATCCCTGTTTGGTCTAACATAGTTCTTTTGTCTATAATATGTAATTTTGGGCCTATATTCTTGAGATAAGTTTATTAAAAAAATAAGAGAGACTGTTAAGTTATTTTCACTATGTTATTTATGTTTTTTTAGAATAAGTAATTTGTTTTTAAACCCATTGTGTTACACAGTCCATTAAACTTTACAAAGACTATATTCTAAACTAATAGTCAAACATAAAATAGTAGAAAGAATGTGAACAAAGGTGATGTGGGGTTTGTATAAGAATTTAAATAAGTGTATAAACTTATTACATGTCTAAATATACCTTCACAATCATTTGGAACTGAGTTGGTAGCTTTGAAACTCAAATAAACCCTTCGCAGGTTTCATAGTCTGCATACAACCCTGAGTTAGGGTTTTTACACTCAAATTAGGTTTTTAAGATATTTAACTAATGAAAACCCTAAAAACTTTGTGAAAATTATGTTTTTATGTCCATTATGGTATTTTATAAGTTTTAAAAAAAAATTGAACATTTGAGTATGATTTTGATAATCATGTGTCCAAACATGGCATTATAAGATCTAATAGGCCTAATCAGAGGTTAAAAAGGAGTGAAAAAGGTGATGTATAAGTTAATTAAGTCACAAAACTTCATATAAAGATAAATTTCCATAGATGGTATTTTCATATGGTCTTAGTTTTTCATTAGAGTTTGTACATGTTCATACCAAGAGAAAAAAGGCTACTAGCCTATTGGCAAAAGGATAAGTAGTTGTAAATGATGAGATTGATTTACTTAAGAAGTTTTTTGAGTATTATAAGGAGATTAAAATATCATTAATAGGTTTCATGGTGTCATAGGAAACCTAATTTAAGTTTGAAACTTATTAATTAATGAGTTCTTGTCAAAACATGAACAAAACAACCAAGACTAAGATGTAAGATTTGTTATAAGTTTTTATAAGAGTAAGTTTTTTAAAGAGTAGTGAATGTTGATAGGTGATTTTTCATCAAGTTTAGATGAATCCAAAAGAGGGAAATAATTAAATTTCAAATGTTTTTATAGAAACCAAATAAGGGCAAACAAGACAAACAAAGATATCAGAGCTAGGATTTATTGGTAGAGGTGAGTATAGGTGAATGAGTTTGTTGTTTTCATCCATTGATGATAAATTTGTATAATGACCTCTACATCATTCTTCCTCCTCTTTGAGATCCTCTAACTCTCCTTCTTTACCCTTTGTATCCTCTTCATCATCGATTATGATTTGTTTCTTATTTTTCATAATCACACACATGATTTTCCTCATTCCCATCATCAAAAATATTTTCTTCCTCTTTTTCCACATCATAATCCTCAACCTCTCCTCCTAAATCCTATGTAGCTCCCTCATCATCATCATCATTATGTTCATCCTCTCTTTCATCTTCTTCTTCAGCATCTACACTTTCTTATTGTTTATCACCATTAGTCTCTTCTTTCCCCTCATGCCTTTTTTACCACATAATACTTCTAAAAAATATTTTGAATTTTTGTTAAACTCTCCATCAAATGTTCTAATTTTTTATAATCCATTTCATCCATGATTAGAAAAAACTAGGGTTGACATAAAAACCCTAAAATTGTAATAACTCATACAAAACTAATCCAAATAGTCTAAATGTTTTACTTTAGATTACATGTATCATATTAAAACTTTAGTGAAAATTTTGGGAAAAAAATCCAAATATTTCAACCTGTAGATTGAATTTATGAAAAATCATAAAATTGCCATAAATTAATCTAAATGTTTCAATTTTTTTTAAAGTTCTACTATAGGTCTCTTGTATACTAATATAGTATCAATAAAACTTTCACAAAAAAATTGTATATTTCATTATATATGAAAATATTATTACAAACACTAAAATAACAATAACTCCCTCAAACCTGATCATAAAACCTCAATTGTTTTGCTATGACCTCCTTAAAATATTCTTTATATCTAGTAAAATAATTGTGTAAAAATTGAAACTAATTGAAAGATATTAATGATTCCACAGAACTAGGGTTTCATCCTACACAAATTGCCCAAATCTAAGCTCTGATACCACTTGTTATGATCCACACTTATAATGATTGAAATATATAGAATATGATGTAGAACAACACAACATAATAGATATTGGTAGGCCAACAAATATTCAATATATGTAGAAATACCCTTAAGGTAGGGCAACACCATACAATACTCTTTTAGGAATGAATAACTCTAAAATGCCTCTTCGAGGGGAAAATATCCAATATCCTTCTTTAAAATAGAAGACTTAACACTTGATTAATTATTTTACAATGATATTCACCTCATTTATATTGACCTCTATATAACTAAAAATGGATGGATAATTTCCTAATCCCAATGTAGGCCATCCATTACCCAATGTAATAATCCCACAAGTTACTCATTTATCCTTATTAGGCCCCTATCCTATTAAGTAAGGTTTTATGCCAACATGACATCCACCTAGTCATGAGAGGATCATTTTTTTGATTAGTTATCCTTTGGGATTTTTGTAACTAGATGGAGGTTGTGGTGCAAATATTGCACTAGCTAGTAGGTGGCTAACCATCTCCCATATTTGTATGGAATATTATAATATTTAAAGGGATGTGGTAGGTATAATGTGGTGTTTTTAGAGTCATGAAGCTAGAAGTTATGATGATAGAGTTCTAGCTTGACACTCAGCATGTAACTTCCACCTTGGCAAAGATGCTCCTGAAGATTTATTTAAGGAGCTCAAGCCAAAAGAAGAGGGTGGATAAAAATGATTGTATTGAATATCTAAAAAAATAAATCTACTCCACAAACATTAATTTAGCTATAAATAAAGCTTTAAAATAGTATGGCTATTGCTTGGCTCTACTTGTAAGTGCCCAAGTGTGTTTGTGAGCCTCTAGGTTGTTTAGTATTATGATATGAATATACACTCTATTATGGACTTTGATTAATGGTGAATGATGTTGCATTAAAATGTATGGGTTTGGGTCACATTTTTTTTGTATTTATAATATAATGTGTATGGTTGTAATGTCGTAATTTTAATTAAATTATGTTAATTAATGTTCATGAATTTTACTAGTTTGCTTCTTTAATGAAATCCATATAATGAATCATGATGTCATCATTAATTTTCCTAAATAATGAATATAGTTCCTACTCTAGTAACGCAATCCTTGTTTAAATCTCATGTCTAGAATGAGTAAATTGAGTGGAAGTAGCCCTTTGACTCATTAAGCACCTGTAGGACCCTAAGCTTAATCATAAAAATGTCTACACCTATGGATCTAACTTAAGATGAGTTCTCATTGAATTTTTTAAGTCTATTTAGTTAAGTTCCACACCATGGCATAACTAGCCCAATGTGGGCCCTATTTCCTTCTCCATTATGCTTTGGGTGAGTGCATAAGTCCTATGTCTTATGTGGGTTGATGCTAGCATAACCAAGTGTTCAAATGTTGAGCACAAAGGGATTATCCCATGCTTGCACCTTATTATAGTAAATTGATAACTAACTAGACTTTTTACAACATTTTTGTTTTATTAATGAGACTCATGTTAAATTTTGTTGTTGTGATGGTGTGATAAAATGATGTATTGAATTTCTCTTAAAAACATCAAACACTGGATATAATAGGTGGAAGATAGTTTTTCACTAAATCATCTAACTTCTAAAGGATAAAAGCTAATAAAATGGGTTTAGGATAACCTATATTATGATTTATATGAGGTCTTTTTCTATGAGTTACCTAAGCATGTGTACAGATGGTTGGTTGCATACTCAACCCATAGAAGATGGATCTATGGATAATGTTATGATTGGATAAAGGAGAACCTAAAGAGGCTTGAGACTTTGGATGTTACTTAGACTAGAGCAGTGGATAAATGGTGGTAAGGAACCCTAAATAATTACATACATGAGTTTGCAATATCAACATATTCATGCCCTGAAGAAGTAGAGTACTAATTTTTGTGTAATCCTAAAGACATGTTCATGAAGGATTTTAGTGCAAATCTCAAAAATCTAATGGTTAATTATGGTTTTGAAACTTTAGGTATGCACCCTTTATTTATGAGCAACACAAAAGGGGAGAAGGGTATGTGTAGGTGATGCATAATGGAATGAGATAAGAAAATTGACACCTGAGAGATCAAAAAATAGACTTATAATAAGATATAATGCCGATTGATGGAGGATTTGGAAGCTAAAAGTGCTGAGAGGACCCATAGAGAATGAGAAGGGCATGGGGAAGGATCTCTTAAAATATAGTATCATGAAGATGAGAGGTATACTGAAGTGATGAATCAAGCTCAAAACTTGATAGGGGTGGAATTTTTTAGTTTCCTACAAGATTTTGTGACTATATATAAGATTTACGTACCTAACCCCTTTGAACCTATAATGCATGTTCATGCACTAGATCCCCTACTTGAATAAAGTATAAAAGTTCTTATTGACCCTATTTACACCTCAGGTCTTAGATGTTTTTTAGATTTAAATTGTAACTTTATGATTGAAAAATTATTGCATATAAGGAGGTGAGGAAAACTACCTCTAGACCATTGGGTGCTAGTTCACCATAATAGAACTTGAACATGAGCATACCAACTTAGCCAATGTCAGCAATACTAGGTGGACAATAGCCTTTAGCAAGTAGCCCAATGCCACAAGAAAGTATCATAACACTAATGACATCAACTATGCCAATAGTAAAGATGAGACTAGTGACTAATCCCTTGGATAGAGGCATTATAGGACCACCACTAGGGTAGGCACTAGGTAGATAAGTACCTAAAGTACTAGTTTCCCCCTTGTAGAAAATATATAATGAAATGGCTATGCACCTACCAAAGTATCATAGCATGGAAAATATTGTAGAACATGTACTAAAATGTGAACTATAGTGGTGTAAATCAGGCATAACCTAGTCAGAGCATAAGGTTACTTAGTTTTTGACCACTTTACTTGATTGTGCCCACACCTGGTATAGAAAATTTGATCCTAACTAGACCATAGTTGACTATGATATCCTAAAGGACGCTTTCTTGAAGGAGTTTGAATAATAAATCATCATCATGCTAAAATAAATTACCCAAGGACTTTTAGAGAGTGTGCACTTGTGTGATGTAAGGTTCAAAACTCTCCTATTAGAGCTCATATATGATATTCACCCTTCCCATCATACATAATGGTTCATTGGAGGGTTGTACATTCCATTCCAAAAAGCACTTTCCATGAAGACTTTTAATGACCCTCAAGAATCACTTAAAGTTGTGCTTAGATCTAAGGCAGTCAAAAGTGCAAACACTAGGATCAACCCATTTATGGAAGCATAGATTGCATCTATAGCCTCTTAGCTCTAAAAGCTCACCACTAGCTTTTCACATGATACTTGAAGTGGATTATGGTGAATTGACTATGAAGTAGAAGGCCATAATAGAACCATCTTCCCATAAAATAATCTACACACTCTACTTATAAGCTATGAAGTTTATCGAGAAGTGTGTGACATGTAAAACTACCCTTTTTTACAACATGCTAACCAATTCAACACAACAATATATTGTCAATTATGTAATGCCTATACCCATACCACTAATTATTATTATGTGATTGAAAAAATTCATAAAAACATGGAAAGAGTATGTGATAGGTTATAACAATAGTCAAAAGGTAAGCAAACCAAGGTAATGATGGCTACGGCCAACAAAATATAGGTTTTGGGATGTCACAAGGTGCTAGAAGGTGAGGCAAAGGATGTAGTGGTGGAAGGTTCCCACTGTGCTCATGTTATAAGTATGGCTTAATAGAGCATTATTATCATGAATGCCATACACATCTCATGTGTGGGTATTGTTGAGAGTCTCATAAGTTTGAAGAAGGCCTTAACTATAAAAAAAGTTGATCCAAGGTAGGCCTAGAATAGTTAAGGGTGTAGGAATGATCAGGCATGATAAAAAAAATTAAGAAATGGACCCCAAATCCATAACCTATGTGTATAAAGGTAGTTAAGGTATAGGCAACTATGTGAATTGGATTCACCACTTAGCCACTAGTTACATCTATACCTAAGTTACACCTACAGTATAGGGATAAGGTTCATAATGAGTGTATAACATATCTTGAACCCAATGCAACACCATACTTAGACCCAATATTCTATAAATATGTATTATAATAGGTTATGAGTATCATTTAAAACCTATAAGGGGATATCTAATTAGCATGAGACCTAGAAAAATAGGCTGTTGCCTCTCATAAGAAGTAGGATATCTAAGAAGTTAAATTACAAGAATTAATTGAGATCTTATGCGCCTCTTATAGATAGAAATAATGGTACCCCTATTGAAGAATTTGTTCTTAGAGCATGCAGGTCAAAATTAAGTTGAGATTATTATGCCACACATAGAGAGGGCACAAGAAGTATAGCATACATAAAATTTTGAATATGACCAAGAACTCCTAGTGGATGCCACTATTGATAAATGGTATGTTTGTGAGGTTCATGTGGACACATACATTGAGGTCAACATCTTCATTAGAAAATGGGTAGACCATCCCTAAGACCTTCCCCTCATGTACTCTTCATGTCTAATATGACTGGGCACTACTTATCAAAATTTTGAAGAGTGTAGTTGTAAATATCATGGGAACTAAATTACACACTGACTTTGAAATGATAGAGTTAGCAGAGTAGGAAAACTACCAAGAAATTCTTAGGAAGGCCATGGTACTATGAAAAAAAATTAGATATGCACTTTAAAATTCACTATATGACATTTGATAATGGAAAGGAGAGGGTAGTTATACCTCTCTCAAATGACCAAGGACCCCTATGTTGAGAACATAGATATTAAGGATGAGATCAACCATATATATAACATCACTGTGTAAGGCACTGAGACTCTAAACCTAAATGATCAAGGAATCATCTCTTAGAAATATGGAAAATAAACCTTATACACCATCAATGTTGCTTGTGATCAATGGGTTGAGAAATCATATGAGACCACTGGTTGATGATGTTGCTTGATGTGTGCAAAGATACCAAAACTAGTAAGGAACATTTGGGTACAAATTAATCATGCTTATAAAAAATAGGTCCTTTATGCCAAGAAAAGGGGAAAAGAGTGTTTCACCACATTAAGGGCAAACTTTTAGTGCTCCCAATATATGAAGGGAGTAATCCATTGGAATACTGTCTATGATCTTGACTCATGTGTCCCAAAAGAGGTGGATAGAATGGGTGCACTAGTCTACACATTGAAGAGTACTGCCACTCATTGGTGAGTAGCAAAAAAACCTAGCTTGCCAAATAGGCAAGATGTGAAGGTAGTTATTTTCACTAGGTTCAAAAAAAGCAATGAGAACCTAGATATTTCTGCCTACTCTGGTGACTTTGACCCCATAGCACATGTATGTCTTTACAAAGAGGTATGGATTATTTGCAACAAAAATTCCCTAAGGAATCTATGTGTGCATGCCTTATATAGGACCTTAAAGACTTGGACATGGGATTGGTACATAGTCAATGGTACACACCATAAAATTTCTAACTAGGAAGCCCTTAAGGAGCAATTTATTTATACCTTCTCTTTTTTGTCACCAATCTTAAATTTATTGAGCCATTATAAGTAGTTCAGAGGTCAATATTTGAGAACACTATAATATTAGAGGATCACCTAAAGTATATTTTTAGAAAAAAAGGTTTAGCACTCTCAGCCTTATTCGAAGAGCAAACTCTGAATAGTGACTCTAGTGATGAATATGATGACACATGGAAGGCACACAACTAAATAAAATTGATAGGTAAAAGGAAGTTAGTACACCAAGTTGAGGATAACACCACAAAATGGGAATAACCTACCCATATTTAGGTATAAAAAATGAAGGGAAATAGACAAGTCAGGGATTCCCACCAAGAAATCATGAACCCTATTAGGTGCCATTAAAAACTACCAAGGTAGATATTAGTTCGGAGGGAGAACAAACACTCTGGGTGCCTATTGGTTTGACAAAGAACTGGTGCATATTTTTGATATCCTAAAGGAATTCCAAGACTTTTTCCTGTGTAACTATAAAAATATGAAAGGCACACACCCATCCCTTAAAAATATGAGCATCAAACTAGTCGATAGCAAAAGACCTATCAAAAAGTGGCCTTACAGGATGAACCCAAATCTTTGTGCTAAGGTCAAGATTAAGATTAATCACATGGTAGTTGTACGTGTCATCTACATAGTACAAGAATCTAAATGTTCCATCCCCATAGTCATTAACTTCAAAAATGATGGGTGCATCTAAATTTTTTTTGACTACAAACTATTGAACACTACCTACATGACCAACCCCTTTTTAACTCCATTCACTGACAAAGTATTAGATGGAATCATAGGTTTCAAGATATGCATATTTACTGATGGGTTCTTAAGATACCATCAAATCTAAATCAAGGAGGAGGATAACCCCAAAACTACCTTTACAACTGAATGGGGTTATTCCTCTTATAACATGATGCCCTTTGGGATAAAGAATGTATCAGCCATTTTTTCCCAAGTGATGATCACCACATTCAAAGACTTCATTCACAAGCTCTTCCAAGTATACTTAGATGATTGGATAGTGTATGGGTTGACTAAGAATCATTATGACAATTTACACCTAATCTTTGAAATTTGTAGGTAGTTGCAAGTTTCTTTGAATATCAAGAAGTGTGTTTTTGCAATGTCATTTGGTACATTACTTGGGCACATCATCTGTACGGATGGTCTACTCATTGATCCAACCAAGATTACAATCATCCTCTAGCTTCAAATTCCATCAATGCAAAAAGATGTTTTCACCTTTTTAGGGAATTATGGGTATTACAAGAATTTCATAAGAAATTATGCTAGGATCACAGTGTCACTAGAAGAACTCTTGCAAATGGATGGCCCATTCTATTGAGCCATTATACATGAAGATGATTTTGAGACCTTAAAGCTCAAACTAGTAAGTGCATGAATATTATAATTTATTGACTAGGAAAATCCCTCCCATGTCCACATTGATGCCTCTAGTATCATAATCAATTCCATTCTCATGCAACCAAGTGAATGGAAAATGGATCATTTTATTTATTTTTCAAGCAAAAAACTAACCAAGGCAGAACAAAACTACACCACAACTGAGCATGAGGCATTTGTCATGGTCTACACCCTATAAATTTATTGATAATATTTATTAGTGACCCCCTTCATCTTCTTTACTAATCATGAGGTGCTTAAGTACCTAGTGAACAATCCCATTTTTCATAGGTGTATTTTTTGATGGATTGTTTTATTTCAAGAATTCTAATTTTTTATGGTAATGAAGCCTAGCAAAATTAGCTTGTGACTAAACCATCTATCCTACATCAACTTTATCAATGTGACAGTGCCAATTGAATATGATATGCCTAATGCACAACTTTATAGGGTCTAATGCATCTCAAAAGACTTGGTAGAGATCACCACATTTTTGACCTTTAGATTTTCACCTCAAACCATGATGACTAAGGAGAAGAAGCATATCACAATTCACACTACCCATTTTCAATTCAATAGCAGGGAACTGTACAAGTTGAGCCATGATGAAGTCATGCACCAATGTTTTTGAGAGCATGAACGGGAATTCTTACTTCAAGAGGTACATTAGGGAATTGTTGGAGGCCATTACATTGGGGATGCCATGATGCAAAAAGTACTATAATTAAGCTTATGGTGGCCAACTTTGTTTCATGATGTAAAATGAATATGCCAAAGCATGTGACATCTATCAACACATGGAGAAACCAAACCACTAGGATGAGATGCCTCTCATCCCCATCCTTGCCCAAGCACCATTTTAAAAATGGGCCATTGACTTTGTTGGGCCTATTACTCCCATGGCAAGGTGAATAGGCACAAGGTACATTATATCTACCATAGATCACTTCACCAATTGGGCCAAAATAATGCTTACTAGAGATTTAATAGATACCACAATATCAAGATTCATCTAGGAGAATATTATCAATTGCTATGGATGCCCTCTTAGCTTGACTAGTGATCATGGTGTGCATTTCATCAACAAAATAGTTTGGATCCTACTAACTGAATATATGGTGGCATACCATAAAATGATACCTACCTCCCCCAAGCTAATGGAGTAATAGATCCATTCAATAAAATCTTTGGAATGTGCCTCAAAAAAATATGTGACATTGGTCATAAGGAATGGGATAACCATGTGTTAGTAATGTTATGGGCCTATCGCACAATATACAAACACCTAAATAAGGCTACACCATTCCAATTGGTGTTTGTCACAGAGTCTATTTTACCTTTGGAATTCCTAATGCCCTCATTGTGCATCACATGTATTGGTCAATTGGATGACCATAAATATTTAAGCATATGCTTAGAAGATGTAGAGTAGTTGGATGAGACTTGTGCCCAAACATGATGGAGTTAAAAGATATAAAACATGCATTAAAAACATTGCATGATAAACACATCAAGCATAAGTAATTTATAAAAGGTGCATTGCTCTGGTTATATGACACTAAGTACCTAAGGCACCTAGGCAAGATATAGATTAGGTGGATGGGACCTTCTATCATCCACAACATATTAGAGACTAACACATGCAAGCTGCGCACATTGATCAATGAAATTCTCCCTAAGAATTTTAATGGAAATAGATTGAATGCATACCATCATTAGGGTGGCACTTGTACCATCTAACACCAACTTTCTAGTCAAAATCCTCTCACTTTACCTTGTGACCAAAATAAAATTGGCACAAGCCAAATCTTTTCTTTATATTTATTTATTTTGTGTTGTTTGAAACTACATGGTAGTTTCAAGCCTATAAGAGAAATTTTATGGCACTTACACCCATATAAATCTAGTCAAGTGAGTCAATCTTGATCACTTTTTAATCACCTGAGGCTAGACACCTAAGTGTTTTGGCATGTGTGAAGTATGGTGGGCTCATAAAAATGTAAGTATTAATTGATGAAGGAAGACACACAAGGTATACAAAAGATCAAGAGGAGATACTGAGGTGATGGAGGACTAGCACAAGGATTTTATGGGGTAGGAAAGGTTAGATCAAGAAACATGTAAGTGCAGAGAGATTGATGAAGAAAGAGAGGCATGCTTTCAAGGAAGCGTATCAAGAGATAGATCTTAGGAGGATAAATCATGCACATGTGAAGCAATACACCTAGGTAACCATAAGAATGGTGAAGATCATGCCAAGTTAAACAAAGTGTAAGATAATGATCATCATGATAGCTGGCACCCACCCAATAGTCAGTGGGAAGTGACCATTTGAATTACCTATCACTTCACCAAATAAACCATTAGCAAAGTTGATGCTATGGTGGTAGAATAATAAAAATATATAATAAATGAGAAGTTGGTGGTGGATTTTAGTATATTTTGTGGGTTTAATAGATTTCAAGAATCCAAATGCCACCAGCCATCAATATGGTAGTTAAAATCATAATATGAAAGGATAGATGGTATATAAAGGCAAGTTACTATCATTTTCAAGATATTAGCACAAACTAGAACTCAAAGCCATTAAAACTAAAAGACACTACTAGAGAGAACTAGTTCCCCTAATATCCCCCAAATAAGAAAGAAAGACCACAAAGATGATAGCATTTTACCTTGAGAAGAAAGGGAGATGAGTGGAGAGAACTTAGCAGAGAAATAGGGGAGCATTATTTTTGTATAATAACCAGGCTACCATAAATGGGGTGAGAAGCTTAATAACTGAATGCATAGTTGTATTTCCCATGACTGTGAATCATGTCAAATATAATTTTTATTTTCATTAGAATCAACAAGATGAACTTAAATAGTATCAGTTTCAAGATGGGCAAGAAACTGCTAAGCACAGGTCTATCACAGGCACAAAAAGACATAAAGAAAGTGTAAGAAATGAAGGAAGTAGTCACTAATAAATAAGATTTGTATATGGTAGAATGGGTGAGAATCATATAAATAGATCCATAAGCAAGTGAAAATCTCACCTATAGAGAGATGGAGTACCCACCAGAGGTTATGGTGGGGGAGAAGTGAGTGTCCTTTGTGCATACATGCAAACTTAAGGACTATAAACATACGACAGGGAGTAATTTGTAAGAGTTAAATAAGGACTAGATGGTAAGCACTAAGAAGAAGACCAAGGTAAGAATTTCACTCTTTGATGTCTCCATTAGAGACAAATTTTAAACCATGAGCACCACATAACTATTTGAACTATTAATTTTTGGTAAGCTAGAGGACTTGGTGCATTTCCTCCTCTCATGAGTACACAATGACTAATTTTACTTTGTTTGATGGTGCATGAGGATTTCGGAAATCCTAATTAGTAGAATCATAGGGCTACCTAGAACAAGAGATAACATAAGAGATATGATGGAGGATAAGGTAGAGGTAGAAAGGGTTGAAAAGTTCTTGGGTTACTACAAGTTAGGGTTTGTGTTCCCTATCAAAGATATCCAAGACCCTGGCACAAGGGTGGAAACACACCTTGTTATCACTAAAATTTTCCTTGGAAGTCAATGGTTTTATATTAATAATACCTTCTTATGCATTTCCCACCACATGGTTTAGGGAGTTAGATTTAACATCTCTAAGTTCATTATAGAGGAGATAGTCAAGAATGTACAAGAGTGCCACTAAGTGCATCAGACCTTATGGTGGGGGTACATGTTGATCTTTATATTAATGGAGGAGGAAGGTGTGTTGTATGGTGATGATGACCACCTATGGATATTCCCACCTAGCCATGAGTCCCCTATGATGAAGTATTAGGACTTCATCTACCCACCCAGCTTATCTTAGAAATATAAGACTAGGGTGTAAGGGTGGTTTGAGAGGTATATAGAAAGAATCCTTCAAGAAAGAGTGGCACATCCCATAATAACTCCCATAAAAACTAGTGGGAATAGAAAAATTTAACGTGATGCAAAAATTTTATGTGGTGTACCTAGTGCTTACAAATGGGAATCTATTAGGGTGGCTCCAATTACCTTACACATTCTCATCCAAGTACTTCATAGTAGTGCTAAGGAAAATCCTTAATGCACAATAGCCTGAGGTCTAAGTCAAGGTAATGGATAGTGATAGAATCATGATGAGGTGCTAATTTGTGCATCTTAGATCCAAGGCCACCAAATATGAGGAAGATGATAATGATAGGATGGACATCTATCCGCTATATAGAGTAATAATAAATGGGAGGATCTTTAACCTCTACTATGAGATGAAGCTACACAAGAAGGATATAGATCCTAGAAAGGATGATGATCACCCCCTCTTACTCGATAATGAATGGAATGTTGTGCTAAAGCTATAGGAGAAGACACTCTAGAGGAAATGGGATGAGAAGTTAAAAGAGGTCATGGAATGCATACAATTGAAAATTTCCTCTAAATAACTAATTACACCCCTCACTCCAAAAAATCACATGACCTTCACACAAGAGGGTACTTCTTCCAAAAAAAATAAAAAGAAAAATACCAAAGGATGTGTTGTGTTCCCTACCATAACCATTGCAGATATAGAGAAAGAGGTGAACCTTATGCACATAATAGAGAAGGAAACTAAAGAAGACTGAGCAGGGACTTATATCCTATAGATAAGAGAATGAGAAGAGGATCCCAATGCCATAAATATGTAGAAGAATTTACAAAGTGGCATGATCACCATGATACAAGTAATAGAGGAAATGGCAAGCCTCATATCTAGTACCACCTAGCTAATAAGCCCTCTAAGGAAACCAATGTCAACATCCAACAAGGAGGCCTCCCCACTAGCTCTTCAAATAGTTAAGGAGAAAAGAGTGGCTTGGAAGAAGATGGGATTGAGTGAGGAGGATATCAAAAAGGATTTGGTGATTTAAGAGAAGTGAAAACTTGACTAAGAGAATAAAAATGCTAAGTTAAAGAAAAGGTCCCCAAAGGTTCCTAGGACCAATAGTTGAAGTGGTCAAACAAGTGCTAAGTGACCCCACTAAGAAATTAGAAGAAGCTACACGAAAGGCACACCCAAGTAGTGAAGGGGTGTCTAAATATAAAGAAGGTGATACTAACACCTTAGAACAATAAATAGAGATAATGGAGGGGCCCTAATAGAAACAAGGTGATGTTAGTGTTAAAGGACTTACCCTAGAGGTAAGTATTGAAAAACCTCATGATGAGGAAATAGATGAGGGGGAGAAGTCCAATGAATCAACCCATAAGAACCAAATAATTTAATCCTTAGAGGAGAGTACCAAAGAGATTGATGGTGTCAATGAAGAGGATGAAACATAAATAGAGAAAGTTATCATCGAGAAGGATGATAGAGAGTTGAAAATAAGGGAAATAACATAGAATAATTAGGGGGATGAGGATCTATACATGTATAAAACTATACCCCCCAAGTCACCACCACCATGCTATACCACTTTATGGATGAGCCCCTATTTGAGGTACCTATAATGGATACTTTGAGCCTAGAATATCTTAAAGGGAAAGAATCCCTTCTTATTGACCCTTACACCATAAACCTAATCCAATCTAGGAATGCACTAATAATTTTGGCCACTAAAGTGATGCACTAGAACATCATCAATGATGACAAGGTGAGGAAGTGGAAGAGGCTCCTAAAAGAAGCCAAGGCTGAGGCACAAGTTAACAAGTTCAAGTTTTAATAACTTTGTGAGCACGTAGAAGTTCCAAACCATCTCTTTTGTTTAGCATCAACACTTCAAGCCTTTCAAAAGTCAAAAAAATTTATGTACTAGTGGAACAGATGCTCCCAAGACTATAGCCTAAATCAACGAAGGAAGAAGACCCTAGTATTGTGCTAAAAAAGGAGTTATCTATCAAGCTTCAAGAGGTAGATGACCTTTTTGTAAGGTTAAAAGAGGGCATAAAAATATAATATACCATTTTCTTAAGCTTCTCCAACTAATACTCAGTAATAGATGTGCATCTCAAGAAGGCAAAGGATGAGAAAAATTAATTGATGGCTCAAGTATACTCTTCAAGTAGGATAGATAAATCAAAAATCATGGGAAGCTTAAATGTGATAAGTAACCAAATCAAGGACCAAGAGAAGACCTTGAAACCACTCTTCTATGCTCTATAGACTAAGGCCTATGAACAATGAGAGATCTTAGATAGAAGTGTGGAAAAGGAAAAATCCAATGTCAAGGCCTTCTATAAGGAGCTAGATAAAATAGATGTATTTGTGCTCACTATCGTATCCTTTGAGATAGATATGATTTTACAAGAAATCAAGCTAGCCATCAAGGGCATTAAAGACTTTAGTGCCAAACTCTAGGATAATGTGCCTGAGTTTTATGCTCTTAAGAGTTTGACAACTTAGTCTGAGGATAGAATAAAATTTTTGTATGGGGTAAATTTTGGGTCCCTATCCCATTAATTAAGGTTTTCATGACAACATGACATCCACCTAGGTGTGAGAGGATCATTTCTTTGGGTGGTTAGCATTTGGGATTTTTGTAACTAGCTAGAAGTTACAGCATAAATCTTACACTAGTTGGCAGGTGGTTAATCATCTCCCATATTTTTAGGGTGTATTTAAAGATTTAAATGGATGTGGTAGGTGTAGTGTGGATTTCATAGATTCATGGATCCAATGGTTATGATGATAAAGTGTCAGTTCAACACTCAACATGTAACTTCCACCTTGGCAAAGATGTTCCTGAAGGCTTATTTAAGGGGTTTGAGATAGAAGGAGGAGATGAATGACTCTAGTGAACCTCTATAAAAATTAATATACTCCATAAACATTGATTCAACTATAATTAAAGCTTTATAAATAGTATGGAGGTCACTTAGCTCCACTTGTAAGTACCCAAGCTCATCTGTGAGCCTCTAGGTTGTTTAGTATTATGATATGCATATACACTCTGCTATGAAATTTGATTAATGATGAATTTTATTGTGTTACATTAAAATGTACTATTTCCCTATAATGAATCATGATATCATCATTAGTTTGCCTAAAAAATGAATATAGGTCATGCACTAGTAACCCAATCCTTGTTTAAATTGCATGTCTAGAATGAGTAAATTAAGTGAAAATAGCCCTATGACTCCTTAATCACCTATAGGACCTCATTATTAATCAAATAAAATTGTGTGCCTATGTATCTACCTTAGGAATATTTCTCGATGAATTTCTAAGTCCTTTTAGTGAAGCTCCATGCCATGGCACAACTAGCCCAATTAGTGCCTCAATTCCTTCTCTGTTGTGTTTAGGGTGAGCACATAAGGCTTGTGCCTTATGTGGGTTGATGCCATCATAGTCAAGTCTTCAAATTTTTAATGCAAATGGAGTATCTTATGCTTGCACCTAGTCATATTAGACTAAGAACTAAATATACTTTTCATAATAATTTTAATATATTAGACCCATATAACTAATTAAGGAGGTGTGTGACACATGCTGGCATTTCCATCAACCCATATACATTAATACATCATATCCCTAGGTACATATCATCAATATACAATGGTTCAAAGAGACCAAAAATAAGGGGCATGTTCAAATATTTCACAATCAAAGGGAAATGACTTAGTCAAATATCCATAAAAGCAAGGATGACATATTTAAATGTCTATACAATAATTAATGACTTATTAAAATGTCAAATAAATCATAAATAATCATGAGGGACATAAATAAATAAGCATACTCAAATACTCGAATAATTAAAACAATAGTTATGCGATGCACCTAAAGAAGTGCATAATGGAAAGCTTAAGAAACTAGCATAAACATATCACATAATCCCATGGATCAAATGTATTAGTATAAAATGTCAAGTGCATAGAATATAAAATACCCTATTAAATATATAATCATGGATAAAGGTATGTGTAAGTACATAAGAGCTAAAACATTATAATTAAGATCCTATAGAATGATATAACTTGTGTGTATCAATATCAATGAAGTAGATGCCCCTAATGTGCACATGACATGAGTAAAGGGAAGGCCCAATATCTAAAATCAAAATAGATCATGTATTTGTTTATGCTTATATCATACTCAAGTATAATCATGATACATGTATGTATTTAAAAGTAACCAATATGCCATCCATCAATATGGAACTAACATGTAGATGCCAAGGATCCAATAAAGTATGTAGGTGCCAAAAATGTTTTTGGAGTGATTTTTTGGTATTTTTGGTATTTTTGAAATATGTTGAAGAGTTATCATGTAATATATTTATGTAAGTGTATAATGTTCGTTGTAACTTATAAAGGTTTTCCTTTAAGTGTATCAAGGTGGTATATGCCTTTTCCTAACTTTTCTATAACTGTGAATGGTCCCAACCAATTTGGTTTGAACTTTCCTTTCTTGTCTTTTTATACATTAGTATTATTTTGATTTTATTGTAGTACTAGGGTCACCCACATCAAAGTCACATGTCTAAAAATTTTTGTTATATGCTCATTTTAATGGTCTTGATAGACATGTAAGTGCTCAGTATCTTATGTGTATTTTTCACTAAACTACTCTAACTGATGTAATCTATTTTCAAAGTATTCGTTATAGTTGATAATGTCTTTAAGAGAAATACGCAAATATGGTATCTCAATTTTAATTAGTAAAACAACCTCTATACCATAGATCAAAGAACAAGGTGTAACCTAAGTAGGTGTATGGACACTAATTCAATATGCCCATAAAGCATATATCATATGTTGGTGTCAATTAGTGTTAAACTATTCAACTATTTTTCTAAGTATTTTGATAATTATCTTATTGGTTGCCTATGATTGGCCATTTCCCTATGGGTAATAAGGTGTATAAAAGGTGTGATTAGTCTTGTATTTACTTCAAAATCATGTTACCATCTTGTTTTTAAATGATGATCCATTATCATAAATAGCTAAAGGTATGCCAAAACAAAAAAATAATATTGGTCATCAAAAACTTGCATATGTCATCCCCTATGGTAAACTTGAGTGAGATTGCTTCCACCCATTTTAAAAAATATTTTAAAGCTATGATAATGAATTTGTGTCCACCAATAGATATCATATTTTACTTTCCAATTAATTCAAAACCCTATAACGAAAAAATATATGGTGAAACAATTGGCTATAACTCATGTGATGGCACATGATTCAATTTTTTATATTTTTGGCATTGTAAACATAGTTTTGCATGTTTAATACATTATTATTCCATGGAAGGCCAATAATAGCCTTGGTGTAATAGTTTTTTGAGACATACCACATTTGCTAAAATGAACACCACACTCATTTTCATGCATTTCCAAGAGTGTAATGCAAACCTCATCTTTGTTTAAGCGATGAAGTAATTATCCATCAAAACTTCACTTGAATAAATCGTTTCCAATAATAACATAATAAACGCATCTAAATTAATGGTTTTAGGAATATTGGTGTATTATTCCCAATTTAGTTAAAGGTCTGAGTTAATTAAATTAGTAAATAATATTGCAATAATTAAACTACTAATTTGTATAATTTGATTTCAATTTTAACCTTTCTAAAAATAGTAATAAATGAAGAGAAATTTAACTTAGCTTAAACTAGATTGAGATGATTGAGACAAAAGCTGGTATTGGTTATGAAAGACTAGGATATTATCACAAATAAAGATCTAGATTTCATTTAGTGAAAGGATAGGAGTGCTAGAAATAGGGCACTTTGAGATCTAGTGTTATAGTCTAGGTCCTGTCATTATTGTCTAAATTGGTCACAAAGATCTAAGTTTTTTGGGTTTTATCCATATTTCTTATATTAGTCTGCTTATGAAATTTCATGTCTTTACTATCAACAAATCTCTTTATAGATCTGATTTAATATTCAACCTAGATCTTCAATATATTTGAATGCAAATTGAGAAAGAGGGGGGTTTAGTGTCTGTAAGATGCATTGAACGTGTATCCACACCCCTTGTGTGGGCATGATGCCTACATATCAATACTATAAAGAGGGATCAATCCATGTGTATTTCTCCCACTTGATGTGCTTTACATAATAGTGTTATCTAGATACAATAATTCTAAACTGGGTATGCTTGAGGTAGCTAGGGACTGGTGTGAGGGTTTTGAATGAGTTTGTGGTTGTATTGGGTGGATGTCTATAGATAATAAGGAAAATTGCCTTAGTGGTATTTCTTGTATTCTTGATTTATTTTGAAAATAATTTTCAACCCCTCTAAATGAACTTTGAATGGGATTTTATAGAGATATATTGGTCATGATTTAAATGCAATCATATTAGGTTAACACAAGAGGAATAAGGGGAAAATGGTAACCTAGGCTCAAAATGTGATTGGATAGGAGCACTAGAAAGGGGACACCCTAGGGTTTATACCTATAGTCCACCCCCAACGCTCTTATCCTATAGGCTTGGGACCTAGGGGTGGAATAATCATGATAAAAGTGTCCTAGATGAGATGGAATGAGGTCTTGAAAGCCTATAAATGACTAAAAATCAATGAAAAGGTGCCTAGAAGGGTCATGAGAGCATGGAAGAGGAACCTATGGATTTGGGGTCATAAACCACACTCAAGCTTCTAAATTTAACATTTTATATGACTACACTTCCTTCCATTTATTCTAGTGATGTAGCAAAGTGAAATACTAAGATAAAAGAAAAATAAAAAGTGTACTTGAACTTACCTATAAGGGTGAAGATCATGAAGGTGTGTGATGTTGGGTGTGCATAACGAGATCACATTATGAAGTGTAAATATGCAAGAAAAAAGTAAAGACTAGATTAGTTCTTACTAGATATGCTATATTTAAAATAAGAATGTAAAAATTTGGGTAAGATAGAGAGGAAGAGAAAGGAATGAATACACCTCGCTAGCTATGTAAACCAATACAAAACCTATTGTAATGTTGAGTGATGTTGGATGTGATAGATATGTTGAGTATGTGTTTTACCAAAAGTAAAATCATGAATGGAGCTGAGTGCTCAATTCTCCAAGAGTAGCTCAAGAATGCAAAGATTGGCCCTTTGACTCCATCATCACCCACTAAGTGAATTTATATGATCATGTGTAGGCTAATTAATGTTTGGACTATGTGCCCAATCCTTCTGAGTAGGTGGCTCAAGAATACAAAGGCTAGCTAGTATTTTGGCTCCATCATTGCCCTACAAAGTGAAGCTATGAACTAATACTAATATGAAATTTGTGTCATATGATATGGATCCTAAAGCCCATGAATGTTTTGTAATATAAAAATATGGCATTGATAACTAAATATATGCTAGAAACTAGGCCACTCTTGGTCACTTTGAAAGGAAGATATTAGGCTTGTATGAAAGCCACTCTAAAACTGGGTAATAGGCTTATGTAGAATCCATGCAAAAAAGGTAGATATTAGGCTTGTATGAAATCCATTCCAAAATGATTAAAACCACCTATATATGGAATAAGGCATGCAACTACTAAGAATCCTGGGTAATATGTTGAACCTGAAAAGAAAAGAAGACTAATGTGCCATGCACATTACCCCCAATCACTAGTGTCTATAACATGGATTTTGATCTGGAAGTTATACCAATTACCCTATCTAAAATTGGAAGTGAGAGCCATCATTTTGTGCATGATGCTCCATATATCTAGATTCTTTGAGAAAAACTATACTAAAACTACTGAATTTAAATTGGTCTATATGTAACAAAAATGTAGTTGAACCTACTTTTTTCCTATTTTTGGAAAGTTTGGTTTTTTGTTGTTTGGACAAGAACACTAAAAATAGGAAACACTAGTGTCTATAACTATTTTCCTTGTTTGGTTTTATTATCCTTTATCGAAACTAATGATTTTTCTATAATTGTCACTATTTTTCTAGTTTGTTCTGCCTAGTTTGAAGTCTGGTTGTTATCCTGAGTGTTTTAAAAACAAATTTTTTGATCGATAGGAGATCTTATCTCTGTAACAAAACCCTTATTTATTGCCTCCTATTTTGAGGGTAGTAATGAAGACTCTGTAATGAATTACCTTAGAATAAAGAGCCCTACAAGTGTGTTATGATGAGAAATACATGATATAGCAATGATAATCAAAAAGATGTATCAAAAAATAGCATAATTTATATTGGAGATTATTTGATCAACAGGGGTATGCCTAGATAGATATAAAAATCTAATAGCATGTGCAATGTACTGAGTTTAAATTGGAAATATTAGTTTTTAGTGGTTAGTTATCAAGGAGGGATACAACATGATGTCCATCATGGCATCCAAGAAAGCAAGATAATGCATGATGTGGATCATGGCATTACAATCAGTGAGAAGCAAAAAAACAATAATCACACAAGGAAAGAAGCAAGAAGCATACAAAAATGGTGAAGGAGCTAAGAAAACAAGAGATATGGTCACATGTCACTCAAATTGGAAAGCAAGCATACAGGGTATGTTCAAATGCCACATACACATATATTTGAAATAAGAAAGGTTGACACAAGGGCCATAAGCACATAAAATAGTAAAAGTAAAGGACATTGGAAAATGTCCTAAGGTACACATAATAATAGAAGCAAAAGACATTAAAAAATGTCCTAAGGCACATACAGGAGATAAACAAGAACTGAGAAATGCAATCAATCTAGCTATGTAAAGCAAGAAAGGAAAGCATGTAACTATTGTAAATACAATCGCATCTAACTAATCAAAGCAAGAATTGAAAGTATGTAAGACATGCTAGTAAAATACTAGGTATATACTAATAAATACATAAGTGCTATATAATATTAAGTGTCGATAGAGTAATTTATGTAAGCTAGTAAATAATGTATGTCAACATGATAACTAGAGTGTGTGGTTTTGGAATGACATAACATGGATGGTGTGGTTATGTAGAATATGCCCCTAGTGGGTATGTATATCGATGTGTGTATTGAATGTAAAATTAGGATGCTCCCTCAATAGGTGAGTGAATCAATCAAGCATATGTATGTCATTGCACACACTCAAAGAAGATCAAGTGAAGCATGGTAATGTAGATAAATTGATAAAAAAAAATAGCATAGAACAACAAATGTAAGTCTAGCATGGTAATAGAAATGTAAATCATGGATAATGCATATAATTTAAATATTTTTGGTGTTTTTGAGATTATTTGAATGTTTTTGTATTTTGAAATGTTGTATTTTTTTATATTTTTAATATATTTGAATGTTTTTGGATTTTTTATATTTGAGATATGTACAATCAATCATAAAAATACTATGTACAAGAAATACTGAGAAATTATGTACAAGTGAAAGGAAACTATGTACAATACAATATGTGAAATGAAATATTATACATGGAATCTACATAGATGCATAATATTCATTGGATTTTTGAGTTTCTTTCCTTCAAGTGAAGCTATATGATACACTTTAGGGCTAAGATTTTTGGTAATAATGTATGGACCTAGCCAATTTAGTTTGAATTTTCCTTTGATTTATTCTTTGGCATTGACATTATGAAGATTTTCTTTAAGAATGAGGTCATCAACTTGGAATTCTCTGCTATGAACTCATTTTTTGTAGGATCATTGTATACATTGCTGGTAGATTCTAAGATGTTCTATTACTTAAATGTGTGTATGGTATAACTGCTCATGCTGGTGCAGATGCTTTTCATGATACTAGTCATTAATGATAATACCTTTAAGGGAGACACAAAGTGATGGGATTTCTAATTCCAATGGTAAAACTAATTTTATCCCATAAACAAGTGAATAATGAGTGGCTCATGTAGGCATACGAATACTTGTGTGATAGGCCCACAATGTAAAGACTAGCTGATTGTGCTAATCATCTCCAAATTTGGTCACTATTTTGCTCAAAATGTTGTTGATTGTTTTATTAGTAGCCTCTTCTTGATTGTCTCTTTGTGGGTAATACAGGGTGGAGAATGTGTGTTTAATCTTATATTTTGTGCAAAATTTCTTGATAGTTTTATCCTTGAATGATGTTCCATTATCATAAATGATAGTTGTAGGTAGATCAAAGTGTGAAATAATGTGAGTCATGAAGAAGCTACAAATGTCCTCCCTTGTGGTAGATTGAAGTGGAATGGCTTCCACCCACTTGGTAAAGTATTTTTTAGCTTTTATGGTGAACTTATGCCTATCAGTGGATTCAGGGTTAATCTTTCTAATAAGATCAAATCCTCATAACATAAATGGCCATAGAGAGATATTGCAATTGTTGTGATATTATATGTTGTAGGTTACTGTGTCATTGACATTTATCACATAGATTTGTATATTGTAAACATTCATCTTCCATGGTGGGCTAGTAGTACCCTTGTCGAAGCAATTTGTGTGACATGGCCTTTCCACTGAAATGACCACCACACTCACTATCGTGTATCTATGTAAGAGCAATTTTGGCTTCTACTGAAGTCAAGCATTTAAACAATTGTCCATTGAAATATTGTTTAAAAATGTTTCCACCAATGATTACATAATGGAGTGTTGTTTATGTAACATGTAGTTATCATTTTGTGAAAAAGAGTCTGGTGTAATAGATTTGTTTAGAAAGTTATAAATATTAGAGAATCATTATAGATTTTCAAAACTACATGTAGTGGCTAAGATAGATAGTGAAATCAAATCCATGTTGGATATTGATGGTGATTATAATCATTTAATTATGAAAATAGCTTGATCATCATTGATGTCAATAGGAATCAAAGATGTGGTACTTGCCATTACATCTGCATGTCAGTTGTCTTTTCTTGGTATACTTTCTATAGAAAAGTAGTCACACTGTGATGATAAACATTGTACCATGTTTTGGTATGGGATAAGATGTTCTTATTTGATTTGATAGACATCATTGACTTGGTTGACCACAAGTTGGGAATCACTGAAGACTTGAATAAATCTAATTTGGATGGATTGGGTAGTAAATAGACCTAAGATAAGTGCTTCATATTCTGCTATGTTGTTAGTGTAGGAGAAACTTAATCGATATGTGATAAGAACTGTGTGACCAAAAGGGTCAACAAAGATGATGCCTACCCCTATACCAGATACAAAAAACCATCAAAGAACATGGTCTAAATGTTGTAATACATATAATAGGTATTAAAATCATCTTTGAATGTGTCACTAATAGGAATGGTATCCAAGAGTGGTGTTTCTACCAAATGGTCTACAATGATTTGGCCCTATATTAATTTTTGGATAGCTATATTTAAGTCAAATTTTATTAATAACATAACCCATTTTGTGATGCAACTAGAAAGATGTGATTTTACCATCAAAAACTTCAAGGGATATACTTTTGTAATAAACTAAGTCTCATTATTAACCATGTAATGTTAAAGTTTTTGTGTGGTAAAAACTAATGTTAGACATAGTTTTTATATTTCAAAATAATTTTATTCAACTGATGTAATAAACTTCTCATTCAATATGTTGATCATCATGTTATGCTAAGAGCACACCTAATGCATGATCTATTGCTAAGATATGTAATAGGAAAGGCCTATCAAGGATAGGTGGTACTAAAATAGGTGGATTAAAAAGATATTGCTTGATTTTATCAAAGTTTTCTTGAAAATATTGGTCCCAGACAAACTTTGTAACTTTCTTTAATAATCAAGTGAATGACTAAGTTTTATCAACAAGTTGAGCTACAAAATAGTGGATTTCTTGGATTTTGCCTTTTAGGGATGAAAGTTATTTTACGTTCATGGGAGGAGGCATGTTGACAATTGCTTTGACTTTCTTAGGATTAACCTCTATGCCATGCTAAGAAATAATGAAACCTAATATTTTCCTAATGTAACTCCAAATACACATTTCTTTATGTTTAATCAAACATTATATTTCCTGAGTGATTGAAATATCTTTCATAAATCAATAACATGATGTTGTCAATATTTAGATTTAGCTAATATATCATTGACATAATCTTCAAAAGTATGGTGAATCAAGTTGTGAAAAATATGCATCATGGTATACTGATATGTGGCTCTGGCATTTTTTAATCTAAAAGGCATGATAATATAAAAAAATGTACCCCAAGGTGTTGTAAAAGATGTTTTTTCTTAATCTTCTTCAGTGATTTTGATTTGGTTGTATATGATGAAATTATCTATAAATGATAACATTTCATACCCGGTTGTGGAATCCATGATCATGTCAATATTAGGTAAGGGAAATCATCTTTTGGACATGCTTTATTTAAATCTTTAGAATCAAAACAACAACAAATTTGTCCATTGGGTTTTACCATAGGGACTATATTGGAAATCTATTGAAGGTGTGTTACTAGTCAAATGAAGCTAGCATCTAAGAGGCATTAGATCTTATCTTTGACTAAGAAAACCACCTTAAGATGCATTTTGTGAATTTTTTGCTTAACTGGTTTGTCATCCAGGTATAAGGGAATATGATGGACTACTATAGATGTATCAATTCTTGGCATATTTGAGTAGGACCAAGTAAATAGTTCTAAAAAATATATTAAAGTTTGATGAATATCTATATCTTCTTCCTTTTGTAAGGTAGTGGATAACAAGACAATGCAAGGATCCTAATTGGTTCAAAAATTGAAATTAATTATTTCCTCATTAAGCAATGTGGAATGATCTAGTGTGTATAGAGTTATAATAATAGTATATCTAAATCAACTGGGATGTTTAGGGGAGAATCTAGATTTTCTCTGAAGTATGCATGGGCACTTGTGTGATGAGGAAATCTATTTTTATAATAGCAAGATGGGAGGTCCTCATGCTCTAAGAAATTTTAGGAGGGATTCATCATTAGAGAATTCATCTAATGTGAACATATCTGGTGAAACTATATCATTGATAAGATCAGGATAGACCAATCACAATGTAGAGGTATGATTAATTGTATGGTCAATAGGTATAATGGGTGGATAAAATTTTACATGCTTTATAGTGGTGGGATAAGGTTTATCATGAAGAAGGGTAAGTCGATATCCCATCCCTTGCCTTCCATGTTGTGTGGATGCCTTGACAAGATTGATGATTCATTGTTCTTGTTTTCCAAGACCTTTGCCATGATATCCCATCTTATTACGACATTTAAGTTCAAAAGGGGAAGTAAACTAGTGATTTGGTGTTGGTGTTATTACTAAACATGGAGTTGTATGATGTGTTGCATGGTCTGAGGGTGTACTATGAGTAGCAAGTTATGTAGGTATATTACCAAGATTAAAGTGTGGAATATAATTCTATGGATATTTGACAACCTAGTAATATTTAAAAGGTTCACTATCTATTGGGCATGTGTAGATGTAGCCTTTGTGACTAAATTTTAAACAAGCATAGAGTGTAGAAGGGACTGCATGCATATCATGAATCCAAGGCCAACCAAGTAATAAATTATAATTGAGATCATTTGGCATGACTTGGCAAGTAGTTTGTAGTGTCTTAGGCCCTAAGGTAAGATTGAGTCTTATTTGACCCATGACTTTTTGTGGAATGTTGTCAAAACCTCTGATGTTCATATCAAAATGGTCTAGATCTTGAGGTTGTATATTGAGATGTTTAAGAAAAGAAATGTCATAAATGTTGAGTCCTAAATTGTTATCAACTAATACTCTTCTTACCCCCACATCATTAATTCTTAATTGAATATATAGAGGTAGATGTTGTTCAATGATGTGGCATGGGGGTAAATCCTCTTCTTCAAAGGAAATATGTTCTTCAATCCATTGCATTGTGTTGAGGATCTATGCAACATAAGCTAGTTCAACACAAATAGGAAATCTAGTATTATGAAGGGATGCATATAACACATATTTATAAACATCTGATCATTTAAGGATCTTAAGAACTGAAACTATATTGGAAGGGGTGCTAACTTGAGTGATAAAGCTATAGCCATGGGTGTAATCAACCTACCTATCTTCAAAAACTTGGGTAATAGCATGTACCACTTGATATACTATAGGCATAGAGCTAGTAGTAGGTGTGGGATAAGAGCTAAATGTACCAAGTTTGAAGGGATGAGGGATAGATATAACCGCTAGTGTTTGCTTGTGTCTAGTAGTGATAGGAAAATACTCAAAATTAACCAATAAGTTATATGCATCTAGTTAAAAAGCATGAATGTGAGATGAAATGCAAGAATTTGGAGTTATAAGTTGTACAAAAATATGTTTATAAAGAGCATTTCACAAGAGATAGAAAATAGGGGATAAAGAGCATGCATTTGTGCAAGAATGCATTAAAAGATTTAACATGTGCTATGACATTTCTAATGTGTTTAGCATGATAAACTTGAAGATTTTTCCACATGAGAGATAGAAAGTAAGGTATAAAGAGCATGAATTTGTGCAAGAATGCATAAAAAGCTTTGACATGTGTTATGACATTTCTAATGTGTTTGGAATTATACACTTGAAGTTTTTTCCACATGAGAAATAAAAAGTAAGTAATGAAACCTTGTATTAAAGATAAGTAAACTTTGCTTTGAAGGAGAGGGATCTTACTATGTTTAACAATAACTTTCGTAATATCATCCCATATGATGAAAAGTAAGCAATAAATCAAATAATAAAGCTTTGTATTAACATATGGTAAATTTTATCAATCATGTACATGATAGGACCAAGTATGGTCTCTTTATTATTTGCAAGAAATGTAAGAAAAAATTGTAAATAAGTGAGATCCAATTTCGATATTTGATTTTAGATGTAAGGTGATACCTCAAAAGCAATGGGACCTAGTATATGTAACTAGGGTTTTGAAAATTGATATTTCTAAAATTACTATGGAATTTTAAAATTTGAAGTGAATTTCTGAGTTAAATATGCAAGTAAAAAATTAGAAATTTATTAGAAAATTTGTGATTTAAAGGGATCTAGTATATGCAACTAGGGTTTTGAGGATTTTTTTTAAAATTACTATGGAATTTTAAAATTTAAAGTGAATTTCTAATTTAAATATGCAAGTACAAAACTAGAAAAATATTTTAAAAATTAGCAAAGAATTTACCCTAGGTTTTCTAGGGTTTTTATGTGCAAACAAAGTAAGTCAAGTTCACCAAATGAATTACCAATTTTAGGAATATTGGTGTATTATTCCTAATTTAGTTAAAGGTCTAAGTTAATGAAATCAAAAAATAATGTTGTAATAATTAAAATACTAATTTGTATAATTTGGTTACAATTTGAACCTTTATAAAAATAGTAATAAATGAAGAGAAATTTAACTTAAACCAGACTAAGATGACTAAGATAGAAGTTGGTATTGGTTGTGCAGGACTAGGACACTATCACAAATCAAGATCTAGATTTTTTTTGGTGAAAGGATAGGAGTGCTGAAAATAAGACACTTTAAGGTCTAGTGCTATAGTTCAGGGCCTATTGCTATTGTCAAATTTTCAAGTCTTGATTGTCAATAGATCTCCTTGTAGATCTGATTTAATCTTCAACCTAGATCTTCAATATTCTTGAATGAAACTTGAGAAAGAGGGGGGGTTAGTATGTGTAAAACGCACTGAACATGTATCCACACCCCTTGTGTGGGTATGTTGCCTATATACTAATACTCCAAAGAGGTATCAAGCCATATGTAACTCTCCCACTTGATGTGCTTTATACAATAGTGTTATGCGGATGTAAAAATGCTAAACTAGGTGTGCTTGAGGTGGCTAACGATTGGTGTGAGGGTTTTGAATGAGTTTATGGCTATATTGGTTGGTTGTATGTAGAGAATAGGGGAAATTACCTTAGTGGTCTTGCTTATATTCTTGCTTGCTTTTGAAAATAATTTTCAACCCCTCTAAATGAACTTTGAATGGGATTTTATATAGATCTATTGGTCATGGGTTAAATGCAATCATGCTAGGCTGACATAATAAAGGAGAGGAATAAGTGGAAAATGGTAACTTGGGCTCAAAATGTGATTGGATAGGAGCACTAGAAAGGGGACACCCTAAGATATAGCACAATAGTCTACCCCTAGCACTTATATCCTATAGGCTTGGGACCTAGGGGGATGGAATAAGTATGATAAATGGGTCCTAGATGAGTTGAAATGAGGTCTCGAAAGCCTATAAATGATTGGGAATCAATGAAAAGATGCCTAGAAGGGTCATGAGAGCATGGAAGAGGGACCTATGGATTGGGGGTCACAAGCCACACTCAAGTTTCCAAATTTAACATTTTATATGACTATAGCTTCGTGTTGTAATTATTTTTATCATTTTTTACAAAATGGTCTAGTATATAGGCTTGATAGAGAAAATTATAAATATCACTATACCATTTTGTGTTTATAGTACTAAAAGTAATAATAAGAATGACCAAGGTATTCATTTTATCATAAGAGATGGAAGGATCTCATAATTGTTGTATGGTAAATTTTATATGATCATCATTAATATAATATCCCATAAAGTATAATGCAATTACCATGGCATCTACATGGTAGTTATCTTTATGTGGAATAATATTATTATAAAATGTATCAAATGTATTTGTGAGTTTATGTACCATTTATTTATATGGTTGAATACTTTCTTATTTGTTTTGGTAATGATTGGTAATATAGACACTCAAAAACTACACATGACAGCTTTTGATGTCAAACTACCTCTTTGACCCTCATTCGACCTCGCATCTAGTGGGCCACCTAGTCAACTAGACTCACTTACTAACTTGACCCCTAAATTAATACATTTAATGCAACCATTTAATTGAGCTTGATTTAACCTATTTTCCTCTGGCCCCTTAATCCCTTCATCTCACTCTACCCACCATCCCTTTTCAAACATCGTATCCTATCAAAACTAAACCAATCTCTTCCAACACTTTAAAAACTTCCTAACATCTTACCCACCTTTCAAAACCTTTTACCTACCATTTTAAAAACCTTTATCACTACATTAACACATTTTAATATTTAACATTCAAACTTTAAAAACTATTCCAAGCACCATCACTCATTCCTTTTTTAAAACTAAACTTACCTCCAAAAAAACTTTGATCGCCAATGGTTCTTGGAACTGTCACCGGTCCCTATGAGCCCTTTTACCCCCAAGTTCAACCACTGAAGATCATTGTGTGTGACCACTAGTGGTGAAACCTTACCACCTTCTTCCCCCTAAAAACCACACAAATCATCTAAACACACAAATTAAACAACCTAACACTATCTTACAAACCATTATCAACCTAAAACACCCCTCTAATCTCACTTTTTATACAACCCATTACCTAATTTCACCCACATCCAAAACTAGGGAATCATGGCCCAAGGACATGTTCACACACCCTATTTAACCCAAATCTATCATATTCAGTATAGCTCTACATCCATAAATTAACCTATACTATCAATTTTAAAATAACCCCTACCTCATTCTACAATCACTAGCATGGTCAGAGTCCTCATGCCATCACTCGATTGCACCCTCATCCACCCTCCATCTAGTCAACATACAATCACCCTGACCACATATAATCAACAAATAAATTTTCTCCACCTCAACAACCTCTATTAATAATATCCAAAAGATAAAATGCTTCCATCACTAATAAAAAAAATTCAAATGTTAAAAAAGACTTACCATTTTCCTTTTTACATCTCATCTTTTTAGGGTTTGCCTAACCATTGACAATTAGGATAAACCATCAACCATCAATCTTAGGGGAAACCCTAGCCATCTATGGTTGGGTCCCTTAGTCTTTTACCCATTTTTTCAACTAATAAAACCTACTTTAAATATGAACTTTTGCAAAGAACTACATTTGGCCTGAAGCTCATTTTTGATTTCATGTCCATAGAACTATGTTTTTAGCATCTACTTTCTTAGTATATATGGAGTCAACTCAGCCATCCCCTACCAACCCACACCCAACCTAACAAATATTACCCCACATCCACCTTGAAATTGGTCATTTTTTACCTGGATCATTCACATGTTTTGTGATGACTTTGCATGGTCATTTTGATTGCATTGATCAACCTTGCCATTTTGAACTTTTAAACTTTGCACCACCTTGTGCATGACTTGAACAATTATATTGTTTCAAGAAAGCACTTCCTACACTAGATACTTATGATCAATTCCAACCTTATCTATATGTATTGATAGGCCTGACTTAATTAACTGTGACCAACATTGTGGACTGATCACCCCTATCACATGTACCTCTAGAATCGACCTTATTTTTACCAACTTTGGTAACTTTAGTCTTTATGCGATATTAACTATCACTCTTAATCACATTTTTGCATCTCAAATTCCCAACATTTTCATGTCACCCACCTCATGACTAATAATTTACCATTTACCAAACCATGACCCAATTTCAATATCACCTCATTGACTCTTGATTTGAGGGGAATACCTCCTCCCATACTTGGAGAAATTAGATCTTGACCGGTCATCTATTTTTGTTTTAAAGCTTGTTAGATCAAAGCTAAAAAATAAAAATGGGGAAACTATAGACACTCAAAAACCTCACATGATAGCTTTCAATGTCAAACTACCTCTTTGACCCTCATTCAACCTCGCGTCTAGTGGACCACCTAGTCAACTAGACTCACTTACTAACTTGAACCCTAACTTAATACATTTAATACAACCATTTAATTCAACTTGAATTAACCTATTTTACTCTCACCCATTTACCATAAATAGTTGGCCTAGTCATTGATGGTTGACTTAATAATCAATGGTTATGCCTTAAAACTTGTTTTAAATAACTAAAACATTGACAACTTTATATGAGATAAGCATTTCCCTAAACAAAAACTTGCTTTAAAATGATGTGAATTGGCAACTTTATTCTCCTACCAAATTAGTAACTTCCTCCATCCTAATTAACAACCTCATTCTATAAAAGGAGAAGAGGAAGAAGTGGAATGGATCCATAATCCAAAATCTAGAATCTTACATCTAAGCTCTCTTGCATACAGGTGTTCAGTGTCCTTTTAGTGAGCAGACAATACCATTGGAGACCTAAAGCTCTATCTAACTCACATTTTAAAGATAATACCATCACTCTATCCAAATTACCTCATCCCTCAACTATCAATTTATAGGTATCTTGTGCTTGTTTTCATTATTTTATTTTATTTATAACCTCCCTACCCTAACCAGACCTCTTAACATCTTATTCTCCATCCCACACACCTATATCAAAACCCCTACTTGCCTATTAATCATTATACAACTCCACTTTAATATCCTCCCAGAACACACATGCAACCACTGATGGTTAACCCAACTATTGATAGTTACCTCAACCATCATCAGTTACCCAACCGTCATCAGTTACCCGACCATCATTGGTTATCCCAACCATAGTTGGTTCACCTGACCATCATCGGTTGAATATTGTAGAAAATAATAGCAAGTAATTTTTAGCCCCTCACCATTAACTAAATCCTATTTCTACATTTTAGCCTATGCACAGAACCTATTTTAATTTTTTGACCTGATACCAATTTCTATAGCATAAGTAGTGACCTAATTTTGGGATATTTAATCATTTTTTAGAATAAACATTTTGTTTCCTTCTTGCATAACATTTACTTTTTTTGTTATTGGATGCAAGTATATTTTCCTTCCTTTATCAAATTTAATTTTTATCAGGGAGTTGATTGATAGCCATCCTAGTAAGCTTTTGCTTCTTGAATCTAGCATACGCTAGGTAGTCCACCCTTCATATTTGTCTAAAAAACAAGTTTTTTTTAGTGATTTCTTATCTATAGGTTATTCCTTCTAAGCCAAAGAGGAGTTATCACCATCATCTAGATCATGCGCACACTTTACCAAGTATTATTTGACACACCCTATTTACTAGTTTCATTACTTTTAAAACTAAGAAATGAGTGAAATTAACTGAAATAGGTAACTTGATTAATAACCAATTGGGAATCACCAAAAATTTGGATGTCTCGTATATGAATCTTATGTGTTACATATAATCTAATGATCAAGGCTTCATATTTAGTTATGTCTTTGGTGTAATAAAAGGCTAATCTAAAATAGAAAGGCATGTATTCACTCTTAGGGTATAAAATACAATATCAACACCAGGCCATGTTCTACATTTTGATCCATCGAAGAAAAATTTCCATGGATTAGAAGATATATTATATGCCTCAAACTCATCATGAAAATATTTAGTGAGAGGAAAAGAATATGATAAGTGATCCATATACAATTAGTCAATTATGAATTTCTCTTTTATTGACTTTTGAGCTAAAAATTTGAGATCAAACTATGTAATTTGCATTGCCCATTTGTGATGCAATCAATTAGGTGCATTTTATTCATAAGGAAACTTAGTGGATCTTATTTAATTATAAAATGAACTTCATTATTGAAAGAATAATGCCATCGATTTTGAGTAAAAAAGACTAAGGCTAAACATAGTTTTCCATTAATGTATATTTTCATTCATAATCGACTAGCTAGTGACTAATATAATAGATTACATGTTCTTTGTGATTATCATAAAATTGTGTTAAGAGGGCCCCAAGGGCCTTATGGGTGGCTAAAATGTAAAGAAGTAGTGGTCTATCTAGAATAACAGGCATAAGTAATGGTGGGTTTGATAAATATGCTTTGATTTTATCAAAATTTTGTTAACATACATCATCCCATATGAATTTAGTGTTCTTTTTTAGCAAACATTGAAAGGAATTGATTTATCATCCAACTGAGCAATAAAACATCAAATAACCTAAATTCAACCCTATAAACATTGTAACTATTTTAGATTTGTTAGTGATGACATTTATAAATTTGATTTTACCTTTTTTGGATCAAAATCAATGCTTTTCTAAGAAATAATGTATCCTAGGATCTTTCCTAAAGATAACCTGAATACACTTTTTTTGGATTCAATCAAATATTGAATTTTTGTAAGTGCTCAAATATTTTTCAATAAATTAGTAGTATGGTCCTGTCGATGTTTGAGTTTTTTGAGTAAATCATAAACATAATCCTCAATAATTTTGTGTATAAAATCATGAAATATATGAGCCATGGCATTTTGATATGTGGCTCCATCATTTTTTAATCCAAGAGGCATGACCGCATAATAAAATGTACCCTAAGGATTTGTAAATTCAATTTTTCCTTGATCTGTGGCCTTAATTTTGATTTGGTTATATCCCATGAATCCATCCATAAATAAAAATGTCTCATATCTAGTTGTACAATCTACAATAATGTAAATATTAGGTAATGGAAAATCATCTTTAGGACAATTCTTGTTTAAATCATGATAATTAGTGCAACAACAAATTTCACCATTGGGTTTTGTAACAGGAGCAATGTTGGACACCTAATCAAAATGTGCAATGGCTTTTATAAATTTGGGGTCTAATAGCTTTTGAATTTCATAGTTTACCAATAATACCACCTTAGGATGAATTTTTTATTTTATCAATGTTACATTTAGGTATAATAATATTTCATGCATTGCAACCAATGGATCAATCCTAGGCATATTCGAATAAGCCCAAGCAAAGAGTTTAGGGAAATCATAGAGGACCTGTCGATATGTTTTTCCTTCATCACCCTACATCATTATCATAAGTAAATTGGTTAAGGGTCCTTATTTGTTTTAAAGTTATATTTAATTATTTCTTAATTTAAAACAAAATAGATTTCTTTGTGATAAATGGTGTGGCAATAATAGTGTTTGATGCATCATGTTGGACATTTGTATCAATACCCTCACCAAAGTGATCATGAGTAGTGGCATGAGAAAATATATTTTTATGATAGAAAGAAGGGCATTCCTCATATTCCCTCAAGTACTCTAATAATGATTCATCATTGGAGAACTCATCTAGTGTCAAAATTTATGGGGAAGCACCCTTATCGATTAGATGATGGTTGACTAGAGCTCAGTTGTAGAGGTATTTGGACATTTTGTTTCGACCTTTTTTAAAATAAGTTATACTGTGAGAGATATGTTTGTGTCTTATATCTTTTTCATAAAAACACAAACCTTTCTAATTTGTATTATTTAAAAAGAAATGGGATGAGTTATGCCTTACTCATTTTTACCCAACCCTTATCCTTTATACCCATATTTGAGCAAATATTGAGATTCAAAATTAGGATTATAGGATTGTGGTGTATTATTATTGGTTTGTAGGACCATTACATAATATTTGAAGGGATTAGTATCCATTTTACATGCATAAATGAATCCTTGCTAACTAATTTGTAAGTATACATTTAACATATAAGGAACTACATACATCTCATGTATCCAAGGCTATCCTAAGAGAATGCTATGGTTAAAATTATTTGGCATAACTTGACACAAATTAGGTAATGTACTAGGGACCATGGTAGTATTTAATGTTATTTATCCCAAAAATTATTTTGAAATATTATTAAAACACTTGATACTCATATTATATGGTTCCAAATCTGAAGGTCCAGTGCCAATTAAGGAGATAAAGGATATGTTACAAATGTTGAGCTCTAAACCATTGTCCACAAGAACTCATTTTATCATTTTATTGAAAACATACACTTGGATGTAGAGAGGTAAATAATAGTTTATAAGATGTTGATGTGATAAAACCTTCTTTTCAAGGATATATTATGCTCGATCCACTTGATGGAATTTAATAAAAAGATGACATATGGTGGTTCAACATTACAAGGTAATATATTCATATGTAATGAATCTAAAAGGACATCTTTGTAATGGGATGGATGGTGTAGCAAATCCAAAAGTGAAGTTTTAGTAGTAATATCCTTGCATTTGGTGGTAATATGACATAGGGAGGATGATTGTTTCATGCACTCCCTTTGTCATTTTTTAGTAAGGGTAAATTTTCATTGTAAACATTAGAACAAGGAGGAGTATGCATGAATATAGCTATGGAACACCTTATAGATCAAACTAATTTAATCAGGCATGAGATATAACAAGTAACAACCACTATAAGGTATTCAAAAATGAAATATTTAACAAATATATCCATAGCTAATAATATTTCAAGAAAATAAAAGATAATTTGAACACTTTTTTTTAGGATTCATTCAAAAAGAGAATGTGCTTCAGAAAAAGAGATAGAAAACCCTAAAGTAGTTTGGGTTTTTAAGCTCATAGGTCAAGTTCAGCAAATGTTTAGCCTTAAAATATATATATTTAGGTTATCTAGGGTTAAAGGGGATAGAGATAGCCCATGGTACAAGGGTAATAAACTATCTCTATAGTGGGCCAATTAGATGCTAAACTTAAATATAACATTTAATAAATTCATTAAATTGAGATAGGCTAAAAATAGTAAGTACAACTATGTTAATATGGAAATGACAAAGAAGTAATGTACTTAGTTGGTTCTAATGCTAACATTATTTAGGATTTGAAATGGGTAGGAAGCATACTAGAAGAAGATTATAGAATAGTCAATAAATTTTGTATTAAGTGCCTTTAGAGCTATAAACACTAGTGTCAGCCTTGGATGGTTGCATCGACACTATTGTCTAAACCTGACATAGGTGTCTTGTATATAATACTTACTAGAAAAGTATGTGAACATCTACATGATTTTGGGTTTGTCTTCATCTTTGCTCTAGTGAATTTAGGTCTAGATCATGGACTTTCATTCTTCATGAAATTTCAAAACCTTAGTTCTTCATATTTATAATGACCTTGGAGGAAAATGGATTAGTGGGCACATGGTGTCAATTTGACCCTAAATACCCCTCTATTAATGAGCATTGCCTGCATAGATAATTCTCTAAAGCGGGCCTCAAATTGATGTAGTTCTCCCTTATGTATTGGCTTATGTTTGAATCGCGTAATATGTGAAAAGCAAGGACAACATTGACCTAGCTTGTAACTTGGAAAAATATAGCTCTTAGGCTACTCCTTTAGTACTTCAAACTTGCATATATGTTGTCCCTATGACTAATATGAAAATATGAAAAAAGAGGGAATCTTTTCTTTGTCAAGTTCTTAATTGAATGTTTCAATAAGTTGCCTTAGGAATTTTCTAGGTGAGGAATGAATGAAGGTTGATATTGCATTTATATCAAATCCATTTAGATAAATAAATCACATTAAAGCACGTAGGTTGACCATTAGGATATGTTTAATTTAAAAATTATATGATTTTAGGGCATTAGTCACCTACTTCAGGTTAGGATAGCATGGACACAAGGGTTTAGGGCTGATTCTTGTGTCTTGGTAGTTAGAAAATAGGTACATGCTCAAAACTTATAGGGCATAATAATAAGCATATTTTAAGAATTTTAAGAAAGATAAAAGGTCAAGATCATCAACATAAGATTTTCAGACCAAGAGATAGGCCAAGGGGTACAAGATTTAACAAATGTGAGACTTTTAAAAGGGGGAAAGGTCTAGAACTGAGAGGAAAACCCAAGGTTTGAGTTTGCCTAGTGTACAAGACTGAGGTGATATATAATCCATAAATTATATCTATAGTTACAATTATTTTTTCTTAATTTAGACATAGATTATAGAATCTAATCAAAATATATGACCATCACCATCATCATGGTTACCATAATGCCTTTTAGAACCCTTTTATGAAAAAGTAGTATAGTTGTTTTTACCTTTCCATTCACCTTTTCCATTTGGTTTGTAACCACCTTCTTGTTTGGTGTTATTTGAAAACGAAGACAAACTATTTATTTTTTCCAAATTAAGGTAATGGGATTGAGAAGAAGCTTCATCTATATCCTTAGGTTTGGCTAGTGAAAAAGGGCCTCCTTAAATTTCTATAAAGACATCCAACATATTTCATGAGAATGTAATGATCTAATGTGCCTCTTCCCATTTAGATATCCTTCTTATGAAACTAACTTTTATAATCTTGCACACTTTGGCCTTATTTTCGTCAAAATGTTTTCCAATTTATGAACCTCTCCTCTTCATAAAAATAGGATAAAACTATCTTTTCATAATCATTTTTAATTCATCCCATTTATATATTGGTGGTAGTTTTCTAATAACTAAGGAATAAACATAACTTTCAAATTGGGTTAAATCATTATGAGATAACTTCAACCTTGAAAAATACATTTGTTGGTTCTCTCTAATCTGATGCTTGAAATATAATATACTTCAAATTACGCTAGCTAGTGTTCTCTTTTTTTTGCATTCATTTCACCTTCATAAAGAAAAACTTAGATCTTAGCCTCTACTTTGAATGGAATCTTAGCTTGTTTGGAATGTGGATTCTCCTTCTCATGGCCTTAAGTTTTCATCTCTTTATTTTATTTTGAGGTCTCCATATAAATTCCAAACTTCCCCATTAGAATATCCATAATCATTTCCAACCATTCAAGTTTCACCATGGATAATGAGATGTTCTAAAAATCACCTTCCAACTTTTTAAATATTTCTTCTCCATCTTGAAGTACTCTTTCATATTTGTGAGCATTGTTTTTCTTTTATCTATTCCACCTTCTTGTGGACATTTCTTGTTACAAGGGAACCATGTCACCTTCTCCACTATAACTTGTTTCTTTAGTAATAGACATAAATATGTAAAATGATCATGCCATATGAACCATATAAAAATAGAGAAAATATTTATCTTATACAAATATGATCCACAATTAACATATATATTCAATACCTAATTTATTAATGTGAATCATTTAAATGTTCCTAACAATACTTGATTATTTATCTTGTATTTTTACTCATGTATTTATTAAAACAACCATTAATTATGCTTATAATTTAATTGGATAAATATGATAATTGTACTCAAGATATGGTTGGGAGATTCTTTTGTTATCAAGGATCTAGGTGATGCTAAATAGATCCTTGGGATGAGAATAGCTAGAGACAAAAAGAATCATATTTTGACACTATCACAAAGAGAGTACATCAAAAAAGTATTAATGAGGTTTGGCATGAAAAATGTTAAACTAGTTGGGACTCCTTTGGCAAACCACTTCAAGTTAACAAAGGAGTAATGCCCCAAGATAGAAGAAGAGAGGAGTCACATGTCTAAGACACCTTACTCATCAGTGGTTGTCAGCTTAATAAATGCAATGGTGTGTACGAGGTCAGACATTACCGATGTTGTGGGAGTAGTGAGTAGATTTATGAGTGATCCAAGAAAGGAACACTGACAAGTAGTGAAGTGGATTCTTCATTACCTTTGAGGGACCATAGATGCAATGTTGTGTTATGGTGGATCAGATACTACTTTACAAGGATATGTTAATTCAGATATGATAGGATATTTGGATGGTAGGAGAAGCACTATCGGATATGTTTTCACTATGGGTAATACAATGGTGAGTTGGATATCATGTCTACAAAAAATGTCAGTACTTTATACCACAGAGGATAAGTATGTTTTTGCTATAGAAGCAATCAAGGAGATGATATGGCTATAGAGGTTGATGAAAGAGTTGGGACACCAATAAGGAAAAGGGATAATTTTTAGTAATAGTTAGAGTGTCATTCACTTAAAAAATAACTCAACATTTCACTCTAGGACTAAACACATTCAGTTGAGGTATCACTTCATTTGAACAGTATTGGAGAAGGAACAACTGAAGCTGAAGAAGATTCGTACCAGTGAGAATCCTACATACATGATGACAAAGGTGGTGACAAAAGTTAAGTTGAAGTTATGTTTAACTTCAATTGGTATTTGTGGATGAAAAATATTAGAATGAGAAATTGGTTCGACAGATGCAGCAACAAGAAGTTATGAATACTAACTTGAAGTGGGAGAATTATTAAGTGTGAAGTCACTATTCACATATCACTATTCATAAGTACTATTCATGGTGATGTGGCATGATGACATAGTATGCTAGGGTTGCTCTTGATGATGTGGAAAGAGAATTTAGCACATGTGAAGGAGTGGGCCATCCCACTCCATTAAGGGATAAGACTTTTGTCTTTATGTATTCACATGTGGTTGTCTTTTGGTGGAAGAAGACAAGCATGAATAGTTGGGGTGCAACTATAGGAAGAATCTAATTTTAGCATGTATGGAAGAAGTCAAAATATATATTTACATCTTTTGGAAGGTTATGGTCACATGTGAGGAAGGAGACAAACCTTCACTATTGATGGTTTTCCTCACACGTGTGTGAGGTGCCATTTTGGAGGGACATGAAAAAGAAGATGATTTTTTCAAAAAGTGGGAGATCCATTTTTGACCCTTTCACAAGACTCCAAGTTTATAACTATTGGTCACTATTGTTCTCATGTGAAAATACATGCCCCATATTCTCTCTCACATTTGTTTTATTTATCGATCTCTCTCCTTGAAAATGTTATATATACATACTCCCTGCTTTGTAATTGGTAAGAGTTGAAATCAAGAGAAAAGAAGGCATTGTGTTGTTGCATTCTTTGAAGAAGGTGAAGAGGTGTGAAGACTTAGTGAAGCCTTTTTGTAATCTTAGTTGAAATATTGAATGTAAGAAGAGGAGATAGAGAGATTGTAGAGAGGTGTATTCTCCTTATATTTACTATAATTATAAGGCTAGATAATTTCTCTATGGATATAGCGAAATTGGTGAACAACATATATTCATGTCTTCATTTTTGAATGGTTTACATATGTTTTTTAGTTTATTTAATTTATGTTTTTATAGTTTCTCTCATTTTTCAATTCATGAGGATATAATTTTGCATGCATATATCCTAACAAAAACAACCATTACTTGTGCTTAGAATTGAATTGGATAAGTATGATAATTGTAATATAAATATTATCATTAAAAACAAAGAAAGAATATACTAAAAAATGTGAGAAAATATAAACCCAAAGGAAACAAAATTACCCTAGAGAAACCCAATTAGGAAATTTTCAAAAGAGTGAGGAATGTCGTCCTCTTTCCACTATCTCATTTTGTAATTACATGTATATTTCCTTTAAAATGACTTCATGGAAATCTTTTACAATACAAATTTCCCAAACTCCCATACATTGTTATGCACTTTCCCAACTCACACTTCTTTACACAATCCAAGCTCCCAAACAAGACGCAACTAAGAAGAACTACTAAGAAAATATGAATGACTCATATCATCACCCTAAGGGCATAGTTATACATGAGAAACTTAAAAAAGTATATCAAAAGAGTTAGAAGTGGAAGAGACCCCATTTGAAACTATTTGTCTATTTTTTATAGTCTCATGTGAAACCACCACTTTATACAGGGAGAAATTGTCACTTTTTTTTACCAACAATTATAAAACTAGAAGGGCGATTATGTAGTCACCAATTGCATTAATCGATGGTTGTGTAACTACACCTTGTTTTAACTGATGCTTTCAAGATCTTCTATGAAAATTCAATTCATTGAATAAGGACCTATTGTTGTCTTCTCATACAAGGTGTTTGGGTCACCTCAAACCTGAAACTACATCTGTACACCCATGTACTCATTTTTTCTTTCTTCTTGACTAAAACTAAAAAGAAAAAGGCTACTAGGAAGTGTTCCAAGTGACATTTTTTATCTTATAAAGGATAGTGGACTAGTTATCTCAATTTGCTAATAATTCATGATCTAATTCAGATCATCCAACCTATATATTATCAAATTATTAATTCAAAGGTTATATGTGCCAAAAAATTTCTTCACATATCCCATTAAATGACATATGATAAGGGCATAACATGAATCCAAACCATAAAATTCAAAACTTAAGTTTAGCCAACATTATCACTTGATTGATAGCATATAAATATTTATAGAAAAAACTTATGTCATCAACTCAACCAATGATGTCAACTAAACCAAAGGCACTGTGAGATATCATTGACTAAGTTAATGATGTCAAATAAAGACAAAAGAAAGGAAAAAGAGGAGTGGAAGGGAAAATAATAACTTTGGGGGATACGAGAAGATGATATCATGGTGATATGAAGGTGGTAGTACTAGTAAGAATAATAATATATGGAAAAATCTCTCATAAAGTTTCATGAGCTAATCCACCCCAATCCTAATGTACTCCTTAGAACGTACACTCCAGAAATTAATGTATTGATTAATCCTCTAAAATAAAGTTTCAATAAGAGAAAAAAAGGAGTATACATAGAAAAGTAAAGAAAAAAATATGTTTGAAGGTAAACCTAGTCTATGATGGCATGTCTAGAGTCATGAAAGCTTATGGGAGGCTTTGAAAGCTTAAGGAGAGTTGGGATGCAAGGGTATGGAATGAGCCTTCCTCTTTTCCTCTTTTCCTCTTTCCCTTATCTCATCTTCTTGTTCTGAAAATGATGTCTTATAAGTTTGGAGATATATTATTAGATGCTCAAAATAATGTTTAAATTTAAAACTTTTAAATAATAGAGATTAATCTATTCAAGGAGGAAGATTGAATCCTCAACCTTATTAAAAGAAATAAAAATATTAAATAAAATTTTATTTTTATTTAATCCTAATTTAATAAATTTAAATATGCACTTTAATAAGATTTTATTATTCATACGTGTATTTACCTTGACCTTATTTTTTTCTCTAAAAATTTGGAGCATTACAAGTAACAACAATATATTACATAATGAAATAATACATATATGTAGCTGAATGAGGCACTTTGAGAAGCTCTGCCATAATCATAGTTGAAGAATATTAAAAATCCTAATCATCATGATGAAAATGTCATTTCATTCTTTACTCGAGCACTGTCCTAAGTGGAATAAGAACACAACTACGTCTTTTCATGTGTGTTTTAAAAAGACTTTGAAATTCTTAAAATTTATTCACTAGTATCGTCAATGATGTAAGTTTTACTTGTCTTTAATGCTAAGTGGGCATTCTAAGATGAAAATACGTTATCATATTCAATTTCAGCAACTTTTCACTGTGTACTTTAATCCATTTTGTTGTCTATAATGCTAAAACATCAATTTAATTAATAAAGCACATTGCAATTTGTAAGATTTCCACCAAACCATATAGTATTCTATAAGCTCATTAATGTAGTGTACATGACTCATAATTTATTTGTAGGTGATCATGGGATTCAAAAAAGACAAATATAAAGTACTACGAATATCTCAAATATATTTATTTTAAAAACATTTATATTTATAATTTTAAGTATTTATTTTAAATTTATTATATAATTTAATTTATTTAAATATTTTATATTTATTAATGATAATAATATTTTTAAATAAATTTTTTATTAATTAATAATGGATGGCCTCAATTTAAATGCAATTTATTGAGTTTTAAAAATATTTTTTATAAAAAAATGTTTTTGGCAAAAAAATTTCAAATTTTATTATAATTTTTTGTTCTCTATGTAAAAAGGAAAACTATCTTATAATAGTCCAATAAATGTCAAATTTAAATACGATTATTTTTATAGACATTTCATACTATTATACCCACTCCTCCCACTTTAATAATGTTCATTTTTATCGACATAACCAATACAACTATCTTAAATTTATGGAGACTATTATCTTGAATTTGTTATATTATTTCATCCATTGAAAAGATATATATTGATTTTACTTTATCACATTTTTCACAAATTTCATGAAAGATACCCTTAATATTATTACACCACTCTGTGAAACTAAGAAAAAGATTTTTGAAGAAAATAGTGATCCAAACTTGAGTATATACTTAATATATAGAATTTTTTCAATCATCTTTTCCAAATAAAAATAAAAAATCTATATAATATTGAAATAGACATTAAAATTAAGATCTTGATTTTTATTGACATTCCACCACTAACATGGAGTTATCATAGGCTATGCTTATTTATATAACTAATACAAATATCTTAATTTTTTTTTGGATAAAATCTCATTAATGCAATATACATAACTCATAAATAATTTGTGAGTGATCATGGGATTTCAAAAAGACAAATATAGATGAGAAAGTATCACAAATATCTTAAATATATTTATTTTAAAATATTTATATTTGTAAATTTTAAGTATATATTTTAGATTTGTTATATAATTTAATTTATTTAAAGATTTCACATTTATTAATGATATTAATATTTTTTTAACAAATTTTATATTAATTAATGATGGATGGCTTCAATCTAAATATAATGTATTGGGCTTTAAAAAATATTTTTTATAAAAAAATATTTCTAAAAAGAAAACTACCTTATAATAGTTAAATAGATATTAAATTTAAATATGGTTTTTTTATAGACATTTCTTATTATTATACTCACTCTTCCTACCTTCATTAGTGTTCATTTCTATTGACATAACCAATACAACTAACTACTATCTTGAATTTGTCATATTATTTTGCTCACTGTATATTTTTCACAAATTTCAGGATAGATGCCCTTAATATTATTACACCATTGCATCAAATTAGGTATTTTTAAAGAAAAAAGTGATCCAAACTTGAGTATGTATTCAAAATTATAGATTTTTTTAATCACCTTCTCAAAAAAAATTTAAAAAAAACTATATAATGATAAAATAGACATTAAATTTAAAATCGTTAATTTTTATTGACATCTCACGTTATCATACTCCACCACTAACATGAAATTATTGTAGGCTATGCAATCCATATAATTAGTATAAATATCTAAAAAATTTTGGGTAAAAGCTTATTAGTGCAATGAACATGACTCATAAGTAATTTGGTAGTGATCATAGGATTTCAAAATGATAAATATAAATGAGAAAATACCAAAAATATCTTAAATATATTTATATTTATAAATTTTAAGTATTTATTTTAGATTTTGTTATATAATTTAATTTATTTAAATATTTCATATTTATTAATGATATTAATATTTTTCAAAACAAATTTTCTACTAATTAGTGATGGATGACTTCAATCTTAATATATAATTTAATTTATTTAAAAAATTTACATTCATTAATGATACTAATATTTTTTAAATAATTTTTTTTATTAATTAATGATGGATGGTCTCAATCTAAAGGTAATGTATTGAGTATAAAGAAATATTTTTAGTAAAAAAATTCCAAATTTTATCATGATCTTTTGGTTCACCATGAAAAAAAGAAAATTATCTTATAATATTCAAATGGATGTCAATTTTAAGTAGATTATTTTAATGGACATTTCATACCATTATATCCACTACTCTTACCTTTATTGGCGTCCATTTTTATCGACATAACCAATACAACTATCTTAAATTTATGGAGGCTACTATCTTGAATTTGTCATATTAGCACTGAAAGGATCCATATTGATTTTACTACATCACATTTTTCATAAACTTCAAGATAGATGTCCTTAATATTATTACACCACTGCATCAAATTAGGAAAAAGACTTTTGAGAAAAATAGTGATCCAAACTTAAGTGTGTATTCAAAATATAGAATTTTTTCAATCATCTTCTCCTAATAAAAATAAAAAAATCTATATAATAATAAAATAGACATTATATTTAAGGTCATTAATTTTTATTGACATTTCACGTTATCATACTCCACCACTAACATGAAGTTATTATAGGCTATGTCTATCCATATAACCAGTACAAATATCTTAATTTTATTTTGGGTAGAAACTCATTAATTCAATGAACATGACTCATAAATAATTTGTGGGTAATCATGGAATTTCAAAAAGACACATATAGATAAGAAAATACCACAAATATTTTTAAAATATTTATATTTATAAATTTTATATGTTTATTTTAAATTTATTATATTATTTAATTTATTTAAAGATTTCATATTTATTAATGATGATATTTTTTTAAATAAATTTTATATTAATTAGTGATGGATGGCTTCAATCTAAATATAATGTATTGAGTTTTAAAAATATATTTTTTATTAAAAAATATTTCTTTAAAAAAATAAATTTATCATAATTTTATGTTTTCTATGTAAAAAAAAAAGCTATCTTATAATAGTTAGATAGATGTTAAATTTAAGTATAATTATTTTTATGGACATTTCATAATATTATACCTACTCCTCGCACTTTCATTAGCATCCATTTTTATCAATACAACTATCTTAAATTTATGGAGGCTACTATCTTAAATTTGTCACTAAAAAGATTCATATTGATTTTACTTCTTCACATTTTTCACAAATTTAGTAACACATACCCTTAATATTGTTACACCAGAATGTCAAGCTAGGAAAAAGATTTTTGAAGAAAATAGGGATCCAAATATGTGTATTTAAAATATAGAATTTTTTAAATCACCATTTTTAAATAAAAATAAAAAAATTTATATGACAGAAATAAACATTAATTTTAAGATTGTTAATTTTTATCATCTCACATTATCACACTCCACCACTAACATGAAATTATTGTTAGCTTTGTTTATCCATATAATTAATAAAAATATCTTATATCTAAAAAATAAAAAATTATATTTAATTTATCATATAATTAAATTTATTATATATTTTATATAGATAAATTTATTTATCTAATTTTTAAAAATTCTTTTATCCAATTGTTGAGTGGAGTTTCAGTGTGCAATAAGAAATACTGAATATAAATAAATAAATAAATAATAGTGATAATAACCTTAATATACCTATACCACTCGTTTATATAATTTTATATGAATAAAAATTAAATTTAAAATTATTCATTTTTTATTGACATCTCATATCTCATACTGTTAAGAATCCACGACCATATACTTAAATTATAAAAAATATGAAACTAACCTGGAAATCGCCGCTGTAATAGCCCATGGTAAATGTAATGCCATGGACCAGCACATATTAAAAATGTGATGCCATGGACCAGCACAATATCCTTGAAACTGACAACATTTTATATTAAATGAAAATTTGGAGTTGGTAAAAGATTATGAAGGCAATCGGCAATAGATGTGTTTTTTCTGAGCGAAGTTTGGTTTATATTGTCCGACGGAGCAGTTTGTTCAGAGGGGACCAACTGAGTTTGACTGAAAAGGCCAGAAGAAGCTTCCAAAAGTTTGACGAGGGGGCATGCACCTGCGTACCCCTCGATTACATCTTCATTATCAACATAACAATTATTTGTTTCTTTGATTGAAAGGGACGGTTATTTATCATGCCATGCCTGGTGCTGCAAAAGATATGCGATCTTAATGACTCCGACAATTATGTTTATATAATTTCAAGTTGGAAATCTCAAGATTCAGAGGCTCTTCTAATGCTCTAATTTTTAGCATTTTTTTAACTGTGTACGGAAGATGGAAACTAAAATGGGTGAATAATTGCATTTTTCCAACCAGCAATAAAATATTTCTGAAGGAAAACAGGCGGCGCCGCTGCTTGACGATTTCCTTGGGCAGGCGCAGGAGCCTGTGAAAAGAAGCCCCAGGTTTACACGTAATCTGTGGCTCCCGGTTCATTCATGTGACCGTCGGGAACAGTGGTTTAGATTCCCGGCGGGCGAAAACCCTGCAAAGTGCAATGTATAGAATCGAAAAGGAAGAGACAGCGTGGTCAATATCGAGTTGGACAGGGCCCCACCGGATATCCGGGAAAGGAAGGTGGTTTGGCGGCAGGCCACATGGCGACGCAGCTGTGACGTCACGCCATTTGTAATCGAGGAGAGTCATGCTCTTGAATAAGAGGCATGGCCTGCGTGCCAGCGAGAGAATGGGCCGACATGCTGTGCAACTTGGGTCTTACACCTGTCCCCACATTTTATAGGATCTGTTTTATTCTATTTTTAAATATGCGAATTATTGTGCCCCGCGTGCTGCAGGTTGGATAATAATAAGACCCAAAATAATATTATTTATTAAAACCTTGGCATTGGGCGTGCCGTTGGTTACGGTCCCCAGATGTCGGGAAGTTCGTTACCTTGAGTGAGTCGGACCATTCTTTACTGCTGACTGGACTTTTTCACCTGGACTACCTGCCGCGTGTTCAGGATGTTCGGTATGGCGTTGGCGTATCACGGTTACACGTATTCTAATTCGTCATGTGCCCTAGACGGCCTAATCATCTTTATTTTTTAAAACTCATTAAACGAAGGTTGTTGGGCATTCGTTTAGGGAAACAAATGTAGACTATTTCTCATAATAGTATTGCACGTTATTTCTATGTGGCAGATTTATTGGGACTCGAATAATTCAGGGTTTAAATTTCACGGTGGTATGAACAATTTATAATAACTGAAGTTACGAATTAGTTTCCACACAAACATAAGGTTTAGATCTTCTTTTTAATTATCACAATGGTTACGAAAAGTCTTACAAATATCACCACAATTATTATAAAGTTTATAAATATTTTTATCGTAGTATAATTATCACAACATCGATGAAAGGTCTTACAAACATCACCATGGGTCCCACAAACATCTCCATCGACCACTACGAACCCTACAAACATCCCAACGGCCACAACCGATTTAACATACCACCAAAATATGAACATAAATAAAACTAGACACAACCAAGCCGCTTTAACCAATTCACTCATATCTCATTAACCTTTTGAAAGATAATGTTGAATAAATAACCTTCCTTAAAAAAATCTCTCTCAAATTAAAACCCTACTCAAATCTGAGTGATCATATATTTTTCCATCATTGTTGATTTTTGTAAAAAAAATTATACATATTTAAATCATCTCAAAATAATTTCTATAAATAATTATTAATTTAATGATATTTCTTTCTTGTTCTTTTTTAAAATTATTATTTTAACAATCACAAAATAAAGGGACTCAATACATAAAAGTGGTAAACGTTTACATAAAAGTGGTAAACGTTTTAAAGTTGAAAATTTTAACATAAATTAAATTTGATAACCATATTTAAATTTTTCTCTATAAAATACATTTAATTTTTTAAGAAATTATACTTAATATAAAGGGATCAAAAATTATAAAAAATTACAATAAATATGAATAATATTTGGAAAGTAATATTAAATAATTAATTATTGTTATAAAAAATTCATGATAATTAAAAAAATAGAAAAACTCAACGTAAATTAAATTTAATAACAGCATTTAAATTTTTATTTATAAAATACATTTAATTGTATTTAAAAAATAATATTTAAAATAAAAAATTGTAATAAATTAATTAACCGTCGTAAAAAATGATAAATTTAATCAACGGTTTTAAACTTGTCACTTCATACCTTCTAACTTCTTTCTTTGTTAGGAAAACTTTTAACATAGACCAAAAACAATATACCTTTTAATTACCAATCTATCATTATACAAGAGCCCAATCTTTATTATTTTTCCATATGATGAGGTGACTCCCCGTTATCTACGAGCTCCACAAAGACAATGCAATGTACATATTTCTTCCATATAGATTTGATATTGACTACTTTTATCCCTAGTGGAAAAGGTTTAGTTTTTACAACAATTCAAACCACACAAGAAGGAATTGTCAAATCACAATTATGTTTATGGCTACCATGGGACGATGCCCCCACAAAATTTATTGCACATAAGCCCCATGGCAATGCCACGTTTGGAGAAACTTGGTGGGGGGTTTTTGTGGCAAACTTAGTGAAGGCAATCATTGCCAAATTGAGGCGGAATGTCTCAACACATTCAAAGGTTGCATCAAAGGGAACACCATCTATGGAAGCCATTTAAGGCGCTCAAGAGCTCAATGTCTTTAATGGGTTGTGCATCTCATAAATTGTGTTACAAGGAGACCAGAAAGAGAGTTGATTCCCTCTACATGTATTCCCTTTAGATTAATATATTTAAATAAATGTAACATTATGAATATTATATAAAGTAAAAAATATAAACTAAATGGCTCAATACATATCAAAAGAATGGAAGGAGAGGGAGAGGCCATGCTTTGATCATCTGGTAGGTGAATTTTTGTAGTTTTTTGGTTCACGGATAGAAATTGTTTGTCCTTTTGCAAGATTTAAATATTTTCTACAAGAGGGGGAACTGCCACCCCCCCCCCCTGCCCTCCATAAACCCTCCTTCAAGAATATGGTGATCGGAGCACCATCGATGAATTTGGACAAAGAAATTGACGCTTTGATGAATGCAATAGGGAAGAGGAAGATACAAAACTCGAGGGATGGAACCAAAAAAACATGCATGCAAGCATCATAAGCGACACCAATAGCCATGTTTGATCCATCAGATATAAGGAGAAATATTACAAGGCTTTACGGATGTAGTCTAATCTGCAAGTTCATGGGAGCACAACTGTCAATGGAAAAATTACATGCATGGACTAGAAGAACCTAGAAAACAAATGGAGACTTTGAAATTAGGTTCTATGCAAAAGGATACTTCATAGGAGTTTTCGCCAATGAAGCTGACAGAGATAAGGTTTTGGGGGGAGGCCCCTACTTCTTCAAGAATATGGGCCTTTACATGAAACACTAGCATACAGCTTTCAAGCCGACAGAGGAAATCCTGAGCATGGTCTTAGTCTGGATCCGCGTGTATGCAATGTCACAAGAATTCTGGTCCAGGTATGTATTTGAAACTATTTTTAATACTTTAGGTCACCATGTAGACATTTCCAAACCCCATCATGGTAGAGGGCTTTCTAGCTATGCGAGGATTTGTGTTGAGCAAGATCTATCTTAGCCGCTACCAAAAAGCATCACACTAAATGCTGGTGAGTTGGAATTGATCCAAGATCTAGATTATGAAAGCATCCCCTTTAGATACAGAAACTGCCATGAGCATGGTCATTTATTCAGAGATTGTCTTTCCCTACAAAATAAAAATCAAGAGGGCAAGGAGCTGGAAAATAACGATAAAGACATAGATGGGTTTATGAAGCCTAAAAAGAAGCATATAGCCAAAGAGAAAGGCAAGGTGGTCAAGAAACATATTCCAAAGGAAGGGAGAAATGAGACAAACAATAAGGAAATACAAAAAGAAAAGTCTGAAAGAGTGCTTGAGACACAACATTAGAGAGAAAATGACATTATTGAATCAAAGAACATAGCAGCTAAGTATAGATTTAAAGAGAACATAGAGAATCTTTTAAAGGAACCTAAAATAGGCAATCAATCCAAGATAACAGAGAAGGAAGCACAAAAGAATTAGGATAAGGAATTCACCACCAAAGATAGGAATAGGAGGAAAGAAAATTGGACAAGCATGGAAGATTAAGAGGAAATAGAATTAGAAGGCTTGGAAGATAGCATTGGGGTATCACAGACTCCCAATCTAAACAGATCAGGTAATTTCGGTAAAAGAAGAGGGAGACCCAATAAAAAAAATAAAAGACAAGATGAAGCCATTGAATCCATTGGGGCAGGCACCCAAATCCAGTTGGAGACCATCTTGGCGAGCACCAAGATACCCCATTTAACCTGATGCATATCTTATCCTAGAATATAAGAGGTCTGAATGCCCCCAATAAAAGAAGGATACTAAAAAAATGTTATAAAAAAGCATAATGCAGAAGTGATAATGATTCTGGAAACAAAGATAGAGAATCTTGACTCTTTTGGTAAAAGTTTTATTAAATATTTGGGTAGAAACATTAGTGGTAGGAATGCAATAGGCACGATGGGGGGAATGGCTTTTCTCTGGAACAATCATGAAGTACAACTTCAGATAGTGTTTCAACAGGGACAATACATTATTACAAAAGTAGAAAGTAGAAAGAACAAACTCCCTTTCTTCTTAGTCAATTTTTATGGATCCCACGTCAAAGAGGAAAGGGAACAAGCAAGGGAATAGTTAGAGATCAAAATCAACAATGAGAAGGAAAGTGTATGGATAACTGGGGGAGATTTCAATGACAGATTGGGCTCTTCAAAAAAAAAAGGGGAGAAAGGAAAAGAAAAAGAGAATGGAGCCATTTACAATTTTTTAGATAAAGTAGAGCTATGTGACATAAAAAACAAGCTAGGATGGTTTAATTGGAGTAATAGGAGGAAAAGAAAATATCTAATCTCAAAACGATTGGATAGATTTCTTATCAACCAAAAAAACCATGGAGCACAACATCATCCTTGAAGCAGAAGTCTTAAGAGACATTGGGTTAGATCATCGAGATATTTCTTTATGCTTAAATAATGAGGAGCATCCAACAAGGGTGACTTTTAGATTCGAAAAAATGTGGATGGATCACCCCAAATTGGATGAACTTGTAACAAAGCAATGGAAGAAGCCCAACTCTATTTATGGAACCAAAATGTATATTTTTCACAAAATATTAAAAGATCCTAAACTTGCTCTTAAGTTCTGGAATGAGCACACGTTTAAGAATATATTCCAGCAAAAAAGAGATCTCGAGTGAAGAAGCAAAGACAATCAAGAAAAGTAAATGGAAGGCAACATGGAAAGTGACCTTTAGTTGGAAGAAGAAGTAGATACAGCTCTGGAGGATATATACAAGGAAGAAATATACTGGAAGCAAAAATCAAGAATAAAATGGTTAAAATAAGGAGACAAGAACACAAGGTTTTTTCCCCTATCTTGCAAAATCAGGGGACAAAATAATTATATCAGAAAGTTGGAAACTAGGGAGGGTGTCATAATATAGAAACCAAAGGTGATCAAGGAATAGTTGATTAAGTTTTGGAATAGGATACCCAGTCAAGATAATGAGAGAAGAGAAGAGCAAGACGAATTCTTGAATTAGATCCCACATATAGTCTCAGATTTAGACAATGAAATGTTGATGAAAAATATAGAATTGGAAGAAGGCAAAAAGGTTATCTTTGAAATGGAAGGAGACAACATGCCAGGCCCGGATGGTTTCCCCACATTCTTTTTTCAACATTTTTGGGACCTCCTGGGGAAAGATATAAGAGATGTGATTCAGGTATCTATGGAATCACAAATCAAGTTAAAATCTTTAAACACCACTTTTATCATGCTCATCCCAAAAAAATCTGAATCTAGATCTCCTAAAGATTTTAGGCCTATCTCCTTATGCAAATTTATCTATAATTTCATCTTGAAAATCATTACAACTAGATTATAGGTCATCCTTCCTAAATTGATCTCAGAAGAGCAAGTAGGGTTTGTGCAGGGAAGGCAAATTATGGATGGTATAATAATTGCACATGAGGTGATTCATTCCTTGAAAGCAAGTAAGAGGCAAGGGATGTTAATCAAGCTAGACATCTCTAAAGCTTTTGATAGGGTTAATTGGTCTTCCCTGGAGAAATTTTTAGAGAGATTTGGATTCAACCCCCTTTAGAGAAAATGGATTAGAAGTTGCTACTCAATGCCTATAGAAAAATATTTGGATAACAGTGATCAAGTTGGGATCTTCACCACATAGAACCTTCCACTTGAATCTGCAATTTGAAATAGTTTGAGGTAAGTCTGTAGCAATATTCTAAAATCCCTATTTTATAACGTTAGGAATGGAGAGGACACAAACTTCTTAGAAGATTGTTGGATCTCTCCAAAACCATTAAGCCTAGATTCAGATTACAAAGTCTTAAAAGACATCAACATCAGGTAGTGGGGATGTAAATTCAACATTTATTGGATAGAGAAGTTAAAATTTGGTTTCAAAAATCACTGCTAGAAATCATTCAAGGATAGGACAGATAATCATGATGAGGCACTTAAAAATCAACTCTTTGTTAGAAGGATTCAAAATCCCTTGGAGTTTAGAAAAAGATGTCATTAGATGGAATACTTAAGGATTAAAAGAGTATTCAGTCAAGAAAGGCTATAATATGCAGATTGATCCTCGATCTAATTCCTTTAACAAGCAAATATGGAACAAAATTTGGATTTACAAAGCCTGGCCAAAAGCCAAGTCCTTTCTATGGCTAGAAACTTAAGGGAAAATTCTCATAGGAGAGAATTTAAGGAAAAGAGGATTCCATGACCCATCTAGGTGTGTATTATGCTATCGAGATGAAGAAAGTGTGGATCATCTACTGCTGCAATGCCAATACACAACTAGAGTTTGGAATTATTTCCTGAAGAGTTTTAATTTAAAATGGAGCTTAAAACAAAACTTAAAAGGACACCTCAAAGCTTGGAAAACCTGGGCTAAATTGAACATTATTTGAGATGTTTGGGATATGGGACCAAATATAATTTTAAAAAAAATCTGGCTAGAAAGAAATGATAGAATATTTGAGGATAATGTGAAGCACAAACCACCTAAGAGAATATGGTTAGAACTAAGAATCAACATCACTTAGGTTGCAGGTATAGCTTGTCAAAACAAAGATAAAGAAGTTAGCCTGGAAGAACTAAAAATAATGGAAAATTGGAAAGGCTTCAAAAAAATTTATGAGCTTTTAAGGCCCTATGAAAAACAAAGGAAAAAAGTTCTAAGGAAAGAAGCATAATAGATTCCTCTGGAGAAAGGTTGGAATAAATTAAATTTTTATGACGCCTCTAAACAGGTATTTAGGAACTTGGGTGGGCATCAGAGATCATATTGGATAATTGACCACATATGAGGCCCATTAAACAGGTATGAACTTGAACAACATAGTGGAGGCAGAGGGACTAGTCACAAGTCTCATACTGGCTATTAAAGCAAAAATAAAAAATTTAAAAATTGAAGGAGACTCATTATTAATCATTTGACCCTAGGAGAGGGGAGATGTAACAAATTTGAAAATCAAAAACATTTTAGAAGCAACAAAAAATCTTAGACCTAATTTCAAAAATCTACATGTTAAACATATCTTCAGAGAAAGCAACAGGGTGGCCGACTGGTTGGCTAGTTGGTGTAGCAAAAAAATACTATCTAAATCATCAAAAAAGATGGGAGAATATATCAAGGATCCTGATAAGATACATTGGGTTTCCATTCTTAGAAAATACTATATATCATCAGAAGGAGAGCAATTTTATTGAATGAAATAAAAGGTAAAGAAAACATCCAAGACAAAAAAATATTTATCAGAAAGTGGAGTAGAAAGGAAAATCTTGAAGAAATGATATGGGTAATACTTAGGGTAGGTATAAGCAGTTGAATAGAAGAGTTGGAAAATTTGAGAAAGATGGACAATATTTCCCCCAACGGTGGTTATGGAAGTTATTCATTTGCTTTTATCATGCGGGGGTGTGTTGGCGAGTTTCTATTTCCTTTATATTCTTTTTAGAATGTCTCCTTTGTTGTTGGTGTATCAACATTAGGAGTCATCATGACATTTCAACATAGGTGCTCCTCATGATCTTTACTAGATTTCTATTTCACCATTGCTAGATTTTTGTTGTCCTCCTTCATTATTTCCTTTTTCTTACATTTATTGGTCTTAGCTTCTTGGTAACTTCATGTTCCTACTTTGGATTGGCACTGGTCTAGGTGCTTAGGGCATGCTCTGATGCTCTCTTTCTCTAGATAGTTATTGTTTTTGGCTTGCATCATCTTTGCCAGTGTCATGTTATCAGTTTCTTTCTTGTCTATGTTGGTTCATAGGGAAAGTGTGGTGGGTTAGTTCCATGATTTTGCCCTCGCACTTTTTAAAGCTAGTTTCCTCCTCAGTTGTCAGCTCTTTGATTGGTTCATAATTGATATCTTTCCCAACCAGTCATCTTTTTATTGGCCTCTTTTTTTGCGGTCTTTCCTCATCCTTTCATCTATCTTTTTATATCTTTTTCTATCTTGTGCTTTCTAGTCTTGTGTGATTTGTTTTTGTGAATTCATATTTTGGGACCATATCGCTCCCACATGTTATTCAATGTGCCCTGTCTATTACTAACATCATGCTGGAATGCTTTAAGATTTTAACAGAGATGGAAAATGCTAAGCTCACAGAAGGAGGATAAAAGCACAATGAAGTTCATCCTCTCCATTCCATGGAGGATGGATTTGGTCAAGGAATGAGTGAAGAGCCATAGATTGGAGTGAATGAAATGAAAAGCAGTAGTGCTAAAGTTCCTTCTATTTTACCAAGAAACATGAAAGATCAAGAGAGTAGCAAGACAAAATTTCCTTGGGCACATTTGTAAGAAAAAAAGGAATAAGAGGTCTCACACCTTTTATCAAGGGGAAAAAAATGGATTAGGTGAGCTAGTGAAGAAAGCATACTGATGGAAAAGAACAAGGGAATTGTTAATTCTGAAAACAATGCAATGCTAGACTCTATTAAATGGAAAGCCACTTGGGACAAGGTTGGTCCTTCAAAAAAAGAAGATAATAAAGAGGAGGGTGGTATAGTGAATCGTGGCATAGGATAAAGTAGCTCTACCCCTTAGGAAATCAGTTCAACTAGAGGCAAACAAGAAATCATGTAGGAGAAAAACCTCAGAATGTACAAAATCAACGATACTTTAAACGGTATCAATAACTTGATACTCAATTAAAAAAATGAGAGTTTGGAACACCAAAGGGAGATGGAATCAGCAACTAGGCATTTTGGGGAGTTTTTTGTAGCACATTATAACATGATGGAAGTAATCAATGATAATTTATTGCACCTGAATAACTTTATGGAATGCATTCTAGAAGAAGCAAAACTACAAACATAGGTTTTGTCAATGATTTGGATAAATTTAGATGAAATTGAAAGTGTTTAGAATCAGAATGAAAATTAGTGGAAGACACCACCAACATCAAAATAAACTTGCACAATTGGCACTACATTCAAGGGCACAAGGGGCAAGTGGCACAACCAGAAGAAATCATTGTGGTCACTAAAGTCACCGAAGAAGCCCAAGAATAACTACTGCAATCATGTTCCTCAATCACCATATGGTCATAGTCTCTTTAGAGTATGTATATATATGTATATATATATATATATATATGTGTGTGTATATATATATATATGTATGTATATGCATATATATATGTATATATATACATATATATATATATATATACATATATATACATATACATAGACATATACATATATATATACACACACATACATATATATATACATACATATATATACACACATACATTATATACATACATACATATATATACATACATACATACATATATATATATATATATACATACATATATATATATATATATATATACACACACATACATATATACATATATATATATATACACATACATATATACATATATATATATATATATATATATATATACATACATACATACATACATACATACATACATACATACATACATACATACATACATACATACATATATATATAAAAGAAGCAAAACCACAAACATAGGTTTTGTCAATGATTTGGATAAATTTAGATGAAATTGAAAGTCTTCAGAATCAGAATGAAAATTGGTAGAAGACACCACCAGCATCAAAATAAACTTGCACAATTGGCACTACATTCAAGGGCACAAGGGGCAAGTGGCACAACTAGAAGAAATCATTGTGGTCACTGAAGTCACTAAAGAAGCCCAAGAATAACTACTACAATCATGTTCCTCAATCACTATATGGTCATAGTCTCTTTAGAGTATAGTATAAATGCTATAGGGGATATATATATATATATATATATATATATATATATATATATAATATGATACTATACTATATTATACTATATGTATATATGTGTATACACACACACACACACACATACTAATACTATATATGTATAGATATATATACTATATATCTATTAATTAAATATATATATATATATTATACTATAGGGGATATATATATATATATATATAAATAATATATCCCCTATAATATATATAGTATATACTATAGGGAATATATATATATATATATATATATATAATAGATGATATTGTTATATATATATATATATATTACAATATCATCTATTATATATATATATATATATATATATCCCCTATAGTATATATTATATATACTATAGGATATATATATATATATATATATATCTAATAGATGATATTGTACTATATTATATATATCCCCTATAATATATATAGTATATACTATAGGGGATATATATATATTTAATAGATGATATTGTACTATATTATATATATATATATTACAATATCATCTATTAAATATATATATATCCCCTATAGTATATACTATATATATATATTTATATATTTAATAGATATATAGTATATAACACACACACACACATACTAATACTATATATGTATAAAATTAGTATGTGTGTGTGTTATATACTATATATCTATTATATATATATATATATATATATATATATCCCCTATAATATATATAGTATACACTATAGGGGATATATATATATATATATATAATATATGATATTGTACTATATTATATATATATATATATATATATATATATATATATATATATATATATATATATAAAGAATAGTTAAATTACACAAATATGATAATAAAATTAGATGTTTAATTATACTTTATTATTTATAGAAATGATTAAGAAGAGTAGGATACTTAATTTGTTTCATGATTATATATAAGTATCGATAAGATTTTTGGAATGGGTATATGGTCATTGGGATTAAGGGATTGACTATCATAATCTTATTTGATGATTCTAGTAATGCCTATCATAACTATGGTAATATAGAGGTGTTCACTCTTCACTAGAGGTGTCCTCTATATCTTTAAAAGTCCATTTCAATGTATAATAATGTGCCTACCTATTTATTATTCTTGTATAACATCAAATCTTCAATCTTATGTACAGATGCAAAGTATTATCTCCTTCACCTGAAAACTCTAGGTCTACTTTGGATATTAGGTTTACCTAAAAAATATATTAGATAAGATGGGTTGATCTAACCCCAACCACCCCACATTAAGTGGTTGAGCATTGCCTACATTTTAATACTTCAAAGAGAGCTCTGTGAATCACATACTGCATAGATTTATGAATTATAGAAAATAATAGAATAATAAAAATAACTTCAAAAATTAACTCAGAATGATTTAATTATGTTATACTAATTGCATGCCACTTCGAGGGGGAAACATCCTTTGAGAAAGCTCAATACAATAATATTCATTAATGCCTTCATTAGGCCTCAATACTTCTTTAAATACTAATTCTATTCTAGCAACTAATTCTTCCCATGCATGTGAGGTCATTCAAATATGATAACTTAAATACTAATTCTATTCTATCAAATAATACTTCCCATGCATGTGGGTTAATTTAAATATACTAAAGGGATGACTTATAAATCATATGCATCTTTAGTGACTGATACACTAATAATGCAAAGAAAAGGGTATGACACAGGAACCTAACATCACCTCCCCTTTATAAAAAGCTTTGTCCTCAAAGCTTTAGATGCGGGAATCGATGTTAAATTTAGAATAATGGTTCCCATGTGGCATCTTAAGGTTGCATGTCATGCCACTGGATTAAGACTTCTGTGATGGAGTAGGAGCAAAGTTGGTGGGTAGACCTATCTAGGTTAGCTTCCAGTTTGAGAAGGATGTAACCTTCATTATCAAGTTTAGGTAAAACTATTTGCACTTTGATGGTATGTCCAAGAACTTTATTCAAATAGGATACATGAAAGACTTGATGAATTTGAGAGGAAGGTAGAATCTCCAACTTGTAAGCAATAGACCCAATCTATTAGAGAATGTTATATGGCCCATAAAACTTTGGGGCAAGCTTATGATGCCATTTTATTTTCAAGGATGATTACTTCTATAGCTGCACATGAATAAAAACCATATCACCAAGTTGAAAGGTGTGCTCAAAGTGATGTTGATTTGCCTCCTAATTCATTTGATTTTGTGCTAGATGGAGATTATCTCATAGGATGTTGAGAATCTAATCATGATGGTAGATAGTAGTTTCAACTGCCTGAACTGGAAAATTACTGGGTGTATATGGGAGTAGTGTTGGGGGCACTTGACCATAAACTGCTTCATATGGAGTCATTTTAGTAAAGTGTGGTATGAGGTATTGTACCACCATTTTGTGAGGGGGAATCACTTTGCCCACTGGTGTTGTTGTTCTAATGTAAAGTAATGAATGAATGTTTTCAAGAATTTATTGATGATTTATATCTAGCCATAAGTTTAAGGATGATACCCAGAGCTCATCTTCAGTTGTGTGCCTATGCATCATAATAGCTTTTTCCAAAAATGGCTAGTCAAAGTTGCATCACAATCAAATATAATTAAAGAAGGGATGCCATGAAGATTGAAATTTTGATCCAAAAAAACTTGTGCAATTGTGGAGGTTGTATAAGGGTGGATAAGGGCACAAAAATGACTATATTTAGAGAGGTGGTCAACCATGACCAAGATCATTATTTTTCCATCAGATTTAGGGAGACCCTCAATGAAATCTATAGAAATATCATTCTGGATCCTAGTAGGGATGGGCAAGGGTTCAAGCAAACCAGGAATCATTATGGTTTCACCTTTTTTGTGATGGTAGGTATCAAATTTGGTCACCATCTATTTAATTTCCCCTTTCATCCCCTTTCATATTTTTTTTGACATGCTTGTTTATATGTTTTGAGAAATCCCAAGTGTCCTACTAATGGGAAAGCATGAATTTCATAGAATATAGCTTGATGAAGGCTTGTGCTATTAGGAAGCACCAAATGACCCTTATAATGTAGATAATCACCATCCCATGAATAATGCGGTACTATAAAGGGGTTAATGGTCAATTGTTGAATGAGTTGGTGTAAAGAGGGATCATGTGCATACCCTTGGTGTATAGATTCCAACTAGTTTGGAATGGATATGGAGATGGCATAAAGGAAAGTATGGTCCTCAAACATGCAAGAGAGAGCATTTGTGACTATATTGTCTTTACCCTTCTTGTAAGTGATATCATAATCATAGCCGATGAGTTTGTTGACCCATTTTTGTTGTGTCAAGGATGAGACCCATTATTTTAAGAATTATTTCAAACTCTGGTGATCATTTTTAATAAAAAATGATTCCCAAATAAGTATGGCCATCATTTTTTTACTGCATGAAGAATGGCCATCATTTCTTTTTCATATGTAGACAAAGCTAAATTTTGTCTAAAAAAGGAATTTATTGGTGAAAGCAATAGGATGACCTTCTTGGAGAATAATAACACTAAAGCCATTGCCACATGCATCACTTTCAATGGTGAAAGTTTTGGTGAAGTCTGGCATGGTCAAATATGGTGTGCTACATATAGCTTATTTGAGTGCCACAAATGCCTGGTTAGCTATGGCATCCCATGTGAATTCATCTTTCTTCAATAAGGAATCCAAAGGAGCTGTGATCTTTTCATAATCCTTAACAAAATTGTGTTAGTAACCTATAAGGTTGAGGAATCCATGAAGGCTCTTAAGGTTCACTGGTCGAGGCCAATGTTGCATGGCACTAATTTTATCTAGATCCACATGGACCCCATCATCTGAAATAATGTACCCTAGATATTTAACTTCTTCTTGATCAAAGGAACACTTGTACTACTTGGCACATAATTAATTATTTACTAGAACTGGTAATGCCCTATCAATATGTTGGAGATGCTCATATCATGTGTGGCTTTAGATCAACATATCATCAAATAAAACCAAAGGAAATTGATAGAGGAAAGGCCAAAAGATTTTATTCATGAGGGCCTAAAATATTGAAGGGATATTTGTAAGTCCAAATGGCCTGAATAAGAATTCTTAGTGACCCTCATGAGTACAAAAATATATCTTTAGAATGTCATCAACATGTACATGGATCTAATTATATCGAGAACAAAGATCTAATTTGGAGAATTTTTTTGCCCCATTGAGCTCATCAAGAAGCTCATCGATGACTATAATTGGAAACATGTCTTTGAAATTGAGGTGTTTAAGGGCATGAAAGTCAATGCAAAGTGCCATGACCAATATTTTTTGTGGAAAAGAAGCACTTGGGAGGAGTAAGGGCTAGTGCTTGGGTGAATAACTTCAGACTTGAGGAGTTCATGTACTAGCTATTCAATCTCATTTTTTTGTAAATGGGGATAACAATATGGATGACTGTTGGGTGGGATACTTTTTGGAAGGAGCAAGATGCTATGATATTTAGGATGTGAAGGGGAAAACTCACTTTTTATATAAATATGATTTCATGCTTGTCAAAGATGGATTGTAAATAAGTAGGGTATTTAGTAGAAGTAGGGAGTTGGAGTTGGATGGAATGCAACTGGATAATGATCCTATGTGAGCCTTTCTTCAGAAGCTTTTCCATGTGATGGAAAATCATGATGTTAGAAGGTCTAGGTAATAAACCTTTTAAGGTGTGATTTTGGCCACTATTAGTGAATTGCATCCAAATCTCAGATAAGTCCTATAGAATAGGTCCCAATGTGTACAGCTACTATAACCATAGGACCACATCACATCCCCCTACATGTAGGGCAAACATATTTGAGTCAAGAGTGTAACCACATATCATGATACACATATTATTACACTTACATTTATAAGGAAAATTTCCCCCATTAGCAATCATGACTTCAAATCTAGAACAAGGGTGTATAAAGTAATCTGCATGCTTAACAATGCGGGGATTGATGAAATTGTATATGTTACCAGAGTTAATGAGGATTGTGAGAGGAATATTTTTAATGAACCCATTAAAATTCATGGTTTGAAGGGGTGGTCATACATATGAGTTCATGGAGATATATATTAAGTTGGGTTTCTTGATCCATGGAGTCATCGAGGGGGCTTTGTTCTGCTTGAGCATCCTAGAATTTTTAGATATCACGTTCACTATCTTGCTCTAGTAGTGATTGCACATATAGAAAGTAAAGTTTTTATGTGATGCACTAGTGACCCTTAACCCATTTTTCATCATAATTATAACATAATCCTTTCTCATTATGATCCCACATCTCTACCTTAATAAGGCACTTAACAAGTGTGGTTATGGCTGGCCATTGGTTTATTGTATTCTTTATGGGTGAAAAGTGGGAAATTAATGTTGTATTGAAAGTTCATCTTCTAATAACTTAACCAGACCCAAGGAAGACACCAAATTAGTGGGTTAAACCTTTTCACCTCTAAGTGAATTAGCTCTTTGAGGCCACTAATAAAACAACTCTTGAATAAGTCATCTGATAACCCTTTAGTGTGATTAGCTAGTTTCTCAAATTCAATCTAATAATCAAAAATAGTGCATATCTAGTGGAGTTAGGTGAGAGATCTTATAAATTCCTCAAATAAAAAAGGACCAAACTTTCCTAGAAGTAAGGATGTAAAGGTTTTCCAATAGGGTTCATCATTCGACTTCAGATACTAATAATACCATTAAAGTGATTCTTGTTCTAAGTGAAAGGAAGCAATTGGGGATTCGTTGAAATAATAAATATTGTGAAGGTTAAAGAATTATTCTACTCGATATATCCATCCCATAGGAACCATACCATTGAACTATGAAAAATTCAACTTAGGCCCACATGATGTGTGGGGAAAAGAGAAACTATTCTCTGAAGAAGACTCCTACAACTTATTGAGAAGGCTATTTTGTTGATTCAGTCCATGCATCCTATTAGTTAACTAAATGACTTGGGATTTTAATGTGGCTAGTTATTCCTCCATGATTTTTGTGCTTGTATGGGTGACTAGCATAACCATTTTTTTTTATAATGAATAGAAAAACAAGTTTTAAGACATAACAATGCACTTTTTTAATTTGGACTAAAGTGGAATAGGTAAAGGTACATTTATGTTTTTTTTTACATTATCTATTGATGAGGGCAAGGGCAATTTCAAAAAAATTGGAAAATTTGTCCAAGAGGGACAAAGGAGAAGAAAAGGGAAAGGAACACTATGAAAAAAATTTGAAGTAAGAAGATTGAAAAATGAAGTTATGGCAAAACCTAACAAAATTAAAAAATGAGATTTGTGGCTAAAGGAAGTGGAATTGAGAGATGGGACCTCAAGGAAGAAAAGGTGTGAAATGAAATTTAAGGTGTCCTAGTAAAGTTTGAGGATCAAAAAAGATAGAGATGGAGAGATATGATTAAAAATTGAAAAAAAATTCAAATAGATTAGATAAGATGGGTTGAGCTAACCCCAACCACCCCACATTAAGTGGTTGAGCATTGCCTATATTTTGATACTTCAAAGAGGGCTCATGAAGACCCTACTATATAGATTTATGAACTATGAAAAATAATAGAATAATAAAAATAATTTCATAAATTAACTCAAAACAATTCAATTATGTTATATTGATCAAAAGCCACTTCAAGGGGGAAACCTCATTTGAACAAACTCAATATAATAATATTCATCAATACCTTCATTGGGCCTTAATACTTCCTTAAATACTAATTTTATTCTAGAAAATAATACTTCCCATGCATGTGGGATAATTCAAATATGCTACTTACTTAAATACTAATTCTATTTTATTAACTAATACTTCCCATGTATGTGGGATAATTTAAATATACTTAGGGATGAATTACAAAACATATGCATCCATAGTGACTAATACACTAATAATGCAAAGAGAAGGGTAGGACACAAGTTCCTAACATGGTCAATTTGCACCTAGTTATTTCACTTAGGTGTGTGTGTGTGTGTGTGTGTGTGTGTGTGTGTGTGTGTGTGTGTGTGTGTGTGTGTGTGTGTGTGTGTGTGTGTGTGTGTGTGTGTGTGTGTGTGTGTGTGTGTGTGTGTGTGTGTGTGTGTGTGTGTGTGTGTGTGTGTGCGCGCGCGTGTGCATGCGCATGCGTGCAATAGTGATCCACTAATATGGATGCAACATATAATATGGCTTTTGACACTTGATAATAATCAATCAAGACATGGGTTTAGGTTCTTAAAACTTGTTTTGGGCTTTCTCTTTTGAGGGGTTTATGATTTTATAAGATTTAGGGGTGTTCCTCTCAATATGCAGATAAATAAGTGCTTTCAAGATAATTATTAAATAGGAATAGGATTAGCCTTAGTGTGCTTAAATAGGTGACTTTTTGGGTAATTTGTTTCACTATCAACATGTGAAATGTATGAGCCAACTCATAGGAAAAATTTGAATTTATGAAAATAACCACTACAAGGCATGCAAATGGATCTGGTAATGACTAGATGCCTATAGTAATATGAAGGTGTCCACTTTCTATTGAAATCATCCTAAGAACGGGAATAATGATATGACTATCAGAAGACTATTTGATTAGGATAATTAGCATTTTTGGCACATAATATATAATTCATATGGGTGAATTATATAAAAATGTGAAGTTTGGGTTCATAGATAAATAAATTACTAAGGAGGAGTATGGACAAGAGTCATATATGTATGCAAAATTCATGTATGGTAATGATAAGTCAAGACTAGTATTGTTAAGTGTCTAGTATCAAGTTTATTTGTATAAAATTCCCCACTTTTATTCTAGTACTCATAATGTTAGAGTAAAATGATAAAGAAATTGTGTACATTAGTGTGTAACCACACTTTATGTCTCTAGAAAAAGGATTCAATTGTCTAGTAATCTCCATTCAAACTTACAATGAAACTTTCACCAATCAATATCCATATGTGATATGAAAATGAAGTAAATTATATCAATGAAACATTTGAAATTTGAAGAGAGAGGAAAGAATACACATGTGTAAGCAAACTGTGTTGTCTTCTAAAGTATTGGATAGTGGGGTGATAATGCCCTAAGGTGAGTGCCATTGTCTAAAACATGGGATGGGAATATAAATGTCTCTACCCTCATGAAGATGGATAAGTGGTTAGTACTTGAGTGAAGTAGAACCTTAACCGCACTATTCATTTAAATGATCTTGAGCATATTATATGTTCAAGATCAAAAAGGTGGAACCTAATGCTAGGTTTGTATGTAAAGGTGGAACCCCATACTAGGCTTGTATGTTACTTTGAATAAATTGAATCAACTTCTATAAATGAATTTTAGATTTAGAATGATACCTTTAATACTTTCATTATCATCATTATAAAAAAAATTACATGCATGACCAACATGCATGCCCCATAATCTAATCCAGTTGTGCTATTCTAATATATAATGCCGTATATTTATGTCACTTTGACCCAAATATGACAAATATAATATCTTGTCACTTATGTACCTATAAAATGTCTACATATGCATTACTTATAACCCCATATCTATCTCAATTTGCATATATTTGTTTTATAATTTGCACCAATCTAATAATCTAACCCAAATTTTTATTCTATTTTTTATTTAATAGTATAAATTTTCTATAATAGGTATAAATTTTTAAAATATTTTTAAGATTACTATATATGACATTTAAGCATGAATTTGAATGTAAAGAAAAATTGACCGAAATAGATTGACATGTGGCATATGGCAAAAATAGTAAGTATAGCCAATAATAATATACTTAACTTTTCTTATTTTTGGCTGACTATAACTAATGTCTAATAGCAAAAATTAAGAAAAGATAGGAATGTGATAGCTCAGATATAAAAGAAAAGTTTGTAGGTATTTATGGATAGGTTCACACTCTTTGGACAATAATGTAGGTCAACCATGTTTGTTGACTATAGAATTGTCTAATTTGACTATGTCAAAACTATGATTACTTTGTCATCTACACTCATGCATGCTGAGAGGGTTGATTTATTATGATCATGTAGGTGTAACACAAAAACATATGTTTTCCTTATCTTTACCTTGGAAACCCTAGTGGTACTTGTCAAAGCTAGAAACATGTAAAAAGAAAGGGGAAGTGTAATGGGTTAAGCTGACCCAAATCAACCCAATTGATCAGTGAACATTGCTTATGTATCCAAATAATTTCAGCAGGGAATCAAGGCACACATAATTCTCCCAGCTTGTGTGATTGTGCAATGTGATCCTTGACTATATCTATGCAACTATAAACTTGGATTTTATACTTGACAATATTATATCTTGACTTGATTTGAAATGATTTGGACTTGATTTTTGACTACTCCTAGTGATTAATATTAAATTAGGAAGAATAAGGTATCTTTTCTTAGTGTGCAGTACTATAAAATATAGATCTCTAGTCCCTTTTGAATGAGAGCTTGATTTGTATTTATAATGAACCTTTTGAATAATTTCCTTGAGCCAACTTGAAATTTTTTGGGATGAATCAAATGAAAATTTAAAATTTTAAAAACTATATATTAAATGGCATGAGGATGAGTCCACACTAGGTGGATAGGTTTGTAGCAACAAACATGTTTGCTTAGCATAAACATGTCCTAGAAAATTATAGATAGTTATTTCGAGGTTGGAAACAATCAAAGAGTGATATAAAGAGGTTTGAATATTGGATTTAAATTTTTTGTGTAGAAGTGATGGGAAAATGAGAGAAGCCCACATATAGATAAATTAATAGAGGAATGGAGAATAAGTCACGTATATGAGTGTAAATAAAATGGTTTAAGTTAGGTCAAAAACTAATATTTTTTAAGTACTTGTGACTAGATTTAGGTGTCTACATTTGCGCTCCCCTCCATAATTTATTTTGTAGATTGTTAGCATAGGCATAGGGATTTGTAATAAAAGAGGAAATAATTGTATATGTGTCAATTTTTTTTGAAAATTCACGAAAGAGGACAATAGGTTTTAGAAGTCAAAGAGTCATCTTAATTGATAAAATAGTGAAAATTTCAAGCATTGAAAGGAAGAAAAATATAAGTAAATAAATTTTTGTATGGATGATGTTGAGTTGTGGAGCTAAAAGCTTCACTAATGAGCTAATGTGGAGGTTGCTGGGCTTACACAGTAATTAGCATCGGTCAGAACAAATTGACATCGGTTAGGGGTTGACCGGCATCGGTCATCTTCAGACCAACACCGACTTCTGTGTGTTTCCAAAATTTCTATTTTTAGGAGAACAAATTTGAGCCTTTGATTTAAGAGGTGGATCTAAGGGTGGCGAATTCATGGCTCATGAACCCTAGTGTTGTAGTATTCTATACAGTAGGGTTAGATCCTCATAGCATGTACAATTCAGTAATTGAGTTGATTATAATTGATAGAGAGAGAGAGAACTCTTGAGGGAGAATTATTATACATCTATGAGGTGTGAGGAGAGAGAGATTTCTTCATTGTATTTCCTTCTGGAAGAGTTTAATATAGATTGGATGTTTCTTGTATCTCCTATTATTTGTTGTTTCTAATTTCTAGTTACTTATTACTTTTGATTTCAATTTCGTGTTTAGTTGCTTATACAAAAGTAATCAATTATACTCTAAGATCCTGACAACTGGTATCAGAGCGTGTTAGTGTTTATTGATTACAAAATTCACTCATAGGGGTTTTTGATTGAGTGGGAGCAAAGCAATGGTAGAAGAAAGTAAACTAAGAATGGAGAAATTCAATGGCAAGAATTATCAATTATGGAGGATGCAGATTGAAGATTATCTGTATCAAAAAGATCTGTATTTACTGTTGGGTGGGGTTTTAAGGAAGCCCATAGATATGTAAGATGAAGAATGGAATGTTCTTGATAGAAAGGCTCTTGGATCTATAAGGTTGAGCTTGGCAGCTTCTGTGTTTTCCAACTTATCACAGGCAAAGAAAATGGTAGAGTTAATGGATACTTTGGCAAATTTATATGAAAAACCCTCAGCTTTGAATAAGGTATATCTTATGAAGCAATTATTTAATTTGCAAATGTAGGAAGGTGGATCTGTATCTAGTCATCTTAATGATTTCCATACAATATTAAATCAATTAAATTTAGTCAAAATAGTTTTTGATGATGAAATTAAGGCTCTCTTAATCTTATGCTCTTTACCTAAAAGTTGGCATAGTTTGGTAATGGTAGTTAGTAATACTGCATCTGTTTCAAATATCTTAAAATTTGATGATGTTGTTAGTGTAATCTTGAATGAATAAATTCACAAGAAAAGCACAAGGGAAACATCAGGTAATGCTTTAAGTGTTGAAAGTAGGGGAAGGCAAAGAGAGAAGGGCAAGCAAGGGAAATCAAGGTCAAAGATGGGAAGTAGATCCAAATATAGAAATGGAAGAATAACTTGCTAGAATTGTGGAAAGAAAGGGCATGCAAAGAAAGATTGTTGGTTGAAGGTAATAAAGAAGCAAAAGTTGCAGGTATTGTTGCACAAGATGCTCTTATATTTTTTTTGAATAATAAATTAGAATAATGGGTTTTAGATTCTGGTGCCTCTTTCCATGCAACCCCAAATAGAGAATGTTTCAATGATTATGTCCATGGAGATTTTGGAAAAGTTTATTTAGGGGATGATGAGCCTTGTAAAATTGTTGGCAAAGGAAAAGTGCAGCTGAAATTGTAGAATGGAAACACATGGGTGTTGAAGGATGTCATGCATGTACCCATCCTGAAGAGGAATCTAATTTTTGTAGGAAAGTTGGGTGATGAGGGTTGCACAATAACTCTCAGAATTGCATCTTGGAAAGTTTCCAAGAGTACACTTGTATTAGTAAGAGGTAAGAGAGTAGATACACTTTATCTCTCTACTTGTATTACTGATTATTTTCCTTCTATTTTATCTACTTTAGTTGTAGATGCAAAGTTGTGGCACTATAGGCTTGGTCACATGAGTGAGAAGGGAATGAATGTTCTTAAGTCAAAAGGTAAGCTTTCAAATTTGAAAAGCATAGATCTAGATTTCTGTGAGCATTGTATTTTTGGGAAATAGAAGAAAGTGAGGTTTCTTAAAACTGGGTCAATAAAGAAGAAGCACAAGTTGGAGCTTGTTCACATAGACATGTAGGGACCAGCTCAGGTAGCTTCTATTGGAGGATCACAGTATTATGTTTCTTTCATTGATGATGCTACAAGAAAGGTATGGGTTTATTGCATAAAGAGGAAATTTGATGTTTTTGACACATTTAAGAAATGAAAAGCTTTGGTTGAGAATGAAATAGGTTTGAGATTGAAGTGACTTAGATCTGACAATGGTGGTGAGTACTGCAGCAATAAATTCAATAGTTACTATTCTATGAGTGAAATATGTAGGGAAAGGATGGTTCCAAGGACACCTCAGTAAAATGGAGTTACTGAAAGGATGAATAGAACAATAATGGAGCATGCACAGAGTATGAGGTTGCATGGTAGTTTGCCCTTACAATTTTGGGCAGAAGCTGTAGATACTGCGATTTACCTGATTAACAGAGGACCTTCTACTACACTGGATGGTGGAATTCCAGAAGAGGCTTAGATAGGTAAAAAGGTAGATCTTTCATTTCTCAGATTTTTTGGTTTTAAAGCTTTTGTGCACATTGATAAAGAAAATAGAAAGAAGCTGGATGCTAAATCTATGCGGCGCACTTTCATTGGTTATGGTTTTGGAGATTTCAGATTCCAGTTGTGGAATTTAGAAACTAACAAAATTATTAGAAGCCGTGATGTATTTTTCAATGAGAAGGTGATGTATAGTGATCAGATCAAGAGGCTAAATAATTTTGAGCAGGGCAATCTTGATTTGGAAGAGGTTATGATCCAAAATGAGCTCGCAAGTAAAAATCATCACTCACAGAAAAACACAGACTGACTTTGGTCAGGTGGAAATCAATGTCGGTAAGGCATAAATTGATGTCAGTTAGGTGGAGACTGATGTCAGTCAGGTGTAAATTGGCATCGATCAAGAGGAATCGACATCGGTCGGGTGCAGACTGGGATCGATCAGAGATGACCAAGATTGGTCACTGTCAAAAGAAAATTTGGGTGGACAACAAGCTATAAATGAGTCTCAAATGCCCACAAGGAGGTCTAAAAGGGTAAGTAAACCTCCAATTTGTTATTCCCCTTCTTTATACTACTTTTTTCTCACTAATGGTGGAGAACTAGAAAGTTTTGATGAGGCAATGCAGGTAGAATCTAGGAAATAGTGGGAGCATGGCATGAATGAGGAAATTGATTCCTTGGAAGAGAACCATATGTGGGATTTGGTTGAGTTTCTAGCTGAAAAGAAAGTACTAAAAAACAAATGGGTATACAAGTTAAAGGAAGGAGAGAATGGACAAATGAGACATAAGGCTAGGTTGGTAGTAAAGGAATTTGCACAGAAACTAGGTATTGATTTTGGTGAAATTTTTTCTCCTGTAGTAAATATGACTTCTATTCAGACCGTATTGTCTTTAGTTGCTATTGAGGATTTACATCTTGAGCAACTTGATGTTAAGATAGTATTTCTTCATGGAGATTTGGATGAAGAGATATATATGGATCAGCCAGAAGGTTTTGAGGTCAAAGGTAAGGAGAAACTTGTGTGCAGGTTGAAGAAAAGCTTATATGGTCTTAAGCAAGCTCCAAGACAATGGTATTTGAGGTTTGATAGGTTTATGACAGAGCATGGCTTTAGTAAATGTCAATCTAACCATTATGTTTATTTTAACAGATTGGATAATGGTAGTTATATTATCCTGTTACTGTATGTAGATGATATGCTTGTTGCAGGTTCACACATGCAAGAAATTACTAAGCTTAAGGTAAAATTAGCTCACACATTTGCCATGAAAGATTTAGGAGCAACAAAGAAAATCCTTGGCATGAGTATTAAGAAAGACAAGAAAAATCACAATTTGATTGTGTCTCAAGAGGATTATGTGAATAAGGTGTTGGAGAGGTTCAATATGCAAGATGCAAAACTGGTAAGCACACCTATGGTTAGACACTTCAAGTTGAGCAAAGAACAGTGTTCTAAATCACATGATGAGGTTGAGTACATGAGTAGAGTTCCATATGATTTAGTAGTTGGGAGCTTGATGTATGCAATGGTATGTACTAGACTAGATATTTTCTAAGTAGTGGGAGTTGTCAGCAAGTTTATAGCCAATCTAGGAAAAGAACATTGGAAAGCAGTTTAGTGGATTCTCAAATATTTGAGAGGGACTAGTAGTAGGCATTTATGCTATGGAGGGTCAAACACTTCTCTACATGGGTATGTAGATTCGGATATGGCAGGTGACTTGGATGGTAGGAGAAGCACCATAGGATATGTGTTCACTATTGGTGGAACGATGATTAGCTAGATTTCAAAGTTGCAGAAGGTTGTTGCCTTGTCTACTACAGAGGCATAATACATTGTAGTCATAGAGGCTAGCAAGGAAATGATTTGGATGACTTAGTTCATGGAAGAGTTGGGAAAGGAGAAAGAGAGTTGTAGATTGTATAGTGATAGTCAAAGTGACATTCATTAGGCAAAGAATTCAGCCTTTCATTCAATAACCAAACATATATAGCTTAGATACCACTTCATTAGACAGGTATTAGAGGATGGGCAGTTGAAGCTAGAAAAGATCCATATAGATAAGAACCCTACTGATATGTTAACAAAGCCGATAACAAAGGAGAAGTTAAATCTTTATTCAACTTTTGTTGGTCTTCAAGATTGAACTTGAAGAGGGAGAAACAAGCCAGAGATGTTTAGAGGATGTTGCTATATAGGTATAGGTGCAACTATTTATCTCCAAGTGGGAGATTATTGAGTTGTGGAGCTAAAAGCTTCACTAATGAGCTAATGTGGAGGTTGCTGGGCTTACACAGTAACTGGGATCGGTTAAAACAAACTAACATAGGTTAGGGGTCGACCGACATCAGTTAGGGGTCGATCAGCATCGGTCATCTTTAGATTGACACCGACTTCTTTGTGTTTCCAAAATTTCTATTTTTAGGAGAATAGATTTGAGCCTTTGATTTAAGAGGTAGATCTAAGGATGGCGAATGCATGGCTCATGAACCCTAGTGTTGTAGTATTCTATATAGTAGGGTTAGATCCTCATAGCATGTACAATTTAGTAATTGAGTTGATTATAATTGAGAGAGAGAGATAACTCTTGAGGGAGAATTACTGTACATCTACGAGGTGTGAGGAGAGAGAGATTTCTTCATTGTATTTCCTTTTAAAAGAGTTTAATATAGATTGGGTGTTTCTTGTATCTCCTATTATTTGCTATTTTTGATTTCTAGTTACTTATTACTTTTGGTTTCAATTCTGTGTTTAGTTGCTTATACAAAAGTAATCAATTATACTCTAAGATCCTGACAGATGAATTATATCCCATGGCCTCTTAATCATGGGAATTCTAGTTGAGTTCAATAATTTTTTTAATCAAGTCTATTATTTATCTTTCATAATATATGTTTATTATTTTATTCTTTCACATACTTCCCACATTGGTTCATTGTTCAAGTTATCTAAGCTAGAGTCAACAATGGTTGACTACTCATCACGATGTGTATAGGCTATATTTTGCATGTGTATAACATATTCCACCCTAGAATATTCAAACTGATGACCCCACAAACTATTTCATCATCCAACTCAGGCATATCCTAATAGGAATATGAAACACTTCTTTTAGTGGGTCAATGTTGGAGTTTTTCATTTCCCACATGTTGAATACAATATGGGAATTGTGTGGTGCCATTGAGATTGAGTCAAACTAGATGTTCAATTTCACAATCCAATGACAAATAAGTAAATGGGAATTAAGTCTATCTTAACCACCTTAAATCTAAAGAAAATGGGTCTAGCTCTATACCTTCAGTTATGTCAAATTTATCTATCCAAATTAATTTCAATCTATTTGTTGACTTGAATTTATCTTCATCTAAATTGAGAATAGGAATACTCCTCTCCAAATATGAGGAAATGAAAATGCTCTAGACAGTTTCGTATACCAACCATGGAGAGTGTAGTGCTTTATAAGCTTTATTTTAGTTCCTAATCCAAATACGCTTGACTATAATTCAAGATTTGATAGTAACAAGTGTTTGTCTAATATCCCTTAGATAATCTTACATGCATATTATTTCTTACTGATTATAATAAACTATTTTGACTAGAGACTTGATATTCTTACAGTCCATAGATCTCTATGGCTCATGATATTCTTGCAACAACCCACAAATTTCTCTTAGTTATTCCTCTTGTGGTTTCCATATATTGGTCATCATTTTTGAAAACTTTACCTTAAAAAAACATGACACCCACACTCTTTTCAATAGTATCCATACCACTATTGAGTTTAAATTTATTACATTCAATATGATAAATATTAAACCTTGATTTGTATGCTAATACCAAGGTGGGAAATCGATAAATGAAAGAGTAATAAAACTATTTAGAATATAATGAATAATAACAAACATGAATGAGGAAATTTCCATTTATTAAATCTTCTTCAATCAATCTAATGGCTAAGAGGTCATGGATTACATATTATTGACCAAAAATAATTATTCCATTACTTCATTCCTTTCTCCATTTCTCCAACAAAAAACTAATTCAACTTCTCCTTGTGACTATTTGCCTTCTCTGTGATTTTTAACATTTATCTTAACACCTATATGAATTTTCTTATTTTTACATAATGCCATATTAAGGTAAATTTCACCCACCCTATACCTATGCTAACATAGACATCCCATTACACCCACCCTAGTGTAGTCACCAGTCTATACTATATTTAACCATTTTTGTGTTAAGGGTCGGAGGAATAGCCTGATCAATTATGGAATAAATTATTTTAAATTAGGTCGATTAAATTATTTAGATTTACAATATTCTAATAAATATATTGAATTTGAGATTTTGAAAAATATATAAAAGTAAAATTCTAAACAATATTATGAAAGTAGAAATGCAAAGGAGAAATGACATAAATTATGTAATGATGCACATGCAGATTTTATAGGTATAAGTGCAGAAGAAGATAATTTGGTGATTCACCTCAATTCATTAGATTGTAGGAATTAGTTTTTTGTTAGGTAGGACACTAGCATTAACACTTTTCTTTTGATTTCATTGCATCTATCTGACTTAGAATAAAAATAAATTTTTATAACATTCAGTTATGTCTATTAGGGTTCACTATCATATTGCAAGTTATAAGTTTAGATCTCATGCACATGTTCCCAAAATCAATATTTTCCTTTAAACCTTAGGTCCTCCAATTAAGGCATGTCAAATTTAAAAATATGGGTTAATGGGCTCAAGTGAAGTAGATTCAACATCAAATACCCCTCTATCAATGAGTACTACCTACATAGCCATATACTTTGAAGAGGGCCTCAGACCAATGTATTTATCCCCATTATATGGGCTTGTATGTATAAAAATGTGAAAAATGATATAAGCAATTACATCTAGTGATATATATTTTAACTTGAAAAATAAAACTCATGGGTTTCTCTTTGAATAATTCATACATGTAAGAAGACCACTCCTATAACTAAATTAGAAATAGGGAAGTAGAGCTCAACTATGAAACATATTTACAATAATGTAATGTGATATTGAAAAGTGTTTACTAGATAGATAATGAATGGCCTTTGATTTGTATTTATACCACACCTTTTTAAATAAATCTCACATGAGTGTTAAATAATATAAATAGGTTGACCCATACATACCTAAAAATTTTCAATTTTGACTGTCTGGAAGGTAAGGACACTAGCATTGTGGCTAATGTTCTAATTTGGATGCTAATATATTATAGGGTAAAACATTTATGAGTATATGTAACTATTTATTCATGATGAAAATAAGGTTTTATGCAAACTGTAGGCTATAAGTGATATGTGTCATCTGAATGTTAGGGATGAACTATAAGATATTAAATATGGCATAATGAGATCATGAACACAAGGCTTTTAGAAATGATAAGGTCATAAAATGAAGGGTTGAGTCATGATTGGTGTTTTTCAAGTGTACAAGAGTAGTATGTCATATAAAATTAGATTTTATAATCTATGTTTACCCCTAAATATAGTAATTTGTAAATATGAAATTACTCAGTTAAATGAAAGAAATGTGTACTTTGGTGTGTACAACACAGTGATTTTTCTTGAGCCCCCCCCCCCCCTTTTTTTTGTTTATGCCTTATCTAAAACCAACAACATCTTACAGTGTAATTAGTGTATATAATTTAAAAATTGAATAATTAAAAGTCATGAAATTAAATAGAATAAGGCTGGAATACACCTATGTGTCGATTCACCCATGTCTCTCCCTGGTACATTGCTTTGATGATGATGCTTCCTTGCTAAAGCATTAGAGAGAGGTTTACTTCTAAACCTTGGAAATGTAAATAAGGAAATTAAAGGGTGATCATGCCCCAAATTTGGTGTAAGGGTGAGTTGTGCCAAGGTCATTGAGAGCATTGAATCTCAATTGCACAATTTAAGTGAATACATAATCTAGCCAATCTAACCAAGGTCAAGTGGTGTAATCATCTCAACCTGAAAATGGGAGTAATTCCAAAGCTATCAAGGGAATTGAATATCGAATACACTACTCAAGGGAGTTGAATCTTGAATATAATAATAAAGGGAGCCGACTATTGTTAATAGATAAAACCTCAATTGGTGCATCTTGGAAAAGTCAGTGCATCAATGCGTGGTGAGAAAATAATGAACCATGTTCATATCCCCTCATCAAATATATTATAAAAAGTGTATTATATGAATATTTATCTATGATTTGGTGTATTTTTATGGAATATGCACCTATAATGTGTCTCAAGCTAACACATATGCCAAAATTTAGCCTTTGCCCTATAAATTATACATAATTTCTATCTCAAATCTGAAAAAACTATCCCAAATCTATGAAAACTATTGCCAAATGCATAAGGTTATGTCCCAAGTGTATATCTAAATCATATAGACTATATTATATTATTACATTATTCTAATTCTATCAACTTTGTGTTTTGGGGAAATTATGTCCATGCCCCCCACTAATATGATCCCTTCCCCCCATTCCCTCCCCCCTCTGAGTTTGAGATGAGAGGAATAAAATCTGGTAGTCACCTTATCTCAAAATGATAAGATAACCATGTCATATTTGTATCAATCATGTAGTAATTAAACATATATGATATCATGTCTAAGAAGAAATATCCATGAATATTATAGGATCTAATCACAATAAGCCCTAATATACATGATAATAATCAAAAGCTAAAAAAAAAATCAAACACATAAGAACACTCAATGTCACACAAAAGGGGTCTAAGGAGACCAAAAATAAGGGGAATGTTCAAATGTCATAAACTCAAGGGTAGGACATGTTAATGTTTTCACACACCACCGAAACAACACTCAAAGGTGTTATGGATAATAAACAAAGAAATGTTCAAATGATTTGCAATCAAAACAAGGTAGCAAACAAGAATTATACTCAATTAAGCCATGCAATAATATTAATAAGTGAAATATAGGCAACCGACATGAGTATATCATACCAGTTATTACATACATGTGTTAGCAAAATGTCATGTAGCATGGAATATCTATCACATTATGTAAGATGTAAGCATGGGTATAAACATGTGTAAGAATTAGTATATAAGCTCAACATGATAATATAAAGTGATAAAAAAATAATTTAATTTATATCAATCATGATCAATTAAGTAGATGCCCCTAACATAGTGTGTCACATGGGTAGAGGAAAATGTCCAACATATGTATGCTCATGTATCATGTTTTTAGTGTATCCATGTATCACATTATATTACCCATGAAATATACGTGTGTATAGAAAGTAAATGATATGCTATCTACTAAAATAAATTAAACATCTATGCAAAAGATAATAAACATGTGTATGCTAAATATTTTTGTATTTTTTCTTTATTTGAATGTTTGTGTGTTTTCTTGATTATTTTATTTTTATTTTTTTGCATATTTGAATTTGAAATCATTTGTAATAATGTAATGATTATATTTTATTGAATAAATCATCTTTGTCATGATCAAATATTTGAGAGTCATATAGGTACAAATCTTATTCTTCTTCTCCATTTGTTGGCTATTCATTATCACCACCATGTGGATTGTGAACTAAGAATCCTTCATGGGAAACCATAATACGTTGATGACTAGGATCTATTATGGATTACATTCAGTATATCCAAAATTTATCTAATTTAAAGGGGTGTCAATATTAATTAGGCATGACCCAAACCTTTACAAGGAAAACTTTGGGACCATAAGCAATTGGTAATATTATGTATCCTAAGGAGACTTTCTAATGTCCCCTATGGTGTAAGTCTTTGATAGTATATCCAAATTTTGATAATACTATTACATTAAAATTATTTTATCTCTAGGTACATTCAATATGATTATGCTAAAAATAATATCCACACATGAATATTGTGATTGTTGAATCATTTTGGCAAGGATGATTTTTACTTGCTAAATTTTTAGGTGGCACTAGTTAAATTTTTGTAATAGCAAGAATTGGTTGATTTTTTATTATGTCAATAATAACCTCATGTTTTTAATTTTTAATTTTTTCTTTCAATGTAATACAATGTTTTGTATCATGTCCTATAATTCTATGATAGTAAAAAAATGATTTACCTTCTTTATGTAGAAGACATGTTGTGAGGAGATGTCTAGTATTGGGAAATGTAGTGAGTTTATTTTCCAATAACATTGATAAAAGTATTGAACGTGTATATTGATGTGGATTAATTTATATTGATTGTACAATATGTTTATTTTATGGTTTTATATAAATATGATCTACTTTTGGCAATTTTATTTTGAACTTTCGATTGTTATGGACTATCTCACATGCATACTTGTGTACGTTTAGATATAAACTATCAAAAGATACATAATGATTATATAATACTTTTTATTTAAGTAGAAAAAGAAGACCATACTAAATATGAATTTCAATTCTAAATATGAAGGTGATATGTCAAAGAATATATGACATATTTAAACCATATAGCATACCATAAAATAAACTCATCATCATGTTGATTTAAGCCTTGTAAATGTTCCAATGTAAAATTTAGAATATCATATTTATGGAAATTTGATATAAATATGTCATATAACTTCTTAAAAGTTGGTAAGGAACCATTTGGAAGACTATAAAACAAATCCCAAGCTTCTTGTGTTAGACTTGTATGAAAGGATTTTAGCAATAGGCATCCATCTTTAGCCCAATGACCAAAGGCATGCACATATATGTCAAATGATTGGAATCATTTCCTCAACCATAAAATAGAGGTAACATGGGTATGAAATTTTTTGTTAGATAAGGATACCCAAATACATCTCATGTGAGGTTGATTTTTGACAATGTTATTATTAAAGTAGTATTGCATGAGAGCATTTGTAATATGAGAATTAAAACTTTATGTTGGATATCTCCTATAGCATGCATCATAGATATGAGATGACTAGCAGGGATTTTTGAAATTTGAAAATATGTACTCAAGGGTTATAATTTGCCATATTTTTGAAACATAGGAATGATATGTTTATCATTATTATTATATTGATGATTTATGTTATTTGAAAATATGTGAAATTTTCTTAATTGTAGGTCTTTGCATGAAGAAACATTCACATCCTTTTATTTTTGTAAGGAAACCATGATATCTTTGTGAATGTTACATAAATGTATATAACTAAATATAGGAATATTTGGCACAAGTGTATCTATTTATGTTGGGGAGGTGGAATAGGTTGATGAGGAATATGTTGACTATCTCCATGATGTGATGACCTACCTTGTTGGTTATTAATGTAGATGATATTTTGTGATTATGTAGCACCTCGGTATTATATACTTTACAAAATTAGACCTTGATTATTCCTCTTAGTTATACACATGCCTAACTTCCACAAGCCTCGCATCTTCAGTATCTTGTGCTGCTAAACCTATCTATTAATCCAACAAGTCTTGTTTTGATGACACATACATACTATCTTACCTAGAATGCTTAAAATGTATTTATCTCACACCTCTACAAATTTTGATCTTGTAGCTTCTCTCTTACTCCCTGGACACTAACATTGGGGGTAAATAGTAGCATTGACGTTACTGTCCTACACTTACGCTAGTATCTAATGCCCTAAATTCATCCAATTTTTGAATTAAATGTATTACAATGGTCAACCTAAGTGATTTGATAATTCATCTCGTGATAGGATTGGTATAAATAAAATATCAACCCTCATTCATTCCACACCTAGCATTCATACCAAAATAACATTCAAGAAGCACTCAAGATATCAAAAGCTTTCCTATTCTACCCTATTCTAATACAAGTCGAATAAATAACCCAACTATAGCTCTGAAGTACTAAAGGAGAAGTCATAAGGTCTTATTTTCCAAGTTATAAGCTAAGATAATATTGTACTTGTTTTACACACATTGCATGATTCACACACAAATGAGTCTAATGCCCTCTTCTAGAGTACTGGATATGTAGGCAATGCCATTTAACAATGGGGTCATTGTGGGTCATCTCAACACTATGTGCCCACTAAACCATTTTTCCCTAAGGTCACATTGAAGATGGAAAGCTAGGGTTTTGCCATTTCATAAGAAGCAATAGTCCATGACCCAGATCTAAATGCACTAGATGAAGGTAAAGCCAAACCCAAAATCATCCAAGTGGTCACATCTTATTTTAATTGGTATTATATACAAGACACTAGCATCAAAATTAAATAGTAACATTAATGAAACCATGTTGGATAGTTATTGATGATGTCTAAAAGGTGGCAAAAGATGTTTAGGTGTCATGTGTGTTAGAATGACAATGACAAAGTGTGCTTTAATATGATTTAGTGTTATTATATGGTTCTTTAGTATGTGCTTGGATAGGTAGTTGATGGATGTTATTGATGGTGTGGTCAAGTTGTAAAGACCCTATGGGGTGTTATGAGTGCTTGGAGTGCTTATGGAAGTGAAATGAATTTATCAGAGTAGATATATGAATGTCTAGGTTCTCTTAGTCATCTTAGTAAATAAGGTTGAGTAAACAGATTGAGATGTTAGCATTTGCACATGTGGAAGTATTAGAATGAAATGGTCACATGGTGGTGTTTAATTTTGTATATAGTTTCTATGGTCTAATTTTCATGTCATGAGGTTGTGTAGTAAAAGTTATTGAGGTACTAAGTTGACCTTCTAGGTAGATTGTAGTGTTTCCCATACTTAGCCAAATTTACAATATTGAGTGACCTTTATATAGGGTTTCCAAGTGTCAAAACCTCACTTAATCATATCAAGGATAATTGATGAATGTAGGGATACCAAGTGTTGAAACCTCATTTGATTAGATCTATGATCAATGACATGTATGTGATCATGTAGATGAAGATCTAATGACACGTGTTTAATTATGTAGATGGAGATCTAACACCGAGCATGAGGTTAATATGTCAATGATGAGAAATGAGTCAATAAGTTAATAAGCTAAAATTGCTCATAGGGCTGATAAGTGGTGTAAATAATCTTAGATTACATGTAGGGCTGCCAAGTAGTGTAATCACATTAATTGAATGATAGCAAGGTACACAGATTGCATATGGGACCACCAAGTGGTGTAAGCATAATAACCAAATGGATACTAAAAAATAGGGTACACAAATTTTACATGGGACTACCAAGTGGAATAATCATGTTAAATGAATGGAGACTAACAAAATATTACACATAAATCATGCAGGGCTATCAAGTGGCATTAAGTGAATGGAAACTGATGACATGGTACATAGAAGGCATGTGGGGCTGCCAAGTGTCATAATATCATAAACATGGATCAAATATCAATGGAAAAAAATTGAAAGTAAAGACCAATATAGTCTCAAGGATATTTATGGAGTGTATTTTATCAAATTTTTATGGGGCACAAGATGAAGACACGTGTCTGAAGCTTTTGCATTACATAATGACCATTGGAATCTAAATTAATAAAGGAAAACCAATTTGTATTATTTGAGATATAACTTTTGATGTATGATTAATTTGTTGGTGGTATAGAAATATAAGTTATAAAGGATGTCAATATATATCCATTAAAACTAGTTAGAAAGTTTGAATGTCTATATAGTTGTATTTATTAAGCTCCAAAGTTGATTATGGGTTTGACCATCTTCTGAAGTGACCCGATAAGGATGATTGAGTTTGTTTTAATGGTGTTTAGATGTTTCATGACAAATTATCATTTAGAGAGCGTTTTATCTCAATGAATACCATCTATGTGGATTTTAGAGGTTTGACCAATCCATCTTTAGTATGAACAAATGCTTACAATATGACTATGTGTGAACAATCTAAGTGGTCCTATTGCAGAGGTGAACTTGAGTGATTAAAGCCTATGTTGGAGTGTCTAAGGCACATGGAGGTGTTTTAGAGGTATTGGAGGTTCCATCCATATTTTTTAGGTTTTTTTTGAGAAAAATGATATTATGATTTAGTTTTAGAAGACTATGTTTTCTATGTATAAAGGTCTAAAGAGTGAGGAAACCTAATTGCTAAGTTCAAGGTGTGAGTTTGAATTCAAGGTGATAAGGATCTTTGTGGGAGTGATAAAGGGTATATTTATGGAAAGTATGAAGTGTTTTAATAATTTATGGAAAGTAAATATGGTCCAAGAAGTTAAAGTGGTAATGTGTGGGTGAGTATGCCTAATTGCTTTAGGTCTCACTAAGGCCTAATGGTGGTTTGGGATAATGAGGTAATGTATGACCTAAGAAGCATGTTTTTATCACATGTAATGTGTGTATGAACCTATTTTTACTTTGATCCAAGTGTGTGAAGGATCTTGGCCAACCAAGATGGGTTAGACCAAGAGTATGGTATAAATACTAGGCCTAATTAGCCTATTTGTGCTAGTTGAGCAAATGCAGAGCCAAGCGAAGGAGTGAACCTTTGAAAGAGAAGGTACATGTCATTAATGACCCAAAAAAGTGAAGATTATTAGTCATGATTTTTTGATCAATTTTATGTAAGTGGACACATAGGTCATTGGACCTAATGAACCTAGAAGAGGTAGATTAAGTGAGTAAGCCCTAAAGGCTGATTAAGTGAGTGTGCCTAGTGGATGGATTGATGAGAAAATCAGGTTGAGGATTGTGTGCATAGCCTAAATGTCATATTTATTATGTTTTTATGGATTTTTTATAGGTTTTCTAATTGTTTATATGCAAATATGTGTAAAGTGATCCCAAAGGGTGTTTTGGATGCATTGCTTGTGTGTGCAAGCTTATGAGAGTGTAAAGGGGAAAGAGAGAAAACAAAGGAGGTCATCATTAGTTAAAGAGTAGAAATAGGAGTTCACGGTGATCTTGGTTTTAAGGTGTCTGAGTGGGTGATTGGTTACCTGGGGGGTTGGTTCTTCTTTATAAGGTACTCAACTAGATAGGGGTTGTAGCTCCTTGTGAGATGGGTGTCTCATTAAATTTAGATCTTTTTATCATAGGATTGTAGTCCATATTGTAGGGTTCAGTGAGTTTTATTTACAAAGAGGGTTTCCCACATATGTCACATTTTATATATTTGATATTGATTTATCTTTTGTGTTCATTATTATGAATGATGTGTTTGCTTCATGATTATATGTGCTAAATGGTTAAGGGTTTGGAATTGGAATTAGATTATCTGGCATCAATGATTCAACCCCCCACATCTCAGTGATTTTTCCTATAACAAACCATCCCATACCATGCTAATGTAAATGTCTAATTTAAAATTTGATTATGCATGTGTAAGGGTTCAATAATACACATAGTTCTTCAATTGGTCAAATTACATTGGATGTGAAAATATGACCAAAAACTATTTTATCTACTTTTCAAGTAATGTCTCAATCATGGCATTATAATGTACTTTTGGGTAAACCTTAGATACATTCAATAGAATCCATCCCATTTACACTTTAAAGATGTGTAGAATTCATACATGATGGGACTTTATTAATAATGCCTATTGATGATGAATATTTCAAATTTTGAAAAATGACACAATCTAAAATCGAAGGCATTCCTAAAATAATACTACCTAAACAATGCATTCCTATTGAACATTCACACACTTATGAAATAAGTGATGCAAGCACAATGCCTCCTATATATCAAGATGTAAACAAGGTACCACATACTAAGGTGCATATAGATACACATCAAGAGAAAGAACCATTACCAAATGAGCCATCAAAACCACAAGAACCTCCTTCATTTGAGATTCCTTTATTTGTCAATACTGAGAATAATGATTGGTATTTTTTTGATTACTATGACACTGATGATGATACCACTCATGATATGATAGATGATAAAATGTGCATATTAAAATTTGGTCCACTTGATCACCTTTAACATAAATTATTTGAACCCACATTTACTTGCACAAAAATGAATTTGAATCCAGATAATGGGAACACAACCATATAATATGAACATGCAAATGCTTGTTACTCAATTCATCCCTCTTGGCTAAAAACATTGAGCCAACCTTACAAAGGTCAAATGCAAATGTACCATGTGAATAATGTGAAATATTCTCTAGAATATTCATAACCTATCAAAAGGAAAAATCCTTCATATCTTTTAAATGAAAACTATCTTTCAAAGTGACCAAAACATGAAGATTTGACTATTACTACTAATATTGACGAGGTATATTTTTGACATCTCCAGTTTGATAATAATAAGTGTGATATAATTTTCGGATCTATATTCCTCAAATAATTGGTATATAATATAGATGAACTCATATAATATTATTTTATTCTACAATACCATTGATAAATTTAATTACCTATCACTTGTGGTACACACATGGTGATAATAACCATATGGATACTAGATCATGACCCCAATTTAAAATTGAAGCTTAGACAAGATTGGATAGTTGAATGGAAAGCCAATTTGGACACTACAAATATGTGGGTTACCTATATTGATATGGATAAAAATATTTTTATACCACATGATGGATATGATTATCTTCCCATACCATTAGCTTTTGAGAAGACATTGAATAAGTATATTGAAGAACAGACAATCCATCATTATAAGCAACTCTCAAATTTTTTGACAACTGGTCCTACATCCTTTGATGATGAGGATGTTATTTATTGGAAATATTAAACCCCACCCTATCCCTCAAAAAAAAAAATTCAAAAACATTCAACTATAGAAAAACATTTTCGGCACCTACATGTTCTCTTAGTTATTTGGCATTTATGCCTTAGTGCCATGTTGAGGGTGAGCATATCATTTACTCCTACATACACATACATAGGCATACACAAATATATGATACACTCTTATCTCAGATGTTATCCTTTCCTTCTACTCATTTCATATAGACATTGGGGACATTTTCTTCTTCGATCTTGATACATAGGTTATATGATCCAATGATAATTCTACACTATCATGGTTGAGATTACATACATATTTACACATGCCCATTATCCATGATTATATCTTGTACATGGTATTTGATATGCTATGTAATTGATTTTTTTTGATAACACATTTGATCCATGGGACACTATGACATGCTTATGCTGGCTACTTATGTTTTTCCTTCATGCACTTCCTTGAGTGTTTTGCCTTGCTATTGTATTGATTTTTTGAGCATTTGAATATGCTCCATTGTATGCGGTCCCTCTACCTATGTTTTTTTCTTGGACATTTGAATATGTCATTTATTACTGTATAGAAATTTAAATATGTCATTACTTTATTTATAGACACTTGACTAAGTCATGTCCATTCATTTTTTTGGCATTTGAATATGCCCTTTTTTTTCAATCTCCTTGGACCATTTTTTGTTGAATTGATTTTGAGTGCACTTGTGTGTGTACTTGTTTGATTGTTGAGCTTGTATTATTATTATCTATATGTTTCCATGATATTTATCATGCATATTAGGCCTACATGTGATCTCATTTGTTATATTCAATTTAATGATATATTTACCTATACATGTTTCTTTATATATGCTACATGGTTATGTTCACAAATTTTATAGTTGGATTACCCTTTTGAGGTGAGGTAACTTCCAGGTACTATTTTTACATCACCTCAAAGGGGGGGAATATTAGTGGGGGAATGATTTGGAAGTATGTTCTCCACATTTTTCATAGTTATCATATTCAGTGGGGGCATGTCATATGGACATGTCTTCCACACATTCACAATTTCCAAATTATAGTAGTGGCATGATTTGGAAGCATGTTATCCACACTCTTTCAGTATTCAATACTTATACCAGTTTGTAGATTCTATAGGGGCATGTTTTAGAAGCATATTATTAGAGTTCATTCAGTATGGTACCTATATCAATTACAAGATTCATTAGGGATCACTCTTTGGAAGCATGTTCTTCACACGTATTTAGTATTCAACATCTCTAATTTATAGTGGAGGCATGTTTAGAAACATGTCTTCCACATTGGTATTTATATCAATTTTATATTTAACCATATATAGTGGGGACATGATTTGGAATCATGTTGTCCGTAGTTATACAATTATCTAAATTGGACAAAACACATAGTTATATGATTTAGATTCACACTTATGGTAGAATTCTATACATGGTACCATTTTTATATATAGTTTTAGCATCAAATGTATCTAAGGTGCATATAATATGCAACATGTGTCTAATATTTCAAAATACAAATCAATCTTAGATTCCAAAACCATTTGAATTTACTAATATCCCATAGAATTTTTATAGACTTTATCAAATCAATCTACTATGGTAGTTGGTTCACCTTTTGATATGGTTGAGGAGATCAAATCACTCAAACTTTCCAATTTTTTAGGTTGGACTTGATGATCCAACCTCACCAAGTTATAATTATCATTAGGTTTCATGATTGAGATAATCTCAATTACTCTTTGGAAACTCACTTTTACTCCAAAATTGGGCCCATGTGCCTTCCAATATATCTCTCTCTTTACACACATACACATACACATCTTCTTGGATATATTTATTGTAATATCAATTTTAGAGCCTTAAAAAGATACATGTTTTGAAAAAATAACTTGAAAATAGGCAAGGTGGTTATATCGACACATATTTGTACTCCTAAACCTTTCTCTTTCAATTTCAATCTATTTCAAGTATTTTAAAACCATATTATATGAATTGATATTAAATTGTAACATGCCCTTGGTTGTAGGTTAGTCACCAACAAAGCACACAAATTCAATTCAATAAAAACACTCAAATTTAAATCAAGTAAAGATAAGGTGTGCACACATACCCAAGTACTTATTCCTTTCATTTAAACTATAAATTTCATTAATAGATTAAGGGGGGGAGATGTATATGATATTTTTTGATTTTATAGTTATAGACACTATAATTTCATATGATTTATTTGATGTCATTGTACACCTATTATTATTTTAAAATCACAAATATCCTTATCCTAATTTTAATTTATTTACCTTTTTCCACTCAATAATTTGTTTTACAAATTAACTTTTCACCTCTATAACACCTAAAACTATTCACAACCTAGGTAATCTTAAAATTTTAGCCACCTTATCCACGTATAACCCCATCCTCAATAAAATCATGCATATAAACCAAAATTTTCCATGGTTGGAATAAACCACCATCTGTTTCTAGAAAGGGTGAATCATTACCGATTCTCCCACATATGTGTTGATTCTCCTAATCAACATCTATCCATTTATAATCATCCAACCCTTTGGCTTAGGGACTGTGAATTTTCATTATTGAAATGAAATATATATCTTTCAATAGAGTTAAGGATATTCTTAACATTACCTTGCCAAAATTTTGCCATACCCAATACACATCCACCATCATGAACCTAAAGGACTGCTTGCACCAATGAGAAGATATCCATTCTTCCTAAAACTTGGTTCAAGGTAAGTATTTGATAAATTATTTCACTTCCTATTAATTTTTGCAACATACAAATTAGTCTTAGATTCTAAAACCACTTGAATGTTTTGATATCCCATAGAATTTTTAAAAACTTTATCAAATCAATCTACTATGGTAGTTGGTTCACTTTTTGATATGGCTGAGGAGATTAAATCACTCAAACTTTCTAGGTTTTTAGGTTGGACTTGATCATCAAACCTCACTAGGTTATAAGTATCTATAGAGTAAATTTTTACTCTACGTTGCATTCAAATTTTTAGTTGTGCACTGCAGTTTTGGTTCCCACATACCTTGGTCATGGCGGCAGAGTTTTGGAGTAGAGCGCAGGTTTGTTTCTTTCATTTCTTTTCTATCTAAGTATCAAAGTGCAGTGGAGGATGCCAAGTGGCATAGTCTAAGCATGGTTTCTCTTTCTCCCTTTTTGATTCTTTCGTTTCATTTTTGCCTAAGTGTTGAATTCAAGTGGAAGCCGCCAAGTGTCACTTTCCAAAACACGAAACTGGCCAACTGGTGTCATTCGAGACACTTTTCATAATTTTCAAGAGGGCCACAGAATGTGCCACATATCCAATAGCAGCTAGGTAGAATGCACCACATGTCAACATCCACATCTCATATCGGCACCCAAATTTCATCTATTTTTCAGTGAAAGGGTTTCAATAAGCTAAGCAATAGGATCATGCAAAAAGTGCCAGGTGGCAGTCGCAGAAGGCCCTAGACTACTTTTTTAGAGGAAAGCAGAAGCCACCACATGTTAGTATCTAAAAGATAGTCAGTGCAATGTATAGGTTCAATGCCTTGGTTTAACATTTTTAATTCAATACCTCGGTTAACGTGTAAATGGTGCACAGTGTTGAACTGTTGAACCATTGAACCATTTTGGTTCATCAGGTAGTTCAAGGGAGTGTCCCAAAAACCAAAGGGGTCAAGTACCTTTTCAGAAAGTAGAAAGGCATCATTTCATTTTGTTTAAGTGTTGAAGAGCAGTGCAGGCTACCAAGTGTCACTTTTCAAGCCCCTTTCTACTCCATTCTCAAAAGAAGTGGAAGACACCACGTATCTTCCCAAGAGCAGTAGAGGGCGCCACATGTCAAATTTTGAGAGACCATCTTCAAGCTTCATTGCTAAATAAAGATTGTGGTGGGTCTCAAGTTTTATTTTCAAATGTCTGTGGAAGTGCCAAGTGTCACCAAGTAGAGATGGCCACGTGCATCCATCCTTTTTTTTAGTTGCTCAGGCAAGGAACATGATGAGTTTTATTTTGTTAAAACTGATAAGTATCAAAGAAGTAGATTGCAACAAGTGTCGAAGGTAGAGTATTCTTGAATAGGATATAGGGAAAGTAGAAAATGCCACGTGCCTTTGATAAATCAGGCAAAAAGCCACCAAGTGTCATTCTCTGATGCCTTTTAAGTAATAGGGAGAATTTTAGGAAATTTACTAAGTGTCCTCTTCCATTTCAACAGAACAGAGTGTTCCATGTATCTGTTACCACAAAGTGAGATGGAGGGAAACTCAATGAGAGTTATTTTTGGTAGATGGAGCAGTTCACTGGGTAGATTTTTGGGGCCTACAAATGTTAAAAGGGCCATCTATTTATCCCCTCCAAGCGGAGGTAGAATAAACAGTTGAGTGGCTAAGCAGGTGATGGAATGAGAAATTCAAGTGTGAAAGGAGGTACTAGTCATGAATCACCATGCCGTAGATAGGGTAGCTACCCCACTCCAGCATGGCCCTTCTTGATAAGACTAGGATACATCTAAGGCATTGAATGTGCTGAATGTTGCACTATTTTATTTGTAAAATTTGAGGCTATAAAAGAGTAAAGAGAAGATAAAAAAGGGGGGAAGATTGCAAAATTTTAAACTTTCTAGAGCTCGTGACTAAATAATATTATTTGCTTTTGTCTCATTTTCTTGAGTTGTAAAGTTGATGTAACTGTGCATATTTCTGTGCCTTTTATGTGGCTGAAAGAATTAAGAAGATTGAACTCTATGCCTTCGTTGATATTATCTGTGTCATTTGCAAAAGTAGTCTATACTGTATATTTTCTAGAGTTGCGATTAGGAATGTCATTTGCTTTTGTCTCATTTTCTTGAGTCAGAAGTTCTACATAACTATACATGTTTTTGTGCCTCTAATGTGATTGGAAGATTCTTATAAGAAGATTGAACCCTATGCCTTTGTTGACATTTTTTGTATCTCAGCAAAATAAGTTTCTATTGTGAGCTTTTTTTTCTATTATTTCAATCTTTTACATTTATCATGCACTTGTTTGCTCTTAAATGTGAATGAATCCTACATAGAGTCTCACTATGCTCAAGATTAGGATCAAAATTACACTCAGGCACATCATTATAGTTAGGTTTGATTTCTTGCATTTGCATTTTTGTTTAATTTTCTATCCTTTTTCCCCACACTTGATACAAAATAAGAGACCAGCTTCTCTAAAATTTGGAGGTTGTTTCAAGCCACAATATCCCACAGCTTGAAACTTCCCATTGTTGTTGATTAGAATCAAGCACAATTTTAAGCATCAACAGTTTTTGGCATGCCCAGTGGGACCAGTCTTGAAGTTTATTTCAAGACCATATGAACCAGAGAGCTATGAGGAGTTGGAGATGTGGACCAGTCACTAGATCATAGTTTGCTACAAATCCAGGTATTCTTCTGCCACCTTTGGTAACTAGTCCAAGAAGAAGAGTTAATCTGTTTCAACCAGTATAGAGAGTAAATATGGGAGCTCTTGTTTCCCTAAGAAATAATGCAAGATGGAATGCTGGTAGTCCTCTGATCCTCCTAGTACCACCAGATACTTATCCTATCCTAGTAGCATATATATCGACTCCTGATGAAGAATAAGTAATCTCAGACTTTCTTCTCACTTTGCAAGATAATGAGGAAGAACATGGACAATTCTTGGATCATGTTATAAATGATTTGTTTGAAATTATTGGGTCAGGCTATACCATTTTACAAGATAGCTATGAATCAATTACAAATAAATAGAACAACATTAAGCCTCAATTACATGTGCAAAATTATTGCACTCTTTCAAGATTATCCTTTCAAGAGGTTAAAGTCATGAAAGAGAAAGATAATGCAATAGAGCTGGAGTTTAAAACAAAAGAAGTTAAGTCAATAAATGATATAGGTCAAAAGGCTTCTATTGATGAGCAAACCATCATTGATTTCTTGGTAAGGCATACCAACATCAAGAGCCAATACTTGACGGGCTTCCAAGAACAAGAAGAGCTTACGGATGTCGAAAGCATGTTTGACTCAGACTCACTCAAATATAGGCAAATCTGTGTGGCCTACACAGAGGACATTTCACCAAAGATATACCCATTTCAATCACTTATATGGCAACATAAGCTGGCTTGTCATGAAAGAGATGTTAGATATTTTGCTTTTGATCCCAGAGGGAGATAAAGATGCTTAATTAATGTAGTTATGTAGTTTCCTATTCCCGCATTGTTTTTGTTTTCCATTGTTGTTTTCCCACTTTCCTTTTAAATAAGTGTTTTAAACATAGAGTTGGTGGCTTAGAAAGTTTTTTTTATTCTTCAAAATTTTGCCACATTGAATGCTTCCCAAATCTTTCAAAATCTCTAAGGTACCTTGTGCCACAACTTGCATAGCGTGTCCACCTCACTGTTCCCTAAAGATTGAGTAGGATCTGCTAATGTTCATCCAAATTTAATGCCATTTGAGACTTGATAGGTCCATAAATATCTCTTAGAAAGATTTAAAGTTTACAAATTCTCAAGCATTCCCACACCTGTGAAAATATTTTACTCCTTGCGATTTGTTAGCACTTAGTAAAAATTTGCTTTAGCAAGAGTGTTTCCATCTTGCACAAGGTTCATACCAGGTATTATAGAAAAGATATAGAGATGGTAGGAGCATCATCTTCACAACAAGGAGCTGGGACATTTGAATCTCTTGATAGGTTGCTTGCTAGTAAATCATATGCTTCAGCTCCTGCACAACTATCGAGAACCTATCTAAGAACCAAAATCTTTGGAGTTGGTCACGCCAGTGACCCATCAAAAGTAAAGGATTTTGTAGATGGAATCATGGACCCAATCTTGTAAAAAGATAGTAGTAAGAATCTTAGAGAAGGGGCACACCAAAGGTGTCTTCAAAGGGCCAAAATAGGGCAATACGAGACATTTGCAATAAGGATATGGACCTCATAATTGGCTTAGTTCATTATCCTAGCTATGCATCCATGCCCTGACTTGATTGAATTATGCACAGACTTGCTCCATGCACCATCTTGCACCATTCAATAGGGTCCCTTCATGGTGCAAATCACACCACAAGCTATCAGGGGCATGCTAGCCCTACATTATGATGATACTGCTACATTCCCCACTATTGCTAAGATGCAAAAGACATGGGTGAACATCAACACTAAGATGATGTTTTTTAGGTCTAAGTTACAAATGGCTGATGGTGATACTATGGTACCCAAGCTCCCTGTACCAAGAGCTCAATTCATGCCAGCTAGCCAAGATGCACTATCAATGATGGCTCTCATCTTTGGCATGAAATATGACATGGTGGTGTATGCAGAACAAATGGCCATCCTTTTCAGGTTGAAGATAGTTGACAAGACGCAAGAGTATCGACTTGACTTCTCAGACCACATTACCTTTTCAATAGTGGAATAGCTGACCCAGTTTAAATCAAAAGGGGTGTTCAGGTATTCCTCTTTTTTGTTCCATCTCATACTGTATCAAAACCCTGACCTTTTCACCCAACATATAAATTTGAACATGTATGACCCAGGTTTTGACCCCCAAAGGACCATTCCTATGTCTACATGGACACACATTTTATCAAGAACTAGTGACCTATATGATTTTTTGGAACTATTCGTTACCCCCTCCTTTTGTTGCCTTAGCCCTAAACCTATCATGAATAGGTTATTTCCAAGTGTTTTGAACCTCCTGCTCAGTTGTCCAATCTTGTGTGACTTCTATTTTAGATCCCACCACACAATCATAAGGGTTCATGGTTTTTGTGGGGAACTAATGTTGCTACTAAAGACTTTAACTCTTAGGTTGGCATTCTTAGAAGTCACTAGGTAGGTGTCAATAGTTGACAATGAGTATGGCTCTGGGAAGAAGAAGATAAAAATGTACAATCTCCCATGGATGACCAACAACATGGTACTAGAAACTAGAGATGCTGAGACTGTGCTGCTGAGAAAGTTCACCTTCCTAGGTTTCCTACTAGTCAAAGACAAATGGGTCTATGACCCAAGTGGTTTAATAGCTTCTTGGGTAATGACCAATAGGATTAGGGCCAGGATTGCACATGAAGGTTGCCCTTTTTGAGAGACTAGAGAAAAACCCTATAGAAGACGCTCCTGGTCTTTATGTTAAATTGATAGATTTACCCCTACCATAGAATAGGCCATGGGAAACCTTATATGATAAGTAGAGGGATTATGATCCCAAAGTCAGGATGACTTCTGGTTTGAGAAGGACATTGAAGAACAAAGATTGGGATGTGGAGAAGATTGAAGCCTATTGGAAATATAGATAGGAAATTTCTCAAACCACCCATACTTTTGGAAGTGTGGATTTAGATGAAAGATGGGAGGAACTCTGGGATGAATGCCATCCCTCCCTTACATCTAGCCTAGAAACAAGCAAATTGCTGACAATCGATATAGGGCAAGAAGCTAGAGCGGGACCAAGCCAACAACCATAGGCCTCAGAGCAAGCTACAGCTACAGTCACTACATCAACCTAACCCTAGCCTCTCAACATCATGGAACAACAAAGGAGTATGGTTTCTTCACCACCAAAAGCTTCCCCATCATTAGAAGTGATTGAAATCCTCGATTCTCCACAAGCACCACTGGCAATAGCAGATGTGGAAGGGAAGTAGATGCAACCAGAATTAGAGACACCTAAGAAGAGAAAGAGGGTGAAGTTCCATTTTGATTTAGAGGAGGAAGAGGAACCTTCATTAGAGCACTATAATTCCCCCTCATGTAAGTATTACTCCTCTTCCTCCCTCTCAGTCTGTTCCTTCCCTTATCGGCGTGATGCCTCCACCTAGCCAAATGACACCTCCTGCCACCTCTGCCATCCCCATTTCACACTTCACCCCATCCTTGACACCTCAAGCCCTAATGTTACCTCATTTCTCCCCCTCTATTCCCAAAAATATGCCCCTTTAGCTCACCCATAGCCAACCACTGGCTATTCAATATGGCCTACCACAGGGATATCCTTTTGTGGGAAGACACATTGTATCCCCTTCCACCTTCCAGACATAGGCTGATGCTATTAGGAAGGCAAGAGAAGCCCAAATGGAGAAAAATAAAACTAAAGAGAATAAAGCATTGGCTGCCCCACACCTATGGTCACAATTCGACCCTATTTAGCAGCAACTAACAGTGACCCATTTGTCACCCAATGTCGTCAAGCCAAGTGAGTAGATGCAATTGAAGGATTATATAATGAATGCAGTGGCCATTGATATATCCCTATTTAGGCCCCAAGATAGAGTTGAGCTATTGATAGAATCCACTTCTATAGTCATGAAAGATTATTTGAAAACATCAAGAAGACTATAGAAGATGGAGGCCGATTTGTCCAAAGAAAAGGCAAACTATAGTAGTTTGGCCAAATAAATCAATAAGAAAGATAATAAAATAACAAGTCTGTATAAATAGTTGCAAGATACTATTTCCCTTTAGATTCACCAGGTAGTCTAGTTCCAGAATGATTCATTAAAAGTAGAGCTAACACATGCAAAGGATGCATCAACGACCCTTAGGTGGGAGAAAGTAGCATTGTAGGGAAGATTTAAAGGACATCATCTGCAATTCAGTTAATTGTAGTAGAAGTTGCTAGATGAACAAAACCATATTGTGGCTTTTTAAGCCCAATTCCAAGCAGAGTAGAAAAAAGTAGCTAACTGATGTTAGAACTAGCTAATAGGCCAAAAGGTGTCAGAGTGATAAAACTGGTAAAGGAGCTCTATGAATCAATGTGGAAAAAAATCTCCTTAGAGATTATTCAGCTCAGGCCATCTCTCACCTTCTTACTCAATGCACAGTAATTGTGTGAGAAGTTGGAAGATTCAGTGAAGAACACTCTAGCTATGGTCTTTGATAAAGTCATAAACTCCCAAACCTTATTGCAGAAGCTGTATGACATAATGGATGTGACGTTGGTGGCTGCAAGAATCACTAACAAAATGGTCACCGTGAAATGAGTCAATGAGGTGCTCAATTGTAATGCCGTGGCCAATAGTTACAAAGAGCTTCTCGAAGTCATGAAAGAAGGCATCAGTGAGATGAGATAGCATATTGAAGACCTAGTGAAACTAGGTCTTCCTTCTCCATTTCTAGATGCCAACACGGTGCTGATGGTTGATCAAATTGAACCATTGCTACTGGCCAAATAGAAGGATCAAATAGTTTTTTAGAACTTGTGGGATGATTCCTTAGTCTCAGAAGTCAAAGCTATTCTGGTTCCTATTTCCCAGTTGGAATTCAAATTGAAAGCTACAGTCTAGATTCTACTAAATTTTTCACACAAAGATATCATTAACCTTGATCTAGCTTTCATTGAATTGCAAAACAAGCAAGGGTTATCTGACCATGAATGGTCCATCTACCAGACAACACTTTTGAAGCTATAAAATTTTGAAATTTTGACAGAGCGGGAGTTGTGTTTCTTTTTGAGTAGGCTCAAAAGTCTTGGGGGTCACTAATAACTATAGAGTAAATTTTTACTCTATGTTGCATTCAAATTTTTAGTCACACACAGTAGTTTTGGTTCCCGCATACCTTGGTCATGGCAACAAAGTTTTGGAGCAGAGCATGGGTTTGTTTCTTTCATTTCTTTTTTGTCTAAGTATCAAAGTGCAGCAGAGGCTGCCAAGTGGCATAGTCTGAGCATGGGTTCTCTTTCCCCCTTTTTGATTCTTTTGTTTCATTTTTGCCTAAGTGTTGAATTCAAGTGAAAGTCATCAAGTGTCACTTTCTAAAACACAAAACTGGCCAACTGGCGTCATCCGAGACACTTTTCATAATTTTTAGGAGGGCTATAGAATGTGCCACATATCTAATAGCAATTGGCTGGAACACACCATGTGTCAGCATCTATGTCTCATATCGGCACCCGCATTTCATCTATTTTTTGGTGAAAGGGTTTCAATAAGCTAAGCAGCAGGTTCATGCAGAAAGTGCCAGGTGGTAGTCGCAGAAGGCCCTAGACTACTTTTTAAGAGGAAAGTAGAAGCTACCATGTGTCGATATCTAAAAGACAATTAGTTCAATGCCTAGGTTCAATGCCTTGGTTTAATGTTTTTATTTCAATACCTCAGTTAATGTGCAAATGGCATGTAGTGTTGAAATATTGAACCATTGAACCATTTTGGTTCATCAGGCAGTTTAAGGGAGTGTCCTAAAAACCAAAGGGGTCAAGTTCCTTTTTGAAAAGTAGAAAGACATCATTTCATTTTGTTTAAGTGTTGAAGAGCAGTAGAGGCCACCAAGTGTCACTTTCTGAGCCCCTTTCTACTCCATTCCTGAAAGAAGCAGAAGACGCCACGTATCTTCCCAAGAGTAGCGGAGGCCACCACATGTCAACTTTTGAGAGACCATATTTAAGCTTCATTATTGAATAAAGATTGTGGTGGGCCCCAGGTTTTATTTTCAAAGGTCTGTGGAAGCACCAAGTGTCACCAAGTAGAGATGGCCATGTGCATCCATCCTTTTTTTTAGTTACTCAGGTAAGGAACACGGTGAGTTTTATTTTGTTAAAATTGCTAAGTATCAAGAAGTGGATTGTGATAGGTGTCGAAGGTAGAGCATTCCTGAGCAAGATATAGGGAAAGTGAAAAAGGCCATGTGTCTTCAATAAATCAGGTGGAAAGCTGCCAAGTGTCATTCTCCAATGCCTTCTAAGTAATAAGGAGAATTTCAAGAAATTGACTAAGTGTCCTCTTTTGTTTCAACAAAATAGAGTGTTCTGTGTATCTGTTGCTACAGAGCGAGATTGAGGGAAACTCAGTGGGAGTCATTTACAGTAGATGGAGTAGTTCACTAGGTAGATTTTTGGGGTCTACAAACATTAAAAGGGCCATCTATTTGTCCCCTCCAAGTAGAGGCAAAATAGACAGTTGAGTGGCTAAGCAGGTGATGGAACAAGAAATTCAGGTGTAGAAGGAGGTACTAGTCATGAATCACCATGCCGCAGATAGGTCAGTCACCCCGCTCCAGCATGGCCATTCTTGATAAGACTAGGATACATCCAAGGCATTGAATGCACTAAATGCTGCACTATTTTATCTATAAAATTTGAGGCTATAAAAGAGTAAAGAGAAAATTAAAAAAGGGGGGAGGATTCTAAAAGTTTAGACTTTCTATAGCTCGTGACTAAGTAATATCATTTGCTTTTGTCTCATTTTCTTGAGTTGTAAAGTTGATGTAACTATGCATGTTTCTATGCCTTTTATGTGGCTAAAAAAATTAAGAAGATTGAACTCTATGCCTTCATTGATATTATCTATGTCATTTGCAAAAGTAGTTTATACTGTAGATTTTCTAGAGTTGCGATTAGGAATGTCATTTGCTTTTGTCTCATTTTCTTGAGTTAGAAGTTTTACATAACTGTACGTGTTTCTGTGCCTCTTATGTGATTGGAAGATTCTTATAAGAAGATTGAACCCTATGCCTTTGTTGACATTTTCTATATCTCAGCAAAAGAAGTCTCTATTGTGAGAATCTATTTCTATTATTTCATTCTTTTACATTGATCATGCACTTGTTTGCTCTTAAATGTAAATGAATCCTACATATAGTCTCACTGTGCTCAAGATTAGGATCAAAATTACACTTAGGCGCATCACCATAGTTAGGTTTCATTTCTTGCATTTGCATTTCTATTTAATTTTCTATCCTTTTTCCCCACACTTGATACAAAAGAAGAGACTAGCTTCTCTAAAATCTGGAGGTTGTTTCAAGCCACAATATCCCATAGCTTGAAACTTCCCATTGTTGTTGATTAGAATCAAGCACAATTTTAAGCATCAATAGTATCATTAGGTTTCATGATTGAGATAATCTCAATTGCTATGTTGAAACTCACTTTTTCTCCAAAATTGGGCCCATGCACCTTCTAATATATATCTCTCTCTTTACACACACACACACACATCTCATTGGATATATGCACTTTAAATATTTATATATATTTATCCTAATATATATTTTAGAGCCTTACAATGATACATCTTTTGAAAAAATAACTTTCCAATAGGCAAGGTGGTTATATCAACACATATGTGTACTCATAAACCTTGCTTTTTCAATTTTAATATATTTCAAGTATTTTAAAACCATATTATATGAATTGATATTAAGTTGTAACATGCTCTTGGTTGTAGGTCAGTCACCAAAAATTCACACAAATTCAATTCAATAAAAAAGTCAAATTTAATTCAAGTAAAGATAAGGGGTGCACACATACCCATGTACTTATTCCTTTCATTTAAACTAGTAATTTCATTACTAGATTAAAGGGGGGAGATGTATATGATATTTTGTGATTATATAGCTCTAGACACTATAATTTCATATGATTTATTTGATGTCAAAGTACCCCTATTATTATTTTAAAATCCTAAATATCCCTATTCTAAGTTTAATTTATTTACCTTTTTCAACCTAGAAATTTATTTTACAAATTAACTTTTCACCTCCGTAACCACCTAAAACTATTCACAACCTAGGTAGTCTTAACCTTTTAACTACCTTACCCACATATAACACCATCCCAAAAAAATAATTCATATTAACCATAAATTTCCCATGGTTGGAACAAACCAACATGGATAAAACCATCTGTTTCCAAAAAGGGTGAATCATTGTCAATTCCTCCATTATTAGTGTCGATTCTCCTAATTAGCATCGATCCATTTATACTCAACCAACCATTTGGCTTAGGGACCATGAATTTTGATTCTAGGAATGCTATTTGGTTTTTTAAGGAGAGTTAAGGGTATTTTTAACATTACCTTGCCTAAATTTTTCCATACCCAAAGGACTGCTTGCACCTGTGGGAAGATATCTTATCTGCTTACAACTTGGTTCAAGGTAAGTATTTGGTAAATTATTTTAGTTCTTATTAGTTTATCTACTTCTATCTACTTATCTAGTGCTTAAAATATAATCTACATCCCTCTATTTCCTTTTATTATCCTCTATCACCTTGTAAGTCTCTATTTTTAATTAAATATAGTTTTAAACACAATCAACACCAATTTTTTTAAAATGACACCGATCTTACAAAATTAGCACCAATCCTATAGGATCAACATTGATCCATTACATACTTTTAAAAAAAACTTGATCCTTTTAATCTTAGGAAATCTATCTTTAATAATTTTGATTCTCTATCTTTTTTAAAACATGACATTATCATGTAGATGATTCTACCTAAAATTGTGCATGACATCATTAATATTACTAATCTGGCCATTGTATCTCAACCCTTTTTCATCAACTAGAGTGATATAACATTCAAGTTATCGCTTTGTGCCATTATTTACTCTTCCTTAATTGAAGCCACTTCTAACCAACTTGATGTTATACAAGAGGTTGTGAATGCTGCTACATCTTAGCTCCTTGTGGGATGGGTATCTCATTAAATTTAGATCTTGTTATTATAGGAACATAGTCCATATTGTAAGGTTTAGTGGGTTTTATTCACCAAGAGGGTTGCCTACATATGTTATGTGTTATCTATTTGATCTTGTTTTATCTTTTGTGCTCATCATTATGAATGATATGTATGTTTCATGATTATACGTGTTGAATGATTAAGGGTTTGGAATTGGAATTGGATTATTTGGCATCACTGATTCATCCCCCCACCTCTTAGTGATTGTTCCTATAACAAACCATCCCACACTAATATAAATGTCTAGAGAGCTAGAGATACCAAATTTAGAATCTAACAACTATTCTAGAACTATCTTCCTACATGATTTCAATATATTCTAGATCTAGATCTGCATTATCATTAGATCCAACTCAGTACCTTATTTTATGCCATTTATATATCTATCATAACTATACTTTGCATTTATAGCTTATCTTAGTTTAATAAATTCATCATATGGTACATTTAAGTTTTGTACATTAATTGCCCTATATTAGATCCTATATTCAACTTTATGTCCTATCATTTATATATCCTTAAACCTATCTACCCAAGTAAGATCATAATCCAAATTAGGGTTAAACATTTGGTGAACCTAATATTTGAACATAAACCCTAGGTCAATTAAGGTTTTCTAATTTTTATATTACTGATCCTTGATTACTTTATTTTTGTAATCATGTTTTTCATGGACATATCTATAAATTATTTCATGGTCCAATACCTTATAGTTTATATGGTCTGCTATGTTACTTCCCTTGTAAAAACCATTAAGCAATTTCATGTGCATAATGAGAGTGTTAAAATGGAGACAACATTTGATACCTCTCCATAATCTTATTTGTAATATTATAGAGCTGGTATTTAAATGATAATGTACATGCTCTCAACCATTTGGTCTACCCAAACCTTATTCAAGTGATAGTTACATCTTGCACCCATTATTTTCCCATGACTTATATTAGATTCTATGTTCCATCTTGTTACTACTTGAAGAGGTAAGGTCTACATCACCACCTGTTAATATATAATATATGCCTCATAATCTTAAACTTGTGATAAAATCTAAGGGATATGAACTTGTTGACCAATTGAGGAATATAAATGATAAAATTTCAATACTTTAGATCCTAAAACAATATAATGTTTACCAGGACATCCTATATGATACATTGTGGGAAATTCAAGTTCTAAATGATATTAATCTTGCTTATTTTGTATATATCTTGAAATATCTTAAGAACAATGCCAAACTTATCACCTTTGATCCAAATAAGTTATCATGCAAAGATATTATTGATTAAGAGTTACCTTTGTTCATATAAGTGATAATACAAGATAATGGCATCAAAATGGTTCTCATTGATAATAGATCAAGCCTAAATATATTTAATATAATTTTTTTAAACACCATTGGCATTAGCACCAATATAATTTAAAAGTTGATTATGCATATATAAGGGTTCAACAATTCACATAGTTCTCTAGTTGGTCAAATTACATTGGATGTGATATTATGACCAAAAAACTATTTCAACTAATTTTCAAGTAATGTCTCAATCATTGCATTATAACATACTTTTGGGTAGACCATAGATATATTTAATGGAATCCATCCCATTTACACATTACAGATGTGTAGAATTCATACATGATGGGAATTTATTAACAATGCTTGTTGATGATGAATGTTTCAAATTTTGAAAATTGACATGATCTAAAATCAAAGGCATTCCTACAATGATACCACCTAAACAATGGATTCCTATTGAACATATACACACTTATGAAATAGGTGACTCAAGTACAATGTTTCCTTTATATCAAGATGTAAATAAGGTACCACATATTAAAGGTGCACATAGATACACATCAAGAGTAAGAACCATTACCAAAAGATCCATTAAAACCACAAGAACCTCTTTCATTTGAGATTGCTTTATTGGTCACTACTGAGAAGAATGATGGGAATTTTTTTGACTACTATGATAGTGATGATGATACCACTCATGATATGATAGATGAAAAAATGTGTTTATTAAAATTTGGTTCACTTTATCACCTTTCACATAAATTATTTGAACCCACATTTACTTTCACAAAAATGACATTGAATCCATATAAGGGGAACACAACCATATAATATGAGCATACAAATTCTTGTTACTTAATTCATCCCTCTTGGCTAAAAACACTGATCCTTATAAAGGTCAAATGCAAATGTACCATGTGAACAATGTGGAATCTTATCTAGAAGATTTATAACCTACCAAAAGGCAAAATACTTCATATATTTTAAATGAAAACTATCTTTCAAAGTGACCAAAACATGAATATTTGACTATTACTGCTAATATTGATGAGGTATATTTTTGACATCTACAACTTGGTAATAATAAGTGTGATATAATTTTTGGATCTACATTCCTCAAATAATTTATACATAATATAGATGAAATTATATAATATTCATTGATTCTATAATCCCATGGATAAATTCAATTACCTATTGCTTGTGGTACACACATGGTGATCATAACCATATGGATACTAGATCATGACCCCAATTTGAAATTGAAGCTTGGACAAGAATGGATAGTTGAATGGAAAGCCAATTTGGACACTAAAAATATGTGGGTTACATTTATTGACATGGATAAAAATATTTTTATACCACATGATGGATATGATTATCTTCCCACACCATTAGCTTTTGAGAAGTCATTGAATAAATATATTGAAAAATAGGTATTCCATCATTATAAGCAACACTCATTTTTTTGACAAACGGTCCTACATCCTTTGATGATGAGGATTTTATTTATTTGAAATCTTAAACCCCACCCTACCTAATTTTTTATTTCAAAAATAGAAAAACATTTTTGGCACCTACATGTTCTCTTGGTTCCTTGGAATTTATGCCTTAGTTCCATGTTGAGGGCGATTATATCATTTACTCCTACGTACACATATATAGGCATACACAAATATATGATACACTCTTATCTTGGATGCTATCCTTTCCATCTACTCATGTCATATAGACAATGGGAAACTTGCTTCTTTGATATTGATACATAGGTTATATGATCCAATGATAAGCCTACACTATCATTTTTGAGATTACATACATATTTACACATGCCCATTATCAATTATTATATCTTATATATGGTATTTGATATGCTATGTAATTAATTTTTTTTTACTAACACATTTGATCCATGGGCCACTATGACAATTTTATGTTGGCTATTTATGTTTTTCCTTCATACACTTCCTTGAATGTTTTGCCTTGCTATTGTATTGCTTGTTTGAGCATTTGAATATGCTCCATTGTATATGGCCCTTGTGCTTATGTTTTTCTTCTTGGACATTTGAATATGTCATTTATTATTATATATAAATTTGAATATGTCATTAATTGATGTGTGGACACTTGACTAAGTCATGTCCACTCAATTTTTTGGCATTTGAACATTCCCCTTTTTTGTAATCTCGTTGGACCATTTTTTGTTGAATTGATTTTGAGTGCACTTGTGTGTGTACTTGTTTGATTTTTGATCTTGTATTGTTATTATCTATATGTTTCCATGATATTTATAGGCCTACATGTGATCACATTGGTTCTATTCACTTCAATGATATATTTACCTAAAAATGTTTCCTTATATATGCTACATGGTTACATTCACAAATTTTATAGTTGGATTACCCTTTTAAGGTGAGGTAACTTCTAGGTACTATTTTTCCCTCACCTCAAAGCAGGGTCATATTAGTGGGGGAATGATTTGGAAGTATGTTTTACACATTTTTCATAGTTGTCATATTGAATGGGGGCATGCCATATGGACATGTCTTCCACACATTCAGAATTTCCAAATTATAGTGGTGGCATGATTTGGAATCATGTTCTCTACACTCTTTTAGTATTTAGTACTTATACTAGTTTATATATTCTATAGGGGCATGTTTTAGAAGCATATTATTGGAGTTCATTTAGTATGGTACTTATATCAATTACAAGATTCATTAGGGATCATGCTTTGGAAGCATGTTATCCACACCTATTTAGTATTCAACATCTCTAATTTATAGTGGGGGCATGTTTAGAAACATGTCTTCCACTTTGGTACTTATATCAATTTTATATTTAACCATATATAGTGCGAACATGATTTGGAAGCATGTCATCCATAGTTATACAATTATCTAAATTGGCCAAAGCATATAGTTATATGATTTAGATTCACACTTATGGTAGAATACTATACATGTTACCATTTTTATATATAGGCTTACATTAGATGTATCTAAGGTGCATATACTATGCAACATGTGTCTAATATTTCAAAATACAAGTCAATTTTAGATTCCAAAACCATTTGAATTTACTGATATCCCATATAATTTTTATAGCCTTTATCAAATCAATCTACTACGGTAGTTGGTTCACCTTTTGATATGGTTGAGGAGATTAAATCACTCAGACTTTCCAATTTTTTAGGTTGGACTCAATCATCCAACCTCACTAAGTTATAAGTATCATTTGGTTTCACAATTGAGATAATCTCAATTGGTCTTTGGAAACTCACTTTTGCTCTAAAATTGGGCCCATGTGCCTTCCAATATATCTCTCTCTTTACACACACACATACACATCTCCTTGGATATATGCACTTTAAATATTTATATATATTTATCCTAATATCAATTTTAGAGCCTTACAATGATACATATTTTAAAAAAATAACTTGACAATAGGCAAGGTGGTTATATTGACACATATGTGTAACCCTAAACCTTGCTCTTTCAATTTCAATCTATATCAAGTATTTTAAAACCATATTATATGAATTGATATTACATTGTAACATGCTCTTGGTTGTAGGTCAATCACCAACAAAGCACAAAAATTCAATTCAACAAAAACACTCAAATTTAATTTAAGTAAAGATAAGGTTGTGGACATACCTAGGTACTTATTCCTTTCATTTAAAATAGAAATTTCATTAATAGATTAAGGGGGGGAGATGTATATGATATTTTATGATTTTATAGTTATAGACACTATAATTTCATATGATTTATTTGATGTCATTGTACCCCTATTATTATTTTAAAATCATAAATATCCTTATCCTAAGTTTAATTTATTTACTTTTTTCCACTCGGTAATTTGTTTTACAAATTAACTTTTCACCTTCCTAACCACATAAAACTATTCACAACCTAGGTAATCTTAACATTTTAGCCACCTTATCCACGTATAACCCCATAATTAATAAAATCATGCATATAAACCCAAATTTTCCTATGCTTAGAACAAACCAACATGGATAAAACCATCTATTTCCAAAAAGGGTGAATCATTACCGATTCTCCCCCTTTCTGTGTTGATTCTCCTAATTGACATCTATCTATTTATACTCAACCAACACTTTAGATTAGGGATTTTGAATTTTCATTATTGAAATGATATTTATATTTTTCAATAGATTTAAGGATATTCTTAACATTACCTTGACAAAAAAAATTCCATACCCTATACACATCCACCATCATGGACCTAAAGGACTACTTGCACCTTTGGGAAGATATCCATTCTACCTAAAACTTGGTTCAAGGTAAGTATTTATTAGATTATTTACTTGCTATTAATTTATGTAATATATAAATCAATCTTATATTCTAAAACCATTTGAATGTTTTGATATCCCATAGAATTTTTACGAACTTTATCAATTCAATCTACTATGGTAGTTGGTTCACCTTTTGATATGGTTGAGGAGATTAAATCACACAAACTTTCCAGTTTTTGAGGTTGGACTCAATCATCCAACCTCACTAGGTTATAAAAATCATTAGGTTTCATGATTGAGAAAATCTCAATTTCTATGTGGAAACTCACTTTTGCTCTAAAATTGGGCCCATGCACCTTCCAATATATATCTCTCTCTTTACACACACACACACACATACACACATCTCCTTAGATATATGAACTTTCAATATTTATATATATTTATCCTAATATTAGTTTCAAAGCCTTACAATGATAAATCTTTTGAAAAAATAACTTGCCAATAGGCAAGGTGGTTATATCAACACATATGTGTACTCCTAAACCTTGCTCTTTCAATTTCAATCTATTTCAAGTATTTTAAAACCATATTATATGAATTGATATTACATTATAACATGATCTTGGTTTTAGGTTAGTAACCAAAAAAGCACAAAAATTAAATTCAATAAAAACACTCAAATTGAATTCAAGTAAAGATAAGGTGTGCACACATACCTAGGCACTTATTCCTTTCATTTAAACTAGCAATTTCATTACTAGATTAAAGGGGGGAGATGTATATGATATTTTGTGATTATATAGTTGTAGACACTATAATTTCATATGATTTATTTGATGTCATAGTACCCCTATTATTATTTTAAAATCCTAAATATCCCTATCCTAAGTTTAATCTATTTACCTTTTTCCACTTGGTAATTTGTTTTATAAATTAACTTTTCACCTCCGTAACCACCAAAAACTATTCAAAACCTAGGTAATCTTAACCTTTTAACTACCTTACCCATGTATAACACCATCCTAAAAAAATAATGCATATAAACCCAAAATTTCCCATGGTTAGAACAAACCAACATGGATAAAACCATTTGTTTCCAAAAAGAGTGAATCATTATCGATTCTCCCACTATCGGTGTCAATTCTCCTAATTGGCATCGATCAATTTATACTCAGCCAACCCTTTAGCTTAGGGACCATGAATTTTTATTCTTGTAATGTTTTTTGTATTTTTTGGGATAGTTAAGGATACTCTTAACATTACCTTGCCTAAAATTTTCCATACCCAATACACATCCACCATCATGAACCTGAAGGACTGCTTGCACCTGTGGGAAGATATCCATTCTACTTACAATTTGGTTCAAGGTAAGTATTTATTAAATTATTTCAATTCTTATTAGTTTCTCTACTTCTATTTGCTTATCCAGTGCTTAGAACACAATCTACATCCCTCTATTTCCTTTTAGTATCCTCTATCACCCTGTAATTCTCTATTTTTAATTAAGTACAGTTTTGAACATAATCAACACCAATTCATTTAAAATGACACCGATCCTACAAAATTATCACTGATCCTATAGGATCAATATTGATCCATTAAATAATTTTTTAAAAAATTTGATCCTTTTAATCCTAGGAAATCCATCTTCAATAATTTTGATTCTCTATCTTTTAAAAAAAAATGACATTATTATGTAGATGATTCTACCTAAAATTATGTATGACATCATTAATATTACTAATCTGGCCATTGTATCTCAACCCTTTTTCATCAACCAGAGTGATATAACATTCAAGTTATCACTTTGTGCCATTATTTACGGTTCCTCAATTGAAACCACTTCTAACCAACTTGATGTGATACAAAAGGATGTGAATACTGCTACATATTAGCTCCTTATGGGATGGGTATCTCATTAAATTTGGATCTTGTTATTATAGGAATATAGTCCATCTTGTAAGTTTTAGTGGGTTTTATTCACCAAAAGGGTTTCCCACATATGTTATGTGTTATCTATTTGATCTTGTTTTATCATCTGTGTTCATTTTTATGAATGATATGTATACTTCATGATTGTATGTGTTGAATGATTAAGGGTTTGGAATTGTAATCAGATTACCTGGCATCACTAATTCATCCCCCCACCTCTCAGTGATTATTCCTATAACAAGCCATCCCATGCTAATATAAATGTCTAGAGAGCTAAAGACACCAAATGTAGAATCTAACAACTATTCTAGAACTATCTTCCTACCTGATTTCAACCTATTCTAGATCTAGATCTGTATTAACATTATATCCAACTAAGTACCTTATTTTATGTCATTTATATATCTATCATAACTATACTTTTTATTTATAGCGTATCTTAGTTTAATAAATTCATCATATGGTACATCTAAGTTTAGCACATTAATTACCCTATTTTAGATCTTATATTCATCTTTGTGTCTTATCATTTATATATCCTTAAACCTATCTACCCAAGTAAGATCCTAATCCAAATTAGGGTTAAACAATTGGTGAACCTAATCTTTGAACATAAAACCCTAGGTCAATTAAGGTTTTCTAATTTTTATATTATTGATCCTTGATTACTTTATTCTTGCAATCATGTTTTTCATGGACATATCTATAAATTATTTCATGGTCTAATACCTTATAGTTTATATGGTTTGCTATGTTACTTCCCTTGTAAAAACCATTAAGAAAATTCATATGCATAATGAGAGAGTGTTAAAATGGAGACAACATTTATACCTCTCCGTAATCCTATTTGTAATGTTATAGAGATGGTATCTAAATGCTAATGTGCATGCTCTCAACCATTTGGTCTACCCAATCCTTATTCAAGTGATAGTTACATCTTGCACCCATTATTTTCCCATGACTTATATTATATTCTATGGTCCATGTTGTTACTACTTGAAGAGGTAAGGTTATTAAGCCTACATCACCACTTATTGATATAAAATATATGCCTCATAATCCTAAACTTATGATAAAATATAAGGGATATGAACTTGTTGACAAATTGAGGAATACATATGATAAAATTTCAATACTTTAGATCCTAAAACAATATAATGTTTACAAGGACATTCTATATGATACATTGTGGGAAATTCAAGTTCTAAATGATATTAATCTTTCTTATTTTGTATATATCCTGAAAGATCTTAAGAACAATGCCAAACTTATTACCTTTGATCCAAATAAGTTACCATGCAAAGATATTATTGATCAAGAGTTACCTTTGTTCATACAAGTGATAATACAAAATAAGGTAATCAAAAGGGTGCTCATTGATAATAGATCAAGCCTAAACATATTTAATATACATTTTTAAAACATCATTGGCATTAGCACCAATCTAATTTAAAATTTGATTATGCATATATAAGGGTTCAATAATTCACGTAGTTCTCCAGTTGGTCAAATTACATTGGATGTGACATTATGACCAAAAACTATTTTAGCTACTTTTCAAGTAACATCTCAATCATTACATTATAACATACTTTTGGGTAGACCTTAGATACATTCAATGGAATCCATCCTATTTACAGTTTGTTAGGATTGTGGAGCTAAAAGCTTCACTGATGCAAACAGGAGAGGAGGTTGCTGAAGATTGCAGAGAAGTTGGGGTCGGTCTGATCAGCCGACGTCAGCAGGATAGCAAAGGGAAGCAACCGACGTCGGTCATATATCGGCCGACGTCGGTCACCTCCAGGCAGACAGGGACCGGCGTCGGTCACCTGTGTGGTTCGACTGCGAGCTATTTACGGGCAGTTAGCTAACGAACCAAGTGTTTGCATGAAGAGATCTAATTTTAGACTGAGAGCTGCGGATCTAATTATTGTAATTAGATGTCTAATTATTGTTTGGATGAGATCTATATAATAGACTCATGGTTGTATTGGAAAAGTGTGCTAGGGAGTAAGAGAGCATAATTATAAGCTCCTTCTGTGTGTGAGGTAGAGCAATGGTGCGTTCCTCCTAGTGCCACAGTACCAGGTGTGTTGGTGCTGGATTGGAGAGCCAGCTGGGTTCTTCAAGAGTGTAGGATCTTGGTCACAGTTGCATGGCCTATATAGGAGATCTACATGGTAAGTAAGATTGTTGATCTGCAGGTGTATGTGTGTGCAAGGTCGAGGTTCACAGGTGAGCAGAACCATTGTTTGATTTGCAGGTGTGCAAGGTCATACAGACAGCAACACAACAGGGAGCAGTATCAGGCAGGATCTACTTGGAGTATAGGTGTGTACTCGGATAGAGCAAGAGGAAGGCAAGGAAGTTCCTTCCATAAGTATGGTCTGTTGAAGTGCAGGTTATTGTAGGTTCATGGGAGATCTACTTGAAGTACCTTGAGTACTTGTGGAGCACGTGGAGTGCTTGTGGAGTGCGTGGAGCACTTGTGTTATGCGTGGAGCATGGGAGGTGAACACCAACTCTGTATTTGAGTTGGGTGTTGAGACCTGTGAGAGGGAGAGCTTTGGGGAGAAGAATTACTGTTCACTTGAGGTGTGGGAAACCTCTGTAAGGTGGTGGAGAAGAAGTGGCATCTTCTTTATTGTATTCTTTTCTGTATAAAGTGTTAATACAAGTTGTGTATTGTCTCTCATATGCTGTGTTATTCTGAATTCTAGTTACTTGGTGAATCTGGTTTGTTTCCGCATATTAAGTTGTTTGAAGTTTGGTAATCAATTGTATGTTTCCGGTTTCGCATCCTGACAAGTGGGATCAGAACATGTTTGTTGTTCTAGATTCCTGACACAGTTTACAGATGTGTAGAATTCATACATGATGGGAATTTATTAACAATGCCTATTGATGATGAACATTTCAAATTTTGAAAAATGACACGATCTAAAATCAAAGGCATTCCTACAAGGATACCACCTAAACAATGGATTTCTATTGAACATATACACACTTATGAAATAGGTGACTCAAGTACAAAGTCTCCTTTATATCAATATGTAAATAAGGTACCACCTATTAAGGTGCACATAGATACACATCAAGTGAAAGAGCCATTACCAAAGGAGCCATTAAAACCACAAGAACCTCCTTCATTTGAGATCCCTTTATTGATCAATACTGAGAAGAATAATGGGCATTTTTTTGATTACTATGTTAGTGATGATGATACCATTCATGATATGATAGATGAGAAAATGTGCTTATGAAAATCCAGTCCACGTGATCATGTTTCACATAAATTATTTGAACCCACATTTACTTGCACAAAAATGACATTGAATCCAAATAATGGGAACACAACCATATAATATGAGCATACAAATGCTTGTTACTCAATGCATCCCTCTTGGTCAAAAACACTGAGCCATCCTTACAAAGGTCAAATGCAAATGTACCATGTGAACAATGTGGAATCTTCTATAGAAGCTTTATAACCTACCAAAAGGAAAAATCCTTCATATCTTTTAAATGAAAGCTATCTTTCAAAGTGACCAAAACATGAAGATTTGACTATTACTGCTAATATTGATGAGGTATAGTTTTGACATCTCCAACTTGATAATAATAAGTATGATATAATTTATGGATCTACATTCCTCACACCCCCTGCCACCAAAAAAAAAAGATCAAAAAAATTCAAAAATATAAAAACATTTTCAAGACCTACATGTTCTATTGGTTCCTTGGCATTTATGCCTTAGTACCATATTGAGGGATAGGATATCATTTACTCTTCCATACACATATACAGGCATACACAAATATATGATACACTCTTATCTTTGATGTTATCCTTTCCTTCTACTCATGTCATATAGACATTAGGGACATTTTATTTTTTGATCTTGATACAAAGGTTATATGATTCAATGCTCATTCTACACTATCATGTTTGAGATTACATATGTATTTAAGCATGTCCATTATCCATAATTATATATTGTACATGGTATTTGGTATGCTATGTAATTAATTTTTTTTTGCTAACACATTTTATCCATGGGCCACTATGACATGTTTATGCTGGCTGATTCTATTTTTCCTTCATGCACTTCCTTGAGTGTTTTGTCTTTCTATTGTCTTGCTTATTCAAGAATTTGAATATGCTCCATCGCATGTGGTCCCTATGCCTATGTTTTTCTTCTTAGACATTTGAATATGTAATTTATTATTGAATGGAAATTTTAATATGTCATTACTTGATTTGTGGACACTTGACTAAGTCATGTCCACTCGATTTTGTGGATTTTGAACATGCCCCTTTTTTGTAATCTCCTTAGAACATTTTTTATTGAATTGATTTTGAGTGAATTTATGTGCACTTGTTTGATTATTGAGATTATATTGGTATTATTTATATGTTTCCATGATATTTATCATGCATATTAGGTCTACATGTGATCACATTGGTTCTATACACTTTAATGATATATTTACCTAGATATGTTTCCTTATATATTCTACATGGTTACGTTCACAAATTTTACAGTTGGATTACCCTTTTGAGGTGAGGTAACTTCCAAGTACTTTTTTCCCTCACCTCAAAGGTAGAGAATATTAATGGGGGAATGCTTTGAAAGTATGTTCTCCACATTTTGCATAATTATCATATTCCATGGGGGCATGTCATATGGGCATGGCTTCCATGCATTCAAAGTTTCCAAATTATAGAGGGGGCATGATTTAGAGGCATGTTCTCCACATTCATTTAGTATTCAATACTTATACTAGTTTATAGATTTAGTGGGGGTATGTTTTGGAAGCATGTTCTCTGAATTCAATCAATATGGTACTTATATCAATTCAAATATTCATTGGGGATCTTTCTTTGAAAACATGTTCTCCACACCTATTTAGTATTAAACATCTCTAGTTTATAGTGGAGGGCATGTTTGGAAACATGTCCTCCACATTGGTACTTATATCAGTTTTATATTTATTCATATATAGCGGGGGAATGATTTAGAAACATGTCATCCATAGTTATATAGTTATCTAAATTAGCTAAAGCATATATTTATATGAATTAGATTCACACTTATGGTAGAATTCTATACATGGTACTATTATTATATATAGTTTTAGCATCATACGTATCTAAGGTGCATATACTATGCAACATGTGTCTAATATTTCAAAATATAAATCAATCTTAGATTCCAAAACCATTTAAATGTACTAATATCTCATATAATTTTTATAGACTTTATCAAATCAATCTACTATGGTAGTTGGTTCACCTTTTGATATGGTTGAGGAGATTAAATCACTCAAACTTTCCACGTTTTTATGCTGGACTTGATCATCCAAGCTCATCAGTTTCTAAGTATCATTAGGTTTCAAGATTGAAATAATCTCAATTTCCATGTGGAAACTCACTTTTGCTCCAAAATTGGGCCTATGTGCCTTCTAATATATCTCTCTCTCTTTACAAACACACACACACACACACACACACACACACACACACACACACACACACACACACACACACACACACACACACACACACACACACACACACACACACACACACACACACACACACACACACACACACACACACACACACACACACACACACACGTATCCTTGGATATATGGAATTTAAATATTTATATATCTTTATCCTAATATCAGTTTCATAGCCTTATAATGATACATCTTTTGAAAAAATAACTTGATAATAGGCAAGGTGGTTATATCGACACATATGTGTACTCCTAAACCTTGCTCTTTGAATTTCAATCAATTTCAAGTACTTTTAAACCATACTATATGCATTGATATTAAATTTTAACATACTCTTGGTTGTAGGTAAGTCACCATCAAAGCACACACATTTAATTAAAAAAAGTACTCAAATTCAATTTAATCAAAGATAAGGTGTGTGCACATACCCAGGTACTTATTCCTTTCATTTAAAATAGTAATTTAATTACTAAATTAAAGGGGGGGAGATGTATATGATATTTTGTGATTATATAGCTGTAGACACTATAATTTCATGTGATTTATTTGATGTCATAGTACCCCTATTTTTATTTTAAAATCCTAAATATCCTTATCCTAAGTTTAATTTATGTACCTTTTTCCACTCAATAATTTGTTTTATAAATTAACTTTTCACCTCCTTAACTACCTAAAAATATTCACAACCTAGGTAATCTTAACCTTTTAACCACCTTACCCATGTATAACCCCTTCCTCAATAAAATCCTACATATAAACCCAAAATTTCCAATGGTTGGAATAAACCAACCTGAATAAAACCATCTACTACTGAAAAAGGTGAATCATTGCCGATTCTCCCACTATCGATGTCAATTCTCCCAATTAGCATTGATCCATTTATACTTAGCCAAACCTTTGACTTAGGGACTATGAATTTTGATTCTTGTAACATTGTTTGTATTTTTTAGGAGAGTTAAACATTACCTTACCAAATTTTTTCCATACCCAGTACACATCCACCATCATGAACCTGAAGGACTGCTTGCACCTATGGGAAGATATTCATTCTGCCTACAACTTGGTTTAAGGTAAGTATTTGTTAAATTATTTCACTTCTTATTAGTTTCTCTACTTCTATCTACTTATCCAACTCTTAGAATATAACCTACATCCCTCTATTTCCTTTTATTATCCTCTATCACCTTGTAAATCTTTATTTTTAATTAAGTGTAATTTTGAACATAGTCAACATTAATTCATCTAAAATGGCATTGATCCTATAGAATTATCACCAATCCTATAGGATTAGCATTGATCCACTGCATAATTTTTTACGAAACCTAAGCCTTTTAATCCTAGGAAATTTATCTTCAATAATTTTGATTCTATATCTTTTTTTAAAACATGGCATTATTATGTATATGATTCTGCCTAGAATTATGCATGACATCATTAATATTACTAATATTCCCATTATATCTCAACCCTTTTTCATCTACCAAAGTGATATAGCCTTTAAGTTATCACTTTGTGCCATTATTTACTCTTCCTCAATTGAAGCCACTTCTAACTAACTTGATATTATACAAGATGATGTGAATACTACTACATCTTATTGGGATGAAAAATTTAATCACATTGATAGATTAAATTAAGATTATATCATAATAATTATTGATACCACATCTTTATATTTTGTAATATTAGTGTTTTTTTATCGAATTGATTGTGAAAATAGTGACCTAACATCCACTTGAGGAAGTTCATAACTTCATGGGACTGGTTCTTAATTAGGTAGGTCACCCATCTATCTATTAATTTATTTTGTCAAAGCTATTTATTTGTGTGAAATTTATTCTTCCAAGATGAAAATAAGTTACCTCATTGTTGGGAGAAGAAAACCAGATAAGAAAGTTGTACAAAATATTCTTTTGAATATTCATGCATTATATATAATTGTTGGCTTGTGTATTTTATCCTATCCTCTCAACTTGTGAAAGGATACAAGGTAAATAGTATCCTCATTTTAGTACCATAATATAGAAAATAATATGAAAATTTAAGGAGTGGAACAACTATAGATATGTATTCTTGTATGAATAAGTTGATGACCCCTTTACTAAGATCAATATATGTTATATGGTTCATGGTTACCTATCTAATTTCTTGTGTTTATCCTTGTCCCATGCTATCATGTTTAGTGCCAAGGTTTAATCTTATAGTAAATTTGAATGTTCTGTACATCTAAATAAATATATGGTTAATCTAGTTCCTTTTAAGCACACATCAACTATCTTTGTTATGCTTTTGTTAACTAGGAATTCATTGCTCATTCCTGCATAAACTAGTAGAAATTAGATATCCTCATCCTTAACATGTTATATTGAACCAAAAACCTCTAATAACAATGGTGTGGTGAGCATGGATCCACTCCTTCTAGGGATAACTATGCTAGGATGGCTACTATGATAATGAGATATTGAAACCTGGTTAGCCCAAAAAATATGGCAATTTACAGAAGAAGAATCCAAAAGGATAGGTCTCACTATGAGTGAAATCATTCAAGAACATATATACAGTGAAATATATGATTTTTTAAAGTGAAAGATACCTGAATTACTAACTAATTTTTGAAAAGACTCAATTACTACTACTTCCATCCTAGATCAAGAGAAATTAGTACTTGGATTGAAGAAAAGATAGACCAGCTAGTGAAATTGGAAATTGATTGGACAAGAGTGATAGATTACTAGGTTGAAACCACTATAGATGGATACACTATGGAGTTTTTAGTATAAATATATAGAGCATTTGAGGTTGTGTAGGATTGCTTCATCTGAGGAATTAGAGGGAAATTTTTATAGCAACTACCTCTTCTATTAAAAATGTTGGTGATGGAAAAGGCCATGGTGCTTATTCCAACCAGTATGGAGTAGTTTCTTTAGGTGTATGTGGATATATGCACATGATGGTAAATGATGGATAGATGAGTGACTAGAGCTTGGGCTTGAATCTATAATAGAGACATAAGGGAAGAAGAGTCAGAAGAAAACTCTAGATTTAGAAAGAGAAATGTGATAATAGAATAGATGGAATAAATAGATGAATGCCCCAGTAGCTATGAATAAAAGTAAGAACAATAGTAGAGTAGATGATGATCAAGTGTATAGAAGTAATGATTGAGATGATGAGAAAAGGTTTAATAAAAAGGATGATATTGGATGTTGGTAAAAAGAATAAGAAGATAAAGAGCGAGTAAATGAAGAGATGTGTGAAAAGGAAGTTGAAAGTAGTTTAGGAGTAGAGCAGATAGAGGATAAAATTAGTGAAAAGCTACAAGAAAAGGTATTGGGAGAATAATAATTAAAATAGAAATAGAATTTAGTTGTAGGCTAATCTTAGGCTCAAACACAATAGAAAAAGAATTCATGAAAAAGGATTATTCACCAAAAGTGTATGTATTCCCATAGCCCAATCTTATATAACATAATAGAAGTTTTTAACCAATCAAACAAGGGGAGATGAGTTGGGAAAAATCATTTTTAGAGCACATGAACTATTGGGCCATAGATATTCCAAAAAAATCAATTAGTAAGGCTTTGAAGTATATAGGATTAGGTGAAGTTGAACAACAATAGCAAGGAAGTACAAACAAATAGAGTGCACATGAAAATTCCTTTAGTGCATAGAGTAGTACGTAATTAGGAACACCTAGGATATAGTCACCTCAAATAATATCTTTTTATAAGACTCCATCTATATCAGTCACTATGTTAAACCAATCAGGAGGATTCTTAAATATAACCATTTATAATGGGTTTATGGACCCTAAACAATATCTATTAATTTGTAAAATGAATTGGTAAGTTAAGGGCATCACTAATGAGAACTTATAAAAATGAAAATTAGTAGGGGATTTAGATAGGAGAGAAATATAATTAATATATAGAAGAGATCTCCAAAATTCAAGTCTAAAAGATGTCTAGGACAGGCTAATCATAGAATTCAAGATTAAAAAATGCACTAGCCATACAATACATGACTTGAAGGAGATCAATCAAAATTCTGGAGAGTCAGTCTACGACTATGATCAAATATTTTTAGATTTAATAAAAAAATTAGAGTTCAATTTAATATATAAAGATAAATAAACATTATTTTTTGAAGGATTATGAAGTAAGATTCAGTTTTCCGCTATACAAACTCAATATGAGACAAAAATAGATGCTAGAGCTGCTATACTATGTTTTGAACAAATTAAAGACTATGGTGAAAATCCTATAGCTAACACCAAATTTGAAAATACATTACAGGATTTCATGAAAAGGATTGAGAAATATCAAGAAATAGACAAGCCTAAATTTAAATTATGGTGCACAGAGTGTGGAAAATAAGGACACCACTAGAATGATTATCCTAAAGTAAAGATGGAATTTTGAAAACTTTGTTGAGTAGCAAGGCCTGCCAAGACACAATGCCATATGCTACAAAAATATATAAAAATTCCTTAGAATATATAATATAATTTTTGTAAATCAACTACCCATGATGAGAAGAATTGTAGAGCTCTAGAGGAACTTAAAGAGGGAATATCTAAAAATGTGTTTATCATCACAATGTATAAAATTTACTCAATAAATAAAATAATTTTAGGCCCAAAGGTTGATAAGAATTATGTGACATAAATGGGTACACAATGGATTCCAAGTTCACCATAATACCAACCTCATAGTCTGGCTGGATGGACTCCTTATTCACTGAGTTGGACACCCCTGTCCCCTCAATATTAGTATCCAACATCTTGGAGTTCATCTATAATACAATTGTAACAATCAAATTAAACTCCACTAACTGTGTAATATAAATTTAGTGTGGGAGACAATAATCAATAGTATTAGTAGTGAAATTCTACATAGCCACAAGGAGGATACCAAAGAAGATATCAATCTAATAGAGGAGGATGCCATGGTGGATACAGAGGAGGATGCCATGGTGGTCGAGGAAATAAATATCAATGGCCTCCTCTATAATGTTATCTAAGTGGAGATTACAATCATGTTTAAATAAAATTCCCAATGAATCCAAAGAGATAATCACATTGTGCATACTATAGATTCTTCAATCAACATGATACAAAAGATTATCCTATTCTAGAAAAGTAGAGGAAGGACAAAGCTATGTGAAATGTAAACATGGTAAGTGAAAAACCTAAAGAAAATGTTTTTCTAAATGCTGTGACATGACAACATGTAGAAAAATGACTCCCTCTACTTAAGATGCCTCATGGTTAGGGTATCAAAAAGGTTAGACTAGACAAATACCCAAATCCAACCATAGAAAAGAGTCTTATGAATGAAACTACATAATTGTTGAAAAACATTCAAAAACAAGAAAATATTGATGTTGATGATACAACCATTGATGCACAAATATATGGTCAAATTATATGCATCATATGACAAGATGGAGTTGTCACTGCACTGATAAATTTACTGAATCTCTTGAGTACTCTATGTAATGAAGACATATCATAGAACATCATGAACCTATTACATAATATTTTAGAATGTGCACAACATGGTCAACAAAAGATAGAAAAGCTAGTCTGGTATGTCAAGATAAAGAAACCATGGGATGTGGATTCATGAATTGATATTGAAGTTGTAGGATACAAAATCCCAAATACTAGCTTTGATTTTAGTAGCACAATAAATATGATTCCTAGATCAACATGGGAAGCTATTTGATGACTAGCCCTTAGTTATAGCCTAGTAACTTTGATCTTGGATAAATACAAGAAATTTGAACCTATTTGTTGATTGGAGGATGTTGAGATCAAAGTAAAATATTTGTCTCTATGAGGGGACTTTGAGGTCATAGACATGAAGACCATGGTAATGAACTACCCTTCCCTAATAGGAAATAAATGGGTGTATTATGGTTGGATGATGATCAATATAGTACTCAAATAAATTGAAGCACATCAAGGTGATAAGGTAGTGGTCATTCCCCTCAATAAAGTGAAAAAACCATATATAATTCCTACTAAACCAAACTCTACACATGTTCTACAAGAAACTAGCTAGATGAAGGTCAATACAAAGGGGAATCCTAATGCTTTACATGCAACACAATATAAGTTCCTTTACCAAAAATTCAAACCATAAGTGTAGTCGATGCTTACCCAATAATTAAATGTAGTAGAATAATGGAAACCAAAAAAAGAAACTACACAACTGAGTGTAAATCAATTCATCAGTGAAGACTATGCCTTTATGTCTATAAAATTGTCCACTCACTCAGAAGTTAATTTTTTATACCAAGCTGATGATCACATGTAGGATTACATAAAACTAATAAGGGAAGACATAGTAATCTGTAAAGCATCTTCTTCTATCAGTATTGATTCATATAGTATATCCTTAACTATGCCTATGGCAACCATGAACTTATCCCCATGGGGATGGTATTTACACACAAACATCAACTACCCATATATTACACAATAGAGGGCATCAATGATTTTATTTTATGACTGCAAGTCCACATTCTGACTATCAATCAATGAGTTATTACACTAATCTATGCTTTAAAGGGAGTTACTATAACTTGGTGGGCAACTCATTAGGATAATCAGATGGAGTGGGATGACACCTATGAACTCATAATCAATAGATTTTATCTCCCATAATTCATCTAAACTAACTAGCCATTTTTTCAAGAAGTAGATTATCCTAAGATTCATGTACATAAATGTGTTGAAGTTTAGAACATAGTTTGTGTGGCATCTAAGTATTGGGTTCATATTTTTCACTACACATTGGCTCCACTACCCACATCATGGTACATGCACTAGGATCATACGAGAGAAACTAAACATTGGGCATAGGTGTAGAGTGACTTCATATAAACCTTTACTTTTGAAGATGAAAATATGTTAATCCATAACAAACTTAAAAAACTCAAGTATTTTCCATGTCGTGGGTGCATAGAAGATATGAGCACCACAACATAATCAACTGCATTAAAAAATGCAGCTTTTGATCTTAATTTTGCACTTCAAAAGTATAAATCTACTAGGACTGAAGAGCAATATTTGACATAGATTTGTCACCAAATCAATGATGAGGTAGATGATGATGAAGAATTTGATTCTAATGTAGATTTAGATTTGAATTATTTATTTAAACCTAAACAACTTATAGAACCATTCAAGGACACTAGTGCAATGCCAAGTAAAGAAGATAGGCTACACAATATCCATATTTAGAAGAAAGAAGGGTAAAGGAAGATACAAGAATCAGTGGATGATGAAAAACACAATATATATCAACAACCTATTAAGAAACACATCACTAACATTGGAATAGAGGAGGTTACAAAATTGGCAAGTGTAGGTGATGATTGGATGGAGACTAAGATTTCAAAAGTCTTATAACTTCTAAGAGACTACCAAGATATATTCCCCACTAAGTTCTTAGATATTCAAAGAATTGATATATCTATTGGTGAGATGAACATTGAATTGAAAGAGTGCACATGTCCAATCAATAACCAACCATACAAACTCAAGCCCAATATGAAACTAAAAGTAAAAGCATAACTGGATAGAATGTAGGATGTAGGGATAATCTATCCAGTATAAAAAGCTAACCAAGTAAGCCCAATGGTAGTATAGCTGAAGAAAATAGGAGAAATTAGGTATGTGGAGACTAACACATTATTAATGATGCCTATGTAAATGATCCATTCCCCATACCATTTATAGATGAATTTATGGAGTTTATTGTAGGCTATGAAGTATATTCTTTTATGGATCAGTTTAGTGGATACCATCAAATTTTGATCATAGAGGAGGATAGAGCCAAAATGAAATTTAAAATAGATTGGGGTTATTTTGCATAGAAAGTCATGCCATTTAGACTAAAGAATGCACCTATGATATTTTCATGCACAATAGTCAAAATATTTAAAGATTTTATCCATGATTTCTTAGAAGTCTATTTAGATGATTAGATAGTCTTCTCCCTATTTAAAGAGAATTTGTCCAAGTTGCATTTTATGTTAGAATGATGCTGAGATTTGTGTATCACTTTAAATTTAAATAAATTTCTATTATTTACACCTTTTGGTGTTTTATTTGGACATGTTGTTTATAGTGAGGGAATTTTGGTGGATCAGGGTAAAATCATAGTATTATTGAGTATGTCACCACCTATTAGTTCTATTGAATTGCACTCCTTTCTCAGAAATACAAGATACTACCAAAAATTTATCAAAGGCTATGCATTGATATCATCTCCATTAGAAACCTTACTATGCAAAAATGCTAAGTTTGTATGGACATGTGAATGCCAAGAAACTTTAATTGAGCTCAAATAATGACTGGTCACTTTTCTTATACTTTTTTTCCTAAATTAGACTAAGTTATTTCATTTTCATGTAGATGATCTGGGCATTATAGTTGGTTCAATACTTGTATTTCCCAGAGATGGTGTGTTTTTACATCCCATTAACTTTGCTAGGCAAAAATTATCTAATGCAAAGACAAATTATACAACCATGGAATGGGAATCATTGGCCATTATGTTTGCACTACAAAAGTTTTGGCACTATCTTCTAGTGACACCATTCAAAGTTTTCATAGACTATCAAGCTTTGCACTACTTGGTCAACAAACTAATGCTAGAAGGATGAATATCTCACTAGTTGATGTTGTTTCAAGAATTTTAATTCCAAATAAATGTAAAACCAGGTAGAGAAAATGTGGGACTTGACCATCTCAATCAAATTCAAAAGGTGAAGAGCTAGAATAACTCTAATAAGACTCACTTGATGTGCACCTTTTTCATGTCACTATGATTTCTAATTTTTTTGAATCTATTACCAACTTTTTCATGTAATTAATCTTCCCTATGCACTTTCAAGAATGGGATAAAAAGTAGTTTGTAACTAGAGCATTGCCATATAATATCATTCAAGGATTGATATATCACTTGGGAAAGGATGAAGTCCTAAATAGGATTATCCTTGAACATGAACGGCCTCGATTCTTAGAGGAAGCTCATCAGGGAGTCATAAGAGGAAATTTTGCAAGAGAGGCTACAACAAGAAAGATCCTATAGAGAAAAATATGGTGGCCAAATTTGTTCCAAGATGCTCATAGAGTTCTGCAACATTGCAATATCTATAAACAAATTGGAAAATCACTTTAGAAAGACAAGATGTTGTTACAACCCTTGATAGCAGAGAAACCATTTGAATAGTGGGGTATTAACTTTGAAGGACCAATCAACCCTCCAATAACGTGAAAAAGGCTAGGTATATCATTACTAGGACATACTATTTCACTAAATGGGTTGAAGATCTGCCACACCTAGTTATAATACGAAGGATGTAATAAAGTTCTTATATGAAAATATTATTACTAGGTTTAGATATCCAATCAAAATAGTTACTGATAGAGGAATGCACTTCCTCAAAAATATTATCAAGGCCTTGATTAAAGAATTCATGATTTCTCATCACAAAAACACTACCTATCATCCTTAGGCAAATGGCTAGGCTAAAGCCTCTAATAAGGTACTAGGGAAAATGCTCATCAAAATCTATGATGTTAAGCGAGATGACTGAGAAGATTTCATTCCTATGATCTTATGGGCATATCAAACAAATTATAAAAGGGATATAGGATTCACACCATTTTGGTTGGTCTATGGTCTGTAAGTAGTCATGTTAATGGAGTACTTAGTGCCCAACCTATGCATCACTATGGTTATACACTTAGGAGAGTGAGAATCTCTCACTAATCAACTCTTAGAACTAAATAGGATGTATGAGTTCAGATGGAGAGAAATATAGACATAGGACGTGTATAAACAAAGTCAAAAAGCATGACATGATAGGAACCTAAAACATAAGGAATTTAATAAATATCAACCAATATTATTGTACGATAGATAGTTTAGAGCATTCCTAGGTAAATTACAAATAAGATGAAAGGGTCCTTATATAATACATGACATAATGCAGTAAGGAATGGTAGTTTTAAGATATTTATAGGGGACCATATTACTAGGTTGAGTAAATGGATATAGGCTTAAGCTCTACTGATAATAACTAATTGATCTCATTCTACAAATTTAGTGGGTGTTAAGTAGCACCATGTAGATTAGGGTTTCACTATTTTGTTATGTTTTTTATGTATATTTTTTTATAGATGATTTTAGTAAACATTATGTGCACTAGGAGTGCATAATAAAATCCATGCATATAGTTGGAGAAGTCAATGAGGAGCCACCAAAAAATATTAAGTTAAAGAAAAAATTTAGAACATCACATCAGCATGATATCCTTCAAATAATGGTGATCCACTAAAAATAAATGCAAAATCCAAGGGTCAATTGATATGATCTCTCACAAATTAGTGGCTAGTCAACATCATCAGCTCAAACCCCTCATACAAACACCTAAAGGCATAATGGCATAACTCCACACATGCATAAATGAATGACTACTTTAATAGATAGATTAGAAATGGATCTGCCACATCTACCTTTGCATTCAATATGAGTGGATATCTAGGTATGGACTTGACATAGAAAAAAAGAAGTAAAAAATCTATAAAATCTAAGTTTTTAACTCCATGGTCACATTTCATACTTAACACATTTTTGAAAGCCAACTATCAAGAGCCAAACCAATGTCATTGTATAGAACATTCAAAAGCAATCAAAATTTTTCTCAAACCACCATGGATATTATGCCATTGATTTAACCTCTCTCAAAAGCACAAAAAGAAGCCATGGGCATTGATATGTCACTTTAATAAACAAAATACAATGATCAAGATCCCTTTCAATACTTATGTGAAGCTAAATAAAAGATCTTTCAGCCAAACCCTATGGATTTTTCATAACCACTTGCCCTTAAAATTCTGCATAGATTCCAAAATATAAATGTTGAGCACCTAATTCAAACACTAACCTTTGCCAATATAGGTGAAACTATTCAATTATTTCATGGATGGTAAAATAAGGGAGAGATATACTTGGGGTAGAATGAGATGATCATCATCAACACATAGGCCATGGCTTGAGCTCTTAGCATGCCTATACATAAAGATTGTTTGTTGGCCTAAAATACCAAAACACTTCCTATTTTGTCAAAATTTTGGGACCAGTATGTGTGACAAAACTGAGGGATTCTCATCGATGAGATCCTAGATGAACCTGTGCACATTTTGGTCTAATGCATTACCAGATGATTTCTTGTAGATAACCAAATCTACCAAATGAATACCTAAAGGAGTGGTGGACATTACATATAAGATGATCCATTTAGGTGAAAAATTTAATTGACCTAAGTATTTTATACAAGATTTGATCTTAAAAATTGACAAATATTGAAATACTCTAATCCAAACCTTCTAGTATCAATTTCTCATCCTCCTCTTTTGTTTTATGTAGTGGAAGTCGCTCGAGGGGAAGTACATCTAGATACATATTACTAGCTAGTGTAAAATTTTAATAACATCATATGGATGTAAGAAAAGGGAGCCCTCACACATGAGGGGAATTTTAAAGCATGGTGGGAGGAGTGTTTGGATCTCATCACAACACACCCTCGAGTCCCACTAGATATCCTTCAATATCTCAGATAACATGCCAATGTGATGCTGCTACTGAAGGGAATTTTCATTATAATCCATGAGATGCCATGTTCACCCTTTAAACTAATTTTATTTTTCATCACAATGGATATGGTGCAAGCTAAGGTGGCCAAATAGAAGGAGCATACCACAAGGTGAGTAACTCCACTACAATCTATACCATAGAGCATAAACATTATTGTGGTGTACACCTTAGAAGCAACTTCTAGTTCAAAACAACATATGGGGAAGTACAAAGTAGACCCTTATTTAATGTCACCTCCTCCAAAGTGCATAACATGTAGCACACCATGGAAATATGATCTGAAGGTGCCAAAAATTGCTACATCCTATGATCTCATAGAGATGGGAATTGATACACAAGAGGTCCACCAAGTCATGTTAATAGAAGTAGCTAGGGATTACAAGAAGGAATAAGAAAATGAGTTCTTTTTTTAGAAAGTAGTGCATATGGTATAAATTTGAAATAATGTACCAAAAAACTTATGGGTGGAAATTCTAGCTTGCCTGCCATCCATAATTATGGATATAGTCAAAAAAGATGAGGAACAACTTCAATGTACATTGAACTTCTTGTAGCCCCAATATACCCCCACATATGCACCATATGCCATTTTTATAACCCTAACAAAAATTTGACTAGAACTACTTATGTATAGGCCCAAAACATGATGAGAGACAAGAGTCTCCTCTACTTTGGAAGAATGCACATTTGGAAGATCAACAACTGAGTAGGAACCACAACCTACCTAAGAATTTTTTTCACCATCTCCATGGTGTAGACTAGTCACCATAATAAAAAGAAAGCAAATGGCTCCCAGCTTGAAGGTGTAACTTGAAGACTCCCCACCATCACTACATGTGTAGGGGGTTGAAGAAAGTGAAATGGAATAGATATTAGCTGAAGAAAAATAGAATGTAAGATACAAAGCTACTTGTACATTTAAACATAGGTGTAAGAAGGAAGAGAGGAAGAAAAATAAAGAAGAAGAGAAGCACAAGTTAGCAACACATCAAGCTGAGGAAGTGGAGGCCTTTAAAAAATCCAAGGATGTATATTATAATATATAAAAATCACAAGAGATGGCCCAATAATCCCAAGTAGAAACTTCTACACAATAACAAGATCAAGAGGAGATGGAGAAGAAGGAAAAATAAGAAGAGTAAAAATGGAAACAAGATGCAACAAGCCAGGCACAACAATAGGCATAAGAAGCTATCAAAAAGGAGGAACACAATGAAGTCCTATGCCAATATCAAGTGTAGGCACAAGTACAAGCCTAGGTGTATGCGCACACTGCACAAGAATATGAACAAATGAAGAAATAAGAAGAGGAATAAAGGAAGAAGGAAAAATAAGAAAAGAAGCATAAGGAAGAAGGAGATGAGAGGAAAAAAAAGAGAAAGAGGAAGTCGAAGAGAAATAGAGGAAAGAAGAGGAAGAAAAGAGCATAAAAGAGGAAGAGAATAAGAAAAGAGAAGAGGAAGAAAAGAATAAGAAGCAAGAAGAAGAGGATAAAAAGAAGAGGGAGGAAGATGAACAAAAGAAGAAATAAGAGGAAGAGGTGAAATAGAAGATAGCTAAGGATGCTATATAGCAAGCTAAGCTATCAGTAGAGGCTATGATGAAATAACAAGTAGCATTCATGACATAGGCACAAACTTAATTATCATAGCTTCTATTAGGAAGTGTTTGGCTCTGGGATGTCCCAATAGTAATTGCTTGGTGCACCACCTTTTCCCTTTTGTTAGCCACCATGCCATGATAGGTTACTATAGTGATGATGAGCACTTTAGCCACTCTTCTGGTTTGATAGGAGGCATCATTAGATGTCTCTTATCTTCCCTTTAAGAAGTAATTGGAGGGAACTACAACATTCTAAGAATCCATTATACAGAAGGTGGCCTCCATAGAATAAGAGTAGGATCAAGCAAAGGCTAAGAACATAGAACTAAGGGCATGACTGCATGAAGTAGTAACCATAATTGAAGATGCTTATAAATCCTTGACATCTCAAGTTTTTAGCAAATAATTCATGTCAGATCATATCTAGTAGATATCTTTATAACACAAAATTCCATTGATTGGTGCATGAGACAGTGACTACATGCAATTAGAAACCTAGGGTGTAGTGTGAAAAATGGTACCAAAACTTTGATTACTCTACTAGAGGAGTACTAAGGTATGCTGGACATCACAACTCTTCAAGCACACCAAATTTCATGTAGTCTTTTAGATTTAAAGCAACAAATTGATAATCTTTATCCAACTCCAGTGTAGACATTAACATAACCATCATAGCCCACATAACCATGTACAACCTAACCACATCAACTGATGAAACTAAAATTTCCCTCTATAAATCATTCAATGCTCAAGATAATGTGTATGACTAAACTATAAGCTAGTAATAGAACCTATGATGTAGTGCATTTGTATGGAATAGGCAAAGAGATACGTAGGAAAAATGGACAAGTTGAGTGTATAAATCCAAGTGAAGGTCACTAATACAAAAGTTGAATTAAGTATTATGTAGAATGAGGATTTAAAAGAACTCATCAGGAGTTACAAACTAATGAACATCTTGATTTGCATGGTCTAGAAATTCATGCTAGATTGGAATGCATTCAAGAATGACTTAGCTCTATTATGCAGTGAGGTGACTTTGATGCTAAATGTTCCTATATACATGCCACCTTTCAAAATTTAACAAGCAATCTCAAAATGCATGATTATCTAGATAGAGGTCAAATACCTTGCTATCCATATTTCTTCCTTAGATACAACACCTCCTACCAGTTGAGTACTACATAATGCAAAAAATTATATAATTTTGAACAACTTTTTATATTGGGGATGATTAGTTAGACAAGCAGGGTTAGGATGGTTAAAACCCATTGTGGGTGGTCACCTAGTTATGTCAACCTATTGAAAATCCAAAAGGGTAGTAGGTTAATATGACTCTTATTTGAAAACCTAAAAGGGTGGATAAGTAGTATGCAAGAGGTGAAAACTAGAAATGACACCTTGAGTGATTATTGCAACACTTACTAGTCTACCCAAATTTTCAATATTTTACCCTCAACACACAAATAGATGTAACTATGATGTTGTCTTAAGATGAGATAGCACTTTAAGTTTGGGAAAGTGTTGGGAGAATAAATTGGATAAGAAATTTGCACATGATATTCCTTTGAATATTCATGTATTATATACATAATTATCAGCTTGTGAAAAGATAGAAGGTAAATAGTCTCCTCATTTTGGTAAGATTGTATATAAAATAATATGGAGAGTTAGGAACTAGAAATGAATATAAATATATATGTTTGTATGAAGAAGTTGATGATCCCTTTATTGAGATCAATATATGCTATTTGATTCATAGTTACCTATCTAATTTTTTGTGTTTATCCTTGTCCTATGTTATCATGTTTAATGCTAAGGTTTAATCTATCTTAAAAGTAATCTAAATATTCTCTACATATAAATAAATCTATGGTTACTTTGGTTCATGCAAGTGCACATCAATTGTGTTTATTATGATTTTGTTAACTAGGAATTCACTGATCATTCCTGTGAAAACTAGTAGAACTTAGCAATCATCATCCTTAGCATGTTCTATTAAACCAAGAACCTTTGCTAACACTAATTCACTAGATCCAAGTAGTGAAAAATCATATTCATATATCTAGGTATTCACCCTAAACCCTACATTTCACTAAGTTTTAAGTAAATTAAATTAAAGGAAAAACAAAAAACTATTATAACATTTTGGCACACTCGATGGGACTACTAAGATCTTATTTTTCTTATTATAATTCATTACGAATTTATCCATTATTTTCCTTTTCTCTTGATTGTTGTCTTCATTCAAAAGAAAAATCCAATTTTTTACTCTTCTTTTAAAGGTTAAAAATAATTGAATCCATTCCTTGCTTGCTTAGGTAATTCATATAAAATAATCTAGGTGGTCAAATTATCATAGCAATCTCTTCTTTCCACACACATACCAAACCACTTACATAATAAATCCATCAAACATTGACATAAGGGAACTGACTAGGATTTCATCACCTAAAAGTAACCTTTGTCTTAACTATCCTACTTGGATTTCACCATCAATGGGAGAACTAAATCAGCGTACTAACTGAGTATAAATTATGGTTATCATATATATATTGGCTAAGCATTCAATACCCTTATGCTATGATGTTTGAAGTGAGGGGGTAGGCCCCAATAAGAAGCCATGTATTGATTCCATTATAGAGATATTTTGAGCCTAAACAAACCTGAAACCATCTCTAGATTATCATTTCTTAATACCTGCATCAACCCTTTTTTCCTTCTCACACTTGTTTAAATTCCTAAAAAAGTAAAAATATTTTTATATATGTCTTGAAGTGTGTGTGTCTTTTAATTCTCCACTAAATATGAGATAATAAAAAAGACTATTTTATTTTCTTTTATTAAATTTTCCTTCATCGCTACATGGTTTTCATGTGATAATAGTCACTAAAGTAAATTGAACCCCCAACTTCATCCTCATCCATGGAGAAATCCCTGAGTCCTCCTACCTCCCCTAAGTCCATGGGGGAGGGTATTCCTTAGTATTATACTCATGAAAATCTTGAATTCACCACCATTTTGGATAGTAATCCAATCATACTTAATCATTACCTTAGCACCCAAGTTATCCTCATTCCACTTTCCCCCATACATAGTTCTATAGGAATGCTTTTGGCATGCCTCTTGATGAAGGTGAAGGTTTCACTACAAATTTGGTATCCTCTCATAACAGTCCTCCCTTGACAAGTTCTGATACTAAAACTATGAAAAATTTAATCAATCTTCCTCTATTAACATCTAGTGGTCCATCCCCAACTAGCACCAAACTCAAAATATCACCATAACTCAACCTATGTCTACTCTGCCTCTTACCACAACACCTCAAAATGTAGTTATCTATATCTTAACAACTCTCTCACCCATCCAAACTAGTATACCTTTAAATCCCTAAACTTATCCATTGTAACAAGCTCCCATAAGTCAACCTCCTCAATAATATATCCCATTGACCGCCCAATACATAACTCCCTCATAAGGTCTTGGGTTTGCTTATATACCCTTACAAGCCCCATAACATGTGGTAACATCTCAACCAATTATGACCACCTTAGTTGGTTACCCTTTATACCATCCCTTTACCACTCCATTTCCTACCTATCAACATCTACAATAGAATGTCTTATGGGGTATTCCTTAATATAATACCCAACCAGACCTTATGATTATCCTTATGAAAAGGATGGCCAATTTGGAACCCTCTGCCTCTAGGTAGAAAAACATGCTCACTTATGAGAAAATCTATAATGAAACTATTGACCCAACTGCCCCCATTAGACCATACCCTTCACATTGGGTTCTTCCAAAATTTATGAAGTTTCAAAATAAGGAGGATCCTTAGTAGCACATTCAAGTGTTCAGACATACTTGCTATCTTATAGCTCATGATGATGATTTTCTTCTTAGAACCTTTCCTATGTCCCTAGCTAGACCAACCTTAGATTGGTATAGTTTGATCCATCACCATTACCTATTTTATTTTAGGAAGCTATCCCAAATATTTTTGGAGCATTTATCTATCAACATCATAAGAAAAGTGACTTTCATATATCTCTATGCCATTAGATAATTTGAAGATGAATCTATTGTTGTTTTCATGGCTAGATGGAGGAGTCTTATGAATCAATTCAAGTTTTCCATTATATAACCCAAACTAATTGAATTATTTTCAAGATCGTGTGCTAAACATTTATCATCATCATTACAAGTGCAATCCTTCAAAATTTTTGACGAGGCCTTTTTGATGGCTTGTAAACTCAAAATTAGAGATTTGGAAAAGGGAAAGTAAAATTGTATAATAAAAACTTCAAACCTAATCTCTGTAAAGGGACTAATAATAATAAATCCAAATTATTTTCTAATTCCATAATCTTAAAATTAGTATCGTCATAAACAAAAAGCTAATCTAAGCCATCTACCTCTCAAGCACAATCCCAAAAACCATTAAAACATTTTCCTCCATGATAGTATACACCTTTAGGAGAATATTATGCATCTATATTAGATAATTTCTTAAAGGAATCTATCATCAAAATTCCTCTAGTTAGGCCTCACAATGATTGTCACCCTAAACCTAGTTGGTTCAAGGAAAATGATTTTTACAACTATCATCATGTAATAGGTCATGATATTAATATGTGTTGCTATTTCAAGGGTCTAGTATAGAACCTTATGATAAATGGGATTTATAATTAGATAACCCTAATGCTCCCCCTAATTAGTATATGACATATTAGGTAGCCATTTCCTAATCATGCTTCCATATATAATTCCATATAGGCTAATTTAGGATCTACCTCAGACCACAAAACCCATGTAATCAATACGATCCATGATCAACTTCTACCTAAAGAGGTTGGTAGTAATTCTATCCCTGATCTCCTTATAAGAGACACCTTCAAACCCTCTGAATTAAGGGAAGTTATCCAAAAAACTCACTCAAGCTTTTTAGATTTGATTATTTGGGATCCACTTGAGAAAATACTTTTTTGAAAACATTTAGGATGATCAACTAGAAAGAAAGGAGGAAGGAGATATCAAAGAAAAATCTTATTTAGACATTCCAAATTATCTGTATACCATTCTTCATGTCATCTTAATACTTTTTTTTAGCATACCCATCCCTTTTAGTTTATTACCCCTAAAGGAAACTATTAAATTACCTTAAACAAATGCAGGACCAATTCCCCTCATAACTTAAGAAGAGCTAAATCTTAGAGAAATTAAGGGGGAGGCTATAAATATCAAAAACAAAAACCTTAGAGCCTCATGAGGAAAGCCCTTATAACATCCTCCCATTAGGATTAAACTCCCTAAAGAGGATATCCTGACTACCCTCAATCATATTCACAAAGGGAAGATGCCTTTGCCACCTATTCAAACTAAAGCATCTATACTAAGACCCCATCGTTTAGCAAGACTAAAATCCATTATTATAAAATCCTCTACTAAAAAGCATGTACCATCACAAAGGGATCTTCCCATCATGATAATGTTAATACATAACCATTTAAACCCCTACTATCCATAAGGATTAGGTGTAAGGTCCTATCCTAAGCACAAAGTGCTTGCTATAAGGAATATTCAAACAATCAATTTGAAATATCAAGGTTTGAAGTTAAATTTAAATTCCCTATCAGTGCCTAGGAAGATTGAAAAACCTAGTCAAGGTCCATTGAAGGGGTCTTATTATAAGATCCTTGATCAACCTCTCTAAACCTCCCTTATCATTCTACCACCCATAAAAACCATTAACCCTCATGTTTAGAGACTAGTATGGTATCGAGAAAAGAATAAATGCATGTATCATCAAATAACAGGTCATGATACATAAAGTTTTAATGCACTAAAATTTGTGGTCTAAAACTTATTAGAAGAAGATGATAATTTAATGGAACAATTAGATCATGACTATCCCCATAGTAAAACTACTAGGGCCACATCCAACTTAGAAACTAATATATTACCAAAAATATCAAAATAGACTATAAAATAAGATAACATATTTGATAGATCTCAATATCAACCCCTCTTGAACCCTCTAGATGTGGATGACTCTAAAAACATGACAAATACACCTTTGTTTTAGAGAGATAAAATTCACATACCTTTGAGATCCCAAACCTATGGTCATAAGACCCACAATAATGATAAAGACAAAATAATTATTACAAATCTCTTACCATAAATAATCATACAATTCCTACTCTAAAACCTAAAATTTCCATTTTGGGAAAAGTATAAAATAATAATGCTTTAGAATTAATATAGATATCCATTCTAAAGTAGCTTCATCAAATCCTAGTCAAGATGTCTTTATATGAACTTGTCCAAAATTATTCACAGCATCACAAGGCTATGATAGAAGCCTTGTAAGACATCAAAATAAAAGTTGATGAACCCTAGCCTCTATTGGCTTCCATTGCATCAATTCAAAATTCATTATCTATAACATTCCATGACTCTAAAATATCTCTGTTACAACCTGATAACTAGGATCCCCACTATTTATAACTACCCAAATTGATTAGACTCAAATTAAATGAGCAATGATTGATAATGGAGCAAGTCTAAAAATTATCTCCTCTCATGCATTTAAGAAACTTCAATTACTTAAAACTATTGTAGCCCAATATCTAACTATTTTATGAGCATTTAATGATACTATGGCCCCTGTATTAAGAACAATTGTCCTTCCCATCCAATTAGGCATACATACTATGACTAAATTATGTTATGTAATATAAGGGGAGTTTTAATACAAAATCTTATTAGGACATCCTTAGATATTCACCATGCGTTGCATCCTCTCCACATTGCACTAATGTATTAAATTTGAACATGAAGGTAAAATCCACAATGTCCTAACTGATCCCCATCTATTTAAAACTTGTAACCTTAACTTTTGTCCAAATTAAGTTTTAATTATATTTCAAAATATGACCCATCCTTGTCCAATAAGGCATAATCTAGTATGGCAATCCCTATATCAAAAATTAGCAAGGACTCCATTGACTCCATGTTTCATTAGTTATCAATTGGAGATTATCATTTATTAACACTCAATACTCTCCCCACTCCCCAAGAATATGGGTGTCTAGATAAACATCATGCATATTATCCTAATATAGGAGAGATTATTCCCTTTAGTCCACTTTTCCTACGCACTCATTTTATCTATGGGGGAATAGATTAACCTTACTTAGGTCTTACTAACCAAAACCATGCTAAACCATTTACCTCAAACTCTTGTTCCTAGATAAACCCCACTTTGCAAAAACATACCTAAAATGGTGTGCTTGGAAGGGTTTTGGCATAGGATACTATGAACAAGGCCCACACAAAGTTACGTTGGGAAATTTTAGAAAATCCCATGAAAATCATAAATTTAGTTTTAAAAAAAATCACAAACCTACCCTAGAAGTTACTCTTTTGCTTATTGATCCATAAACACCACTGATAAACTCAAAGTAAAATTTTAAAAATATGGATTATAAATTTCTCAACTTATAAGATGTTGAAATGATTAAAAAATTGATGAAAATTTGATCCAAGAATCATGTTTCAAAACTAAAATACAGGTGAATTAAAAGTTCACATCATTTATCCTTTGAAACTATCAAATTTTTCAAATTCTCAATTTTATCCAATTTCTTGTAAATGATCAATTCATTAAATTTTGCATTTTGATTAAAAATCTGAATTTATAATCTGAATAATAATTGAAATTGAAATGCAAAAATGAATCCAAAGATCAAAACACAAAATGTTTATGGGGTTCAAAATTCCTATGTCCCCAGGTTCTTATCAAACTGATCCATTAATGTTGCTAAAATTTTCAAGCTAAAATAATACTTACAAACAACAAAAGATCATATCTCTCTACAATAATAGTGATCATACCTTTGAAAGACCTTGGTTGACTTAGCACGTCCTTCACCTTCTTGAATCACATGCAGAGGCTTCTCCAAATCAAAATTGGCAACTTATATAGCTCAATATAGAATAAACAATTCTCTAAAATGGGAAAATGAATATACTACATAGAGTGTATCAAAATTATAAACAACTTTGTAGTTTACTCTGAGCTCTAGTTTGGCCTCTAAGGGCTCCAAAATGACCAAATATAACAAACTAGTCTATATTCTCCAATCCACAGTCGGCCAGAAGCTTACCTTTAAATATAAATTCATGCCTTAAATAGCACTTCGATCCCCAAAGCACAAGTAGTCAAAGCCTATCCCTTTTGGATGGTAGGTCATGAGTTCAAAACCGTTAGCCTTTTTTTTAGGCGCTTACCTCTTATTATCCCACATGTGTGGGTTGAAAGGATAAAGTCAAGGCTTATCAAAGCCTTTGGCTGCCATTTCCAACGTGGGTTTATCCACATGAAATGGATTCTAGAAAAGACAAGGCTTTAAAAAACCTTTAGCCACCCACTTATCATGTGGCTTCGGCCACCTAAGAGGCATTTTGTTCGGGCTTGGGCTTGGTCTTTCCTTCGAACTCGCCACATGGCTCGATCAACGAGCTTATCTCATGCTTAGTCACTTAACTCCACATGGCATGTTGATGATGTGGCATATCATCAAACCATTTTTTTTCAAACCTTTCAATTTTCTAGTGTCAACCTTTGATAGGTCCAAATGTTAAAACAACCTCAAAACACGTGCCACATGTCGTAAGAGACATTTTTTAACCAATCTTCAAATGGCCATAACAGGAGCTCCCAAACTCGGATTTATGTTCTAAAAAATGCGTCAAAAAGCTCTCAACGAGATCTAAGCTATGAAATTGGTTTTGTTCATGATTTGAAAACTTTTTATAGAATTAACTCTGGATCACACCTCCCTAAAAAAGAGGCTTTTGGTCTCCAAAAGTCAACTATCACCTAAAATCTCATAACTGGTCTACTGCATCCATGAAAACAAAACCCAATCATAGCAAGAGATATATTAAAATGATTCTCAATAAAACTATAAAAGTTCCTAATCCAAAGGCATGAGTAAGTGAATCTAATACTGCAAAAGTGATTACAGCATATCAAACTACCTACCCAAATGTCACATCCTGTAAAGCAGTGAATTGCCAAAAATTGAAACAACTCCCAATGTAACTACAAGACAAGTTTATAATGTCGATAACATACAATTAATGTTGTAGGCATGTTGAAATACAATGCCCTAGTATGGGACTTATATGCTAAGCAAATGCAAACAACTAAAAGTGTATGCTGCCTAACATCTAAACATGCCCAAAGGGTCTTAAAAAATGCATCTAAACATCACTGTGCCAAAATAGATACATTCAAAATAGCAGTCTAACTATCAAATGCTATAAGGAAAAAACTCACAACATCACTCTACTATATCCCCAACTATTTCAAATGAGTTAATGTCTTATCCATTATTAGACTACCCATATAATATATTTTGGAGATCAAAATCTTAGAGTTATCAAAAAGTGAGAATTGAAAAACTTCATATGATAAACCTGTCTTGAAGTGTTCCCACCAACTCTATTCTACATCTATCAAAGCTTGTTCATTCCCTTAGGTGAATTCTTAACCATGCTTTTCAAAAAGAATGTAGTGATAATCCACTTAACCAATTCTTTCTTCCTAGTGAAATTGATTGTCTCTGTGGATTCATTATCAATTACATACTATTGACTTAACCTCTTTAATGGATTTTCACTTGTAGATTTTACCTTATCCTAGGTTGTATTGTCAACTACATTATGGATTGAATTAGCTTCATTAACCTTAGTGAGAGGTTTGTAAATCATCTTAACATTACTTGAATGTGAAGATGAATGAAGCTTAAAACATCTATCAATCCTATGTCCACTCACTTTATAGTGAGTTCAAACTTCCTTCTTAGGTGAGGGTCCCCTTTTTCCAATTCCCAAATTAAAATAAGAATGGTCTTTAAAACATGCAATCTGCTTCAACAAAGCATTTCATTTCCAACAAGTCTTATCACTATGGTTATTCATCCCAAAAAAGTGCATGGAAATGATTGCATTATCTTTTGTACATTATATCCAAACTTCTTAAAAGTATCAATTGGTCAAAAGATTTAGTGTAAGAATCAGGAGGTGGAATCTCAATACCTCTTTTACCTTTACACTTTTGAACTAGTGGTCTAGAACCTTCGCTATTAGAAGCTCGTCTTCCTTTAGCCATGGAAGAAACTTCTCCATCATCCACCTGCACACTAGTATAACCCAAACCTGCATGAAGATGTCTATGCTCAACCTAAATTGGGTTAGATATACCTTGGTTATATCTACCAAGTCTTCCTCCATTATAACCCATTTTAAACAACAATTTAGATCCTATGCCCTTAGTGTATCTTTCAAAATCACCAAAAACAATATTACTAGAATTTGACTCTGAAATGGTAGAAGAAGATGAAGATTCCTGTGGTGAAAAACTTACATTGCACTCAATCATAATCTTTGCATCTAAAGTTAAAGGCTTTACCTTTTCACACTCACCACATTACAATCTAATCAAGAGCTCATCCTTGGATTCAAGCTTCGATTTTAACTTTGCCACTTGCAATTCAAGTGTAAATTTTTGGCATCTCAAGATTGAGTTTTCATCTTTGATGACCTAAATCTATGACAACTTGCCCATGGTTTACTGCAAACACCTAATTCCACACTGCACACTATAATATAATCAATCTACAAACCAATAATCCAACTATTTTAGAAGCAATTGTCAATACACAACTAGAAGCAATCCCTGCATTCTAACCACTCTGATACCAATTTGATCTGTAAACACCACTGATAAACTCAAAGTGAAATTTTAAAAATATGGATTCTAAAATTTTCAACTTATAAGATGTTGGAATGATTAAAAAATTGATGAAAATTTGATCCAAGAATAATGTTTCAAAACTGAAATACAAGTGAATTGAAAGTTCACATCATTTATCCTTTTGAAACTATTAGATTTTTCAAATTCTCAATTTTATCCAATTTCTCGTAAATGATTAATTCATTAAATTTTGCATTCTAATTAAAAATTTGAATTTATAATCTGAATAATAAATGAAACTGAAATGCAAAAATGAATCTAAAGATCAAAACACAAAAATTATTTATGGGGTTCAAAATTCCTACGTCACCAGGTTCTTATCAAATCGATCCATTAATGTTGATAAAATTTTCAATCTAAAATAATAATTACAAACAAAAAAAATCATATCTCTCTACAATAATAGTGATCAGACCTTGGAAAGACCTTGGTTGACTCAGCACGTCCTTCACCTTCCTGAATCACATGCAGAGACTTCTCCAAATCAAAATTGGCAAATTATATAACTCAAAATGGCATCACAAATTATCCAAAATAGGAAAATGAATATACTTTTTAGTTTACTTCGAGCTCTGGTTTGGCCTCCAAGGGCTCCAAAATGACCAAATACAACAAACTGGTCTATATTCTCCAATACACAGTCGGCTAGAAGCTTACCTTTAAATATAAATTCATGCCTTAAATAGCACTTCAACCCCCACAACACAAGTGGTCAAAGCCTATCCCTTTTAGATTGTAGGTCATGTGTTCAAAACCATTGGCCTTTCTTTTAGGCTCTTATCTCTTACTATCCCACATGTGTGGGTTAAAAGGATAAAGTCAAGGCTTATCAATGCCTTTGGCTGCCATTTCCAACATGGGTTTATCCCACATGCAATAGATTCTGGAAAAGACAAGGCTTTAAAAAACCTTTAGCCACCCACTTATCACGTGGCTTCGGTCACCTAAGAGGCATTTTGTTCGGGCTTGGGCTTGGTCTTTCCTTCAAACTCACCACGTGGCTCGGTCAACGAGCTTATCTCACGCTTAGTCACTTAACTCCATGTGGGATGTTGATGACGTGGCATGTCATCAAACCATTTTTTTGGCAAACCTTTTAATTTTCCAAGTGTTGACCTTTGATAGGTCCAAATGTTGAAACAACCTCGAAACACGTGCCACATGTCGTAAGAGACATTTTTTGACCAATCTTCAAATGGCCATAACAGGAGCTCCCAAACTCGGATTTACATTCCAAAAAATGCATCAAAAAGATCTCAATGATCTCTACACTGTGAAATTGGTTTCATCATGATTTGAAAACTTTTCTAGAATGAACTCTGGATCACTTATTCTTGAAGAAGACATGCCATCCTCACCATCTAACACCCCTTTCATAATAAATGATGTCGTATCCATTCACCTAAATGTTTTTTTGATAAATACCATAAATATATAACCTCTCATCTATTGCCATGATGGGGAGGTCAAAACCATTCCTATATCCTACCTAAACATGATAGGGTAGGACTTTCCCACCATCCCTATTCTTTAGTGCCAAGACTATGAGTTGATTTTAATTCATTTAGGCATGGAGAACTCCCATCTATGTAATCCCTTACAACTAAAATATCTAGTATATTAAATGAGGCTATCATTGAAATTAACATATGATCTCATGAAACTCCATGAATTGTTAAGGTCAAAAAATATTTGTATCCTCAGGAACACCAAGATTTCACTATGTTTCTAATAGATCTTAATGAAGCATTCAATTGGTCCTATAGTGATATGCATGGTATCGACCCTGCTATTGTCATCCATAACATTGCCACTTTTCCTAATGCCAAACCTATAAAGCAAAATATTCAAAAGATGTACCCTCACATTCCACTATTAGTTAAGGATGAGTTGTAATCTCTCTTATCCATCAATTTTATCCCTCTTATTAATTATCCTCAATTTGTATCTAATATCATCCTTGTCATAAAGTCCATAGGAGTACTACACCTTTGTACTAAATTTCATGACCTTAATCTCATTTAAGGATGTTTTCCCTCTCCTTAATATTGACCAATTATTGGACTTAATGACTGGTCATGAAATGTTGTCACTTATGGGTGGTTTCTATGGATACAATTAGAGCCTTATCACACCAAAATATCAACATAAGACTTAATTTATTACTCCCTAGCAAAATTTTTGTTACCAAGTTATGCCTTTTAACCTAAATAATGTAGGATCCACCTATAAAAGGGCCATGACTTATATATTCCATGATATAATCCCTAAAATTATTGAGAATTATGTGGATGATCTCCTTGGTAAGTCAAAACTATGAAAATACCATTTTTTAGTCCTAAAAGTAATATGTGCTCATTTAGTATAGTTTCATGTCTGTTTAAATTCAAAGAAACTTTTTTTGGAGTTTTAAAGGGTAAAATTTTAGGATTTATTGTCTCTATTCTATGGATATAAGTTGACCCCACTAAGATCAAATCTATTTTATAAATTCCACTCCCATCTAATCTCAAGCAACTATGTAGTTTACGAGTTAAATTGTAGTCCATTCATAATTTTATCTCCTAGCTATCCAATCAATGTCAACCATTCCATCACCTCTTAAGGAAGGATATCCATTTTAATTGGAAATAAAGTTTTTAGGAGGCCTTCAATGCTCTTAATATCTTCCTTATTTCACCACCAATTCTATTTCCTCTAAAGGAAGGGCAACTGTTCTTCTTGTATATTTCAGCCATAAACCATGCCCTATGAGCCATGCTTGCCCATCGTGATGAGAAAAATAAAGCTTAGGTGGTTAACTACATCAGCTACACACTTGTTGAATATAATATGTGATATTCTCACATAGAGACAATATGATAAGCTCTAGTCTTTATAGCTTCTAAGCTTTGCCATTATCTTCTCAATCACAAAACTTATTTGATCATAAACACTGATCCCTTAATTTTTTTGCATTCAAAGTCTTATCAAAATCAACAAATGGCCAAATGGATTATGCTTTTGGTAGAATTTTATCTCAAGTTTATCCATCAAAAATTATTTATAGGTGAATCATTACTAATTATCTTGTTGAGTCACCTCTTGCTAATGATCAACTAGTTAACTATGAATTCCTAGATGAATCCATAGCCTCCACATCTCAAGTAGATCTAAAATATAAAATGAATTTATTTTCTGATGGATCCAAATTCAAGCATGGTTGGGGAGTTGGAGTTATCCTAATCCCTCATGGGGGGACACCTATACCTTTATCTTTTAAGCTTGATTTTGACTACACTAGTAATATAGTAGAATATGAGGCTTTGATCATAGGTCTCTAGACCACTTTAGCTTTAGGTATTAAAACACTTAATATCTATGGTGATTCCCAAATTGCTATCAATCAAATTAAGGGAATATATCATTGTAATAATGACACCCTTTAGAAATATAAAACCTTGGTTGATTAGTTACTAGCTACTTTCAAGCATTATGCTATCCAAGCCACTCCTCGATCAACTAATAAGTTCGTGGATACCATGGATTCTTTGGCCTCATTTATCCCATATTCCTCTTAGGAATATAATTTATCTACCTTGATCTACAAGGTTAATGAACCTTATTTTACCAAAAATAATCTTCCTTCCATCCATAATGTAGAGTAAAATCCATTAGATCTCTTGTATGTGAAGATATTTGATTATTTATAAAGGGGGATTATTCCTCCATATCTATCCAAAAAAGGTAAGTGAGATTTCCAAAATTGCATTAGATGTTTTCTCATACTAGGGGGTGTTATTTATAAGCTTGGTTCTGATGGTATCCTTCTTTGTCGTCTCTAAAATCATGAAGCTACCCTTGTTATCAAATAAATTCATGATGGGTCATGTGAGAAACATTTAGATGCATCATCGCTAAAAAAAACTTACTATTGGGTTATTATTGGCCTAATTTAAATTAGTATTGTTGTGAATACATTAGGAAATGGGTAAAATGCCAGAAGCATGCCAACCTATCGCATGTCCCTAGTCAAGCATTACAGGGAGCACAAGATTTTTGGCTATTTTCCTAGTGGGGGCTCGATCTTAAACATCAGATTAATCCTAAATCTTTTTAACATCATGGATTTATCATTACCACCACTGAGTGTTTCACTAAATGGGTAGAAGCTATCCCTCTTATCTTGACTAAAGTAGATAAAATTATTGAATTCATTAATCAACATATTATTTATCACTTTAGTGTTCCTCATAAGATCATCATAGATAATGTAAAATATTTTAAAAATAGAAAGGTCCAAGAGATATATGATTATTTTAACATTAAGCTAAGCTTATCCTCACCTTACTACCCTCAAGGTAATGAAAAGGTCGAGGAATTTAATAAAACTCTTGTCAAACTCCTAATTAAAGTCATTAATAAAGCAAGAAAGAACTGACATCCTATTCCCTTTACCTTATGGGCTTATCAAACCAATATTTGAAACCCTATGGGTGCTACTCCTTGCTCCCTAGTATATGGTACCAAAGTTTTAATTCCTCTTGAGGTTCAAATTTCTTCCCTTCACATCTCTCTTAAAGATATCATTTTTGAGGATGAATTCCATTAGGAACGATTGGCCTAACTTGAGCTCTTAGACTGGTATCAATCAACTACCCTTGACCATCTCCATGTATATCAGTAACAAATAAAGTGTGCCTATAATAAACATTTAAAGGAATGTGAATTTAATATTGGAGACCTTGCCTTAAAGGAAAATCAACATGTCACTAATATGGAAAAAAATTAAAGGGGTAAAATTTGCTCTAGCAATATATTATCACTCATCAATATAGATCTAGGGCTTATTATTTGGCCTCTCTTGATGGAAAATTAGAATGAGAGCCTCTTAATGTATTGTATTTGCATCCTTTCTAGTGTTAATAAATCTTAATCACTTTGGTCCACCTAGTTTTTTGTCTTTTAGTTTGATTCAATAAAAACATATTCATTTAATTTTTATACCCAAATAATGATATATAGAGACATGGTTATTTGATAACATATTCTATTCTAAAACTTGAATATGAATACCCAAAATCTATTCATAGCATGCTCTAATTGGATAAGCTTCACCTATAATGGGAAGGAGTTCCAAATCCTTATTTCCTAAAATCCCCCTATCCCTAGTTCATTTTGTAAATAAGTATATCATCTTGTGTAACAAAGCTTTAGTAAACTATTCTAGGATGTCTTAAGCCAATCCATAAAGAAATAATAATACTGAGATAAAAATAAAAGTAAAATTAAAACATATATAAATAAATAAAAATAATATATTGATCCCTCAAAGGATAGCTATACAATCTACAAAAAAATATATCTACCAAAATAATAGACTGCTCCATCAAAGGATAGATGCTTAAAAAATCATCTCTCAAAATAAATACCACTCCCTTAAAGGATGGATATCATGCATAAAATATCCCAATAAATCTTCCCACATTGATCATCTTTCTTTAAATTAGTATATTTAATACATTGATCAGTCTACATAGATTGGCACAAAAGGATCCTATGGTCGACCTTAGTTATTGGTATGCAAGGTGAAAGCATATTATTCTTAAAATAATCCAATTTTTATCAAAATCATGAAGCAAGTCCCTAAAAAATTTATATCTCAAACCAATAGATCTTGAACTTAGTCGACCTAAGGTTATTAGTGTATTTATTAATAATTAGGTAGGGACACACATGTTATTTTAAGAGGTTTTCTTAAGCTATGGTACAATATAGTAATGAGAAATAAAACCCTTTTTAAATCAAATTTATAATAATTAATTACTTAAAAAAAAATTGCCACATATATCCTAATCAAAGCATAAGTACATCTTAATATAGTAATCCAAAATCCATAATTTCATCACATAAATCCATAATCCATAATCTAATCAAATCCATAAATCCATAATCTAATCTAATAAAATAATCTAATTCACATACATAGTAACTTAATCATGATCCATAATAAACATTTTAATATAATAACATCACATAAATCTAATTCACATCCATAGTAATTTTCTTTAATCTAATTTTACATATGTATATTATTGGCATGCCTGGTGGGATAACCCCATTATATTTTACATGTATCCTTTATTTTAAATTCCATTCCTAGTTTATTATCACGTGAGTCCCATTAAGGTCAAATTTATCAAATTTTGATCTCCATCTCCATTTTATATAGATTAACATCTTCATTATGAGTAGTGGGTTTTTCATCCTTAAAAATGGCATCTATGTACTAAGGAATGGCATGTGTGTCATTATTGGAAATTATGTCAACATGGTGGGGCATGTGTGGTAATTATAGAGTTTGTGTGTTAATTAGTTGCGTATGTGTCAACTTAGTGGAATTTATGTATTAAATAATGGTTTTGTGTATTTAAGAATGGAATTTTTGTCATTAGTGACATCTTTATACTGAAGAATAGAATCTATGTATTGAATAATGACATCTAAGTACAAAATAATTGTGTCTATGTTATTAGTAGAATATATGTACTCAATAATGGTGTCTGTGTCTTCCAGAGGTCATAAATTTTGACTTGGGAAACCATTTAAATTCTCATTGATGTCAAAATGAAGCATTTGGAAACATGCATACAACATATTTCAATTTTTTCATCCCTAATCTCTTATCTTCTAATGCACAGGTTTAGAATTTGTAGTTTTTCATTTTCTTAACTATCTTGTTCAACAAACCATGTGTCAAAGAATAAAATCAAATCAAACTAATAATGGATTCCTTGTAGGTTAAATAACCTAAAAATTATGATCAAATAATATCATATTTAATCATTTAATATTAATCAAATAATATTTTGGTATCTTCCTTTTTTTTATTTTTTCTTGTGTGTGTGTTTGGCTTATGATCGTGTTTGCTATTTACTTGCATGATAAGGTGATATTGGAAATAAAAAATGATCTAGGTCATAGATGTCTCCAAAATATGACTATGTATGCTATTTCCTCATTTTATATGATGATCTTGGATTCCGTTAATAGTCCATGCCTTTTTTTATTTTTATTTTATAGGGTCTTTTAACTTATATTTCATCACCAAGCATTAAGACAAACTTCATGTTCTAGACAAATCTAAATATTCATGGAGGAGTTGTCATTATTATCTAAGTGGTCACCTATTTTAACAACACTATTAAGTGAGGTAGTTTCACCCACTAATACCCAGGCCTTAGACAACACCCTTGTATCATGGAATTAGGCCTCACCATACCATAAGGTATATATAGAACTCTCCTAGACATCTAGTAAAACCTAACATATAAGCCTTTTATCCATAAATTCATAGTGGTTCTGAGAACACAAAATTCACACATATCACCAATAACATACCTTCAAGTTATTATATATAGGACACTATTTGGTTATAATACCCCTTGACTAGCATAGGTGGTTCTTGTGTACATGTTGTATTCCTCTTTTTGAATAATCCTTTTAAATTTTAATTCAAACTAAAACTAATGTAGATTAATTGCATTCAAAACAAGGTTTAAAACCTAACTAAATCAAGATATTAATAATGAAAACCCTTTCAATAAACATTCCTAGACCATATAAGAAAATATCTCATCCACTAAGTACAATTCCAATCATGGTATCCCCCATGAAAAATATAAATGGAAACTAATTCTATCATTTCAATGCCAAAATCAAATCATACTAGACTAAATCTAATAGATAAGTTAATAATTGGTGACTCTAACATCCAAAATATATCCTTTAACATTAAGACCTTCATCATCTAATCAGCCCCACAAGAATAAATTTAATAAAATTTCTAATACCCATCATTCCCCTGAGCCATATATACCTCACTTGATCCTACCCTTATCAAAAAAATCCAACACCTCAATATCTAACCATCAACCATCCCATACTGGTCCAAATTTTGAGTTACAAAAACTAAAATTGCCCCAAATTTATAAATATATTGACTAGAAACAAGGTAAAAATTGATAATCCCCAAAATAAATACAACCCAATTAAAAATCATAGGCTCAAAAATCACCTAATCAATACCCTGCCAATCCTTTTGGTAACACCTATCAAGGTATTAAGCCATAATAGTTCAACAATGTCTTACCATTGCCACTCCAAGGCATGTTGCTTACTCAAAAATCAAATCCATAAATGTTAAAAAGTTAATAGGTGGGGATATGCCAAGAACCATCTTTAAATCAAGATCAAACTCCTTCAAACCCAAATCATGGTTAAACCATACTTGACAAACCCATCTTTGACCAACTCATCTTTAACCAACCCATTTTTAATGAACCCATATTTGATGAATCCATCTTTAACCAACCCATCTTTGATTAACCCATCATCAACTAACCCATTTTTGACCAACCTACTTATGGCTACCCATAATTAACCAACATCACATAAATTCCCCACACTATCACATAATATACCCATCACATAATATCCCCTCACATATTTTGGTCTCTAAGACCCAGTATAAATTAAATGAGGTACTTGTAGACTGTGAAATATAAAATGTTTTCCATGTAGGAAAACACCCCATATTTCATAGAAATAATGGTAGGCCCACCATAAACATAATTATAAGAACAATACTAATATCATACAAGTTTGGTATAACTTCATTTTTCAAATCCATTCTTCTTACAAATGATAAAATTTAAAGATCTAATTATTCTTAGTTAGATAATGATGACTTCAAATTCTTATACTAAATAGCTTATGAAAAATCATGAACCATAAAGGATTAGGACTCAACCAACATGACGAAGGAATCCTAGAACCTATCCATGCACACCAAATAATAGATGTCATGACATTGGATACAAACCACTTGGTGATCAATATGATGATGTTAATGAAACTTTCACGATTATTGAGGAAGTTTTCACCAACATCAAAATAAGTTCCATGTATAGCCTATATGAATATTTTATTTACATTAATCCTTCAATGAAAATTAGCTTGAGTATGTTAAGGAAAATTCCATAATTTCTAGGGAATTTTATTCCAACATCAAAACAGGTTCCACTCATAACCTTTATGAGGATCTTTATACCATTAATACTTTTAATGATAACTTTATTCCCTACCATCCATCTTGACCTTCACAATCATGAAATAATTGCTTAAGACCAATAAGATCGTGTAATAATGGACCTCTTTCAAAATGATGAAGCTATAAAATGATTCATGGGAATTTGAGATGACATAAAACCACAAGATCATGAAAAGGGATTCAAAATCAATATTGACACATCAACTTAATTTTGGGAGTAAGAAAACTTCAATAGTCAAAAAAATTCAAAAATCTAAAATCTAAAACTACAATATCAAAGTCCCTAGTGAAAATCTCTTTGAGGGACTATCAAATGAAGAAGATCAAAATTAAGAACATAAAGTCAAGTCTATTAGTGAAAAACTCTATAAGGAACCAATAGATGAGGAACTAAACCTTCTCCCTAAATTGGAAAAGTTACAAGGTGACTCCACATCTCCTATAGAAGATAATATTAGAACATAACAAAATATCAAAGTCATCACACTTACATCTACTCCTAGTCCCACAAAACATAGAAATTTCATTTCCATTCTATAAATTTTCTTAGATATCTTCACATGGCTAATGGTGTTTGATACTATTGGTACCAATACCCTTTGGTATTTAACCATTTAAACTTACCACCATGATCAAAACATCCCTCCAAATCCATCATGTAATAAAATAAAATTCTTAATCTAATACACATTTTACTTAACCCTCATTAGTGGCATCCTCTATCATAGGGGCTATGATATCACTTGGATAAGATGTTTAGAGGAAGCCAACTCAATAGTAAACAAATTTCCCATATACATCTTTGGAGTACATACTTGAATATTGAAATGTTTTTGTAGTTAAAAAATGAAAAAAATAAAAATAAAAAATAAAAAAAATAAAAAATCAAGAAAAGAGAAAGATAAAAATAATATAAAAGAGAAAACCAAAACCATTATTATGTCACCTTAGACAATTACTATGTTAAAAACCAATATCTAGAATCATGTGTTATTTATTTTCTAGATGTACCCTATATTTGGGGGTATATCCATTCCATCTATCCACTGTTGACATCTTATTCCATCCCTTAACCAACTCAAGATGTCCATCATTATCCCCCCCTTTGACATTGATGATCACATGGAGGAAATATTGAAACCTTTTTTGGTAACATCTTGGTATATCAAATATTATTTATAACACACTCTAATGAATATTAGAATATCACCTAGATGTGACACATGATTCTCACATGACAAACTTTTTGGAGATCCCATCGTAAATCCATCCACCCTTTCCATCCCATACCCCTTCCATCATGATGCTATAATGGGTTTTCCCTTTGCCCATCATCTCATAAAAAATCCAAAAAATCTAAAAAATAATAAGAAACCCAAAAAATCCAAAAAATAATAAAAAATCCAAAAAATTAATAAAAAGTCCATTTTTTTCTTTACATTAGTCTAGTTAAAACCCTTGTTCACTTTTAAACATGTCATTGTAGCTTCATCAGGATATATCGTTCCTAAATCAAAGCTTACAAGTTTTTGAGGATATATCATTCCCAATACATCCCATTGCATATATTATTTTTTGGGTCAAATAAAAGCTTGGATATTTATTGAGACACATCATTACCAATCCTATTTGTATCATCCATCACCAAATATTAAGGGTTTTAACTTGATAAAGGACAAAACATAACTTATTTTTGTGTGTTCTTGTTACTTGCTTATTATTATTTGTTTGTTATTCATTATTTGTGTGTTTTTCATATTTGTTGCATTTGTTTAAATATTATAACATATTTTAAAGATGACATCATGGTTTTATATATCATGGTGCATCTTTCCATATGCTATATCAAAAATAAGGTTTCTCAAACAATTGGAATTCCATGCAAAAATATCAATATGTTCCATCACTTCATGACATACATTAATCAAAACATATAAAATACATGATATCTATAAAAATGAGCCTTCATAATCACATAATCAATCCATTAAATTATTTAAATCATTATTTTATGCTTGTATTTAAATCAATAATCAATCAAATCCAAGCTCAGATTTATCAGGATATATATTTCCCAATCAACCCCCTCCCATATATCTTTACTTTGGGAACATTAAAGATTGTAAATTTATCAGGATATATCATTCAAAAATCAACCCCCTGACATATATTATTTCTTGGAGAAATCAAAATGAGTCAATATATGCAAGACTCATATAAAGTGTGTTAATTTCATACGTATGTGTCATCCAACACCACATCTATATCCATAATCATCATACTAGGCATGATACCCCATCCCTAGGCTACTTGATATTTAACCTCCACCCCTCCAATTTAACCCTAATTCTTCCATTTCAACCATTCTTCTCATTTTGAGATCCCATACATGTTTTTCATCCCCAAATATATGTGTTTTTCATCCCCACATGCCCTTTTGAAGGGGCATCATCTCCAACCAAATAATCAGTCAATTTTATCCATTTCCATAGCCATTAGGCCACTAGGGGAATATTATTGTAAATATATTTATTAATCTACATTATTTGAAAATTTGTTTCATCTTTCAGTTGAAATACCCTTTCAAAGAGTGGGAAAATGTAGATATCCCATTTTTACCACCCAGTCTTGTCACTAGTCTACTATCAGTCACCATCCTAATTATCACTATTCAATCCTAATCAAACCTAATAATCCATAATTAATACTTAATCCATACCTATTTATCCCTAATCACCCATAACTAGCCCAAAATAATCACTATTAAATTGTGATTATCCTTAATCCACCTTAATTATCACTAAATCATCACTATTCAACTCTAATAGTCCCTAATCATCCCTAATTCACACCTAATACATATGTATTTATCCCTAAACCATCCCTATCCATCCTTAATATATTTCTATTCATCCTAATTCATCTTTAATTCTTCTACTAATATGATCTAACATCACTAAACCTAATTCAACCACCATTACAACCCTCATATTATCATTCTATCACCTTAATCATATTTCCAAAACTTCCCTATCCAATCCCATCTAACCACACCATCAACCCCAGTCAATTAATCACAACTATCCTAATCCTATCATAACCTTACCCAATTTCACCAAAATCAAATCCCACATTAATCAACTAATAATCACATTAGCTAGTTTTATATTCTTAATAATAAAATCCATGCACAATATAAAATAATCTTTTTAAAAATAAATGAAAATAAAAACAATCAACCCAAAAAATATTACATGAAATCCCAAAAATACAAAATAAGAAACATGTGAAAATCAAGTCCAATCATCATAAAATCAAATCCTTACCTTCTCAACGTCCCTCAATCAACATCCAACCCCCCTCATTGAATAAAGATGTTAACTAAATCCTATCCCTTCATCTAAAATCAAATATAACCATCCAGTTACCTCATCAACAAACTATAAATTGAACCCCTCACCTAAATTTATAGCAAGCCAAGAGAGCCTAAGGATATTCTATCCATTGAATGAGCAAAGATTCAAGAGCCTAGTAATATCATTCCATTTTTAGATCTTAGCCATAAAAAACATTAAGTAACCATCCTAAATATAAGGTAACATGTTGTCAAAATGCTTGCATGCATCCAATTTATCATCCATATCATTTATAAATATGATCAAATAAACACAATAAAGGTGATTTTCATGGTAAGTTAAGGTATATTTGTCCCCATTCTCAGTCAATTTGAGGTATATTGATTGATTAGAGTATGAATTTAATGTCATTTTGAGTTTTTATTTGTTTTCCTCTAATTTTTCATGTGTCTATATTCTAGGAATGAAATTTAAATAATAAAGTACAAATAATAGACCTGGGTGTGTACACATAATTTTTATTTTGATAGGAAACTCAAATTATGTAGGGAACTCATTTTAGAAAGCCCTAAAACAATACATGAAGTTATCAATGTCTATATTTAAAATTTAAAAAATATGAACTTTGAAAATTGAAAATATGGGAGGAGAGTAATGAAGGGGTACACTTGTAGGGAGATGAAACCATGTTTCCCTATAACCTATAAATATGATGTAGCATTGGATAAATATGACACATTATTAAATCACTAAGAGAGATGGTTATTTATGTTAAACCATTGTGTGAATTAAGAGTGGTCAAGTTCCAATTTTGAATATTTGATCAAGATCTTGAGTTGGAAAGAGGAATGATTCATATCTCATAAATGGGTAAAAGTAACCAATGTAATAACCAAAAGGTGGAACCACAATGGGTTATCTAGAAGTGATTCCATGGTCATTGAGTGTAACTAGACTCAGATTTACATCACCCATACAAAATGTATATCTACACAATGGGTTTGATACAATTAATTATAAGGATATTAAGTGTCACTATAATAAAACCTACATTACCCATAACATAAAAAATCATAGAATTTAAGATGAATATAGATTCTACTAGCTTGTTCAAAATTTAAAGAATAATATTCATGCCCCTATCATGACCGACCATAGTGTTAATATATTTGAATTGAAAATACAAACATTTTCCATTGAGTATGCAAATTGTATTATAGTGCATATTTTCATGAACCAATATCATGCCTTTTTAATTTTAAAAATTTGTATATGTTCATGAACTAGTGTCATAACTTCTAAATATGTTCCAAATGATATAAAATTCCATGCATCTATATTATCAATTATCACTATATGTGAAATATGTAATTCCTATTCTTATAACAATTTTGCATGTGCCCATGCATATGAATTCAAGTTTGTATGAATTTGTATCCAATTATATGTAAAGTGAGTGCATATGCATGTCATATTCCCCCATAATCTATATAAATGTGCCAATTTTTATCATGTATTTAGTTTCATAACTGATTTTAATTTTTGAAATAGAATCTATTTTTTTGCTCATGAAGGCTTGAATCTATAAGATAAGCCAACCATAAACCCTCCCTTTTAGATGAGGGATGTATCTTACAAGTCACTAATATCAAAAGAAGATTTAATTATATCATGTGATAAGGATATAATCATGCCAATATGTGGATAGTATGTTATTATAGTAATGGAATTATCATTAAAGCATGTATGTAACATATTGAATGTGAGGCATATAAGTGCCATGTCTAGATAGATATAACAAAAAAACATGTATTAAAGTAACCAAACCTAAATAAAACTATGTAGTAAATGTGCATGGTATGGATCATGAAACCACTAATAAATTTCACCAAGTAAATAAGCACACTAAAAAATGTCACATAATATCACACATAAGACTTGTTGGTTCCCAATTTTACACCCCTCTAATTTAGCCTTGCACACGTTAAGAAAATGGAAAAAAATGATGTGAAACCTGCTAGTATGTCATTATATCTAGGGAAGGGTTGGGCATCAAGAATGGACCAGACTAAGAAAATGATTGAGAGGTACCTACAAATGGTATGGTCATCTCCCTACTACTTCAAGCTCTACCTGAACTAAGGTCAGAGGAACTATAAGGTAGCTTGCTCACATGGAAAGATTTTGTAATTCAATCTCCATGGGGATTCTTGGCACAAAGAGACACAGATGTGACCATAACAAAACAATCTTATACACTCCACCTAGAAAGGGTTGTCATAAGGAATACACAAATGCACTAGGTCACATTCAAGCTATTGAAGATAGATATGAAAGCAATTAAAACCTATGGTGAATACCAAAATATCCCTAAGAGATTAGAACATACATTAAAACTAATATTTCAAATGCTTTTCCCTATAAAATCCATAAACTTAGGGTTCCCTAATAAGTTATTCAATAACCTATCCTGAGGTAATACATAAAGAGTTTATAATCTAAATCTATGCTCAAAATGACAACCAGTAGTGAGGACAAACCCAAATGTCCAATCAATAATTCTTTTAAAACATGTTGCTACACTCCATCTATAGGAAACAACAAATAACCACAAACATTTTCATTAACTTAAAAATAAATAATACACATAAATATTTCAAAATTCTACCATGGGGACAAACATGGTGGATTTTACCCATGTTAGATAGGGGAGACATATAGATATGCTCTTAGAGATTACTAATGGTTTTACAACTACAACCACCTTAGAAAGAGATAAAAAATGCACATATTAGTGATCCAAAAATGTGAAAGATCCTATACTTAAGAAAAAAATAGACCAAAACATAATCCCCACAATGACCAACCAACCTCCTCAATAGAAGACAACCCTTCTATTTATACATTTTTTACCCATTTCAAATCTACAAGTGCTAAAGTCCCACCAAGATGCTCCTAGTTGGAAGATATTCCTTTGCCTTGCCTAAAATCTTCATGTAACTATAAGGAAAATGATTGCTACAACTACCTTTACAAAAAATAATGAAGATATAAAACATATCCTTGGATTTCATGGTGGGTGATGCCTTCCACACAAGATGGAAAGAGAATATTCATTTAAGGAGACAAATAGACTTTATCCTCATTTGCAACTTCTTGGAGATATTTTTTTGTTAATCAATGGCATATATGGAATCTTTTAGATAGATACCTTTCTCCTATGCATGTAAAATAAATTCAATTACCTTGTGATGATGGCTTAAAGATATTATTAATTCATGGATGCTTGGATATCTTCCTTGGAGTGGCCCACTTTTATCTTGTAATCTTATAATATCTTTCCCTTGGAGGAGCTTAGACAAGTGAAGCAGATGAATAATGCAAAACTTAGGTTATATTTCCTTTTTATCCTTTAAAAAGTTCACTTTCATTTGCATTGTCTATTTATTGGATGCATGATAGACTATGAACCATTGATTTGCTTGGTCACTCACTGAGGGCTTGACACTTGTCCTCACATTTCCCTAGAAGATTGTAGACTACTTCAACACTTTGTATACCATTGAATCTTGCTTGGGCAATTAATGCACTCCATCAGATCATGATTTGAGGGATAGAATGTCATTAACTACTTCTTACACTTGGCCCTGAGGTTATGCCACTTGGTATCCCCAAAATATTTCTATGTCCCTTACAAATTATCTCTATTACATTGACCAATATCATGCCATATGGTAGTAACTCGCTAAAAATTAAGCCATGTTAAACTATCAATTATCCACTCATATCATTAGATCTTTAGAATATGCTCAAAATTTTAATCATACCCCATGACCTTGATAGTTTTCATGCCTATGCTAGTCCTAGGTTTCTTTGACTATTTAGCTTTGATCACACACTATCAGATCATCCTGCTCCATGTTAATGTACATCATAGATCTACCTCCATTTGAACTCAAAAAACTACTTCATGGGGCCTAATTTTGATGCTCATGCAATTATGTTGGAACATTTGAACCCCAATGGTTAATTTTAGTAGCTTAAAGTTGATCTTAGCATGCCTATCAAAAGACATACATAAGACCATCATACCTTCAACTATAGAAAATTTCTTTGGGTATTTTGCTCATCAAGATTTTTGTCTTCGACATCTTTATTTTAGACCTTATAGTCTTATCACTTCTACTCCTACATAATTTGTCCATAGTAATCTATCTTTGGAATTCCATCAAGATAATTATCTCAAACAAAATGTCTGAAATAATTTCCCAAGGAATTTGGCCTTTGGTTTTTCATATTTGTCAAAACAATTATTTCAGATATTTTGTCTAAAATAATTTACCTAAAGAAATTGATCTTTGCATTTTTTCTAAAGGAATTGGAATTACCTCTTTGTCAAATAAATTATACCTTTGCACTTTTCTTGAAGGCTATGTGCCCTTGAAAATTTCTATGGAGCATTTCCCCAAAACATAGAATTTTTTTGAACTTTTTGTCATAGACAAAATACCTATAAGAATTCAACATTTAGATTTTCATCTTCATCAAGACAATTATTTCAGATATTTTTTCTAAAATAATTTCCCCAATGAAATGTGGACTTAAAATTTTTCTGAAGGAAATGACTTTTATCAAGATTTTTATGTGAGAAAAATGCCCAAAGGGTAAGTGCCCTTCAGACTTTTTGTCATGGACAAAAATTTCAAAACAAATAAGGACTTTACATCTTATTGATAATATGCAATTCTTTTAGACATTTTGTGTGGAAAAATGCTTGAAGGAAACAAACCTTCAAACTTTATATCATAGACAAAATATCTGATGGAATTCCTTTAGATTTTTTGTACAAGCATTTAGATTGAAATAAAATAAGACTTTGGAATTTCTCCAAAAATTCATAATTCCTTTGGGATTTTTATCATAGATAATTTACCTAATAGAAATAAATCTTCATACTTTTTACATGAATAAAAATCCAAAAGACTTATTTTTGTTGAGAAAAATCTGCTGATAAAGACTTGAAAACTCAAAGGCTTTATATGCATTAAGTAAATACCAAATTAAGACTTATCCAATTTTATGATGAACTTGGCCTTGGAGTGAATGTTTAAAGATAGAACTTGAGCTAAAGGACTTAAGCATTTATACTTGACATGGGCCCAATTACTTTAGCAAAAATTTGGCCACTAACACTGACTCTCATGTAGGGATACATACCCCTTATGGGTGTGAAAAGAATCCCAAAGCATAAGACTAGGTGCCAATCCATTGGGATATAGAGTCAAGACTTAGCAATTTTCATCAAACACCCATGAAGGCTCAATAAAACCATGGTAGACTGACAAAAATAGATCAGGAGGATCTAAAAATGAACACATGACAAAAAACATGAAGGGAAATTATATAAACAAGGCCAAAAATAGAAGGATAATAAAGCAACAAAAGGATAAATTAATAAAACTTTATATAATAAGTACAAGCTCAATTGAGGAAATTTTTTAGATGTCTATCATTAACTGATAGCTCTAGAATTCTGCCATCCCTTAATCCCTTGGACTTTTCTAATAACTTGGTGGCCAAGATGAAGTAAACTAATCTTTACACTTGCCTAAAGGTATTGATTCTAGGTTATGATAGGATGACAAGTTGAAACAAAATTTATTTGCATGATCTCAAATCTAGATAAGACCATGCTAAAAGATCTTGGTACTTTTTCAACATCTATAAATAATCTTTTTTCTTTGCTATAATCAAATGAGTACCATGTACGAGTGAATCAAGATCAGTAATGTCATTTGTGTAGTCAAAGTATTTATTGAAATGGGTATGAAACTTTTCATCTTTAGGGGCACCATATTCATTGAATGACATCATCTAAACAATAATGTTGTTGTCAAATCTAATGTTAAGAATAACTAGTTGCTCAACAACGTCCATATTCCCAATTAAACTACCTAATTTTAAATCCATGCATAAAACTTATTTCAAATCACTCTTTGGATCTTCAATTACATCATGATTGGGTAACTCATATTCTTGTATCATATTATCATCACAAGCAAATTCATATGTTTAGGACATTCAGGATTGCACTCCAAAACTAATTAGCAATAGTAACATTCATCATTTCCATGGAGGAATAAAACTTACATGGGGAGTCTTGATAATTGAACATCATAATCTCATAATTATGATTAGATGAAGACTCAAGATCATCTACATCTTCATTACTTGGTTCTATTGTATCACATGGGGGATGTGAAAGGAAGCACTTGTCACACCAATAAATATCAAAATAAAAATTCATAATATTTACCTTGGTATATAATGGTTCATGCACTTCCTTTATAGACCTTCTAACATCATGTGCAAGCCTATGAGGTAGCCCCTTCTCATCTCTAGCCAACTTGTAGGAAATCTCTTTAACAGTGAAGGCCAAAGTCTTATATTTTCCTTAAGATTGGCTACCTTGGACTATATTTTAATGGATCAACCAAATTTTCATCATCTTACTTGTTTAAGGGCATACCCATAGCCTTTATATTTCTCTCAATTTAGATGGCCATATTTAATTCCAACGATAGGTTCATGGGAGCCTTGCCCCTCAAGTAACATGTAACCTTCTTGTCAAATGCATCACACTATTTGATCAATCAAGCTATCTTACTAGGCCTAATATTTTCAAGCAAGCACATCATATATTTGTTGAAGCTTGTGTTGAAATACTACACACACTTGTTAGGTTTCTTTTTGATGTTTTAAAATTTAGTTAAAAGGAACCTTGAATTAATTCTATCACCATACTAAATTCTAGGTTTTTTTGATGTTTTAAAATTTAGATAAAAGGAACCTTGAATCAATTTTATCACCATACTAAATTCTAAAAACATTCTTCATTTCTTCCCATGAATCAATATATACATAGGGAAGTAAATTGAACCACTCATGAGCATCTTCCACTAGTGCATGTATAAAAAATTTAATGCACACATCCTCATGCTTAACCTCATAGTCTTCAATGATATTATGAAAATCCCCCAAATGTTGATCACCACTAATTGCATTATTCCCTTGGAATCTTGGAAGGCATTTCCTTTGTTTAGGAATTCATTAGGATAACCTTCCATTTCATCAAAATTTATAGGTCTAAATCTAGGAATTCTAAATGCAAGATGCTCATTCTCATTTTGATCCTAATGCCTTATGATTGATTCAATGGTAGGTTCAGTAAAAATGGCAAAGGGATATGAGGGGATGAATGAGGTGGTCTTAGTGGATCAAACTTGGGAGGGGATTCAGCTAGTTGAGAAGGAGATGGATAGAAAATGAGGCTATATGGTTTTGAATCACTATATGAGATATGATTAAAATAATTATGATAATATTTATCAATGGGAATCTTAACAAATATAAATTCAATATTACCAAAATTTACACAACCCACATAGTATTTAATAGATACACTCAGTTTTTTAGTAGGCCTCTAAACTTATCTCCTTTTTTTCTAATCAAAACTTAAGGATGAGACGAGTTTCTTAGATGAGTCACCTTTGAAAGATGACCTCAGTCCTTCTAGCTTTGCAAGTAAAAGAACTCTCAAAGCTGAAGATGTTGAAGATGGGCACTGATCTTCTTTTGAAACTAGATGATCTTTTGAAGTTGTCACTAGAAGAGTTCTAGAATATAACCATTTACAAATTTGAACTGATACATATTGAAATCATATCTTGCTAAAGTTAGTGATGATATATGAAAAAGAGACAATAAACTTTTTAGATTCATATTCAACAAGGGGAAACCTTTATAAAACATGATAAATCCATAGCTCTTTACAAAAAATAACAAATGTCAAATATCAAATCTCAAATCCTAGCACACCGCTGGTGGAGTACTATGGCATTGTTGTCCAAGATAACAAAGTAGAAAATAATAACCTCAAATTTAAAACCATGAAATAAACATGAACAAACTTGTCTAAAAATATAGCTAAGATTACTTGTAAATAATATAAGATAACTTCTTCAAAACTGAACTTATACAAATTGCTCTTTGCAAGAGTCCCCGATAACAAGAGTGACTTGGACTTCAATTTAGTCCCTGATAATGGTGATAGTTGGATATTGGTTCTCAATTGTACACCCCTCTAATTTAGCCTTACAAACTTGAAGAAAATGGCAAATAATGATTAGAAACTTGCTAGTATATTATTATAGCCAGGGAAGGGTTGGGCATCAAGAATGGACTAGACTAAGAAAATGACTGAGAGACACCTACAAATGGTATGGTTAGCTCTATGATACTTATGACTCTACTTGAACCAAGGTAAGAAGACCTATAGGGTATCTTGTTTACATGGAGATATTTTATAATTCAATCTCCTAAGGATTCTTGACACAAAGAGACATATATGTGATCAGGACACAACCAAACTTGCACACTCCACCTAGGAAGGGTTGTCATAAGAAATGCACAAATGAACTAGGTCAAATTCAAGCTACTGATGATAGATATGAAAGTGATTTCAAACTTCATTCTAAAGGATTTTTAACAACATAAGGGTTGAATAAAATATTACAATGCTAGGCTGTAAATCATAAATCATAAACACGTGTTAAGTATGCAACATTTATGCATATGCTAGCAAATAACACTTATAGTATGCAATTGGGCATATTATTTATATGGTAGGACATGGTAAGATGAGTTTATCAATAATAAAGAGGATGGGCATGGTGGTATACTAGTAGTTTTCAAATAGTAGGGATTTTTTCAGAATTCATGACATCATTCCTTAACAAAGATGTATAGAAAACTCAGATGCAAGTTAATGGTGAATATAAAATGATCCCTGAGAGACTAGAACATAAACTAAAACTAATATTTCAAATGCTTTTCTCTATCAAATCCATATACCTAGGGTGCCCTAACAAGTTATTCAATAACTTATCCTGAAGTAATGCATACAAATTTTATAATCTAAATCTATTCTCGAAATGACAACTAGTAGTGAGCACAAACCCAAATGTCAAATCAACAATTATTGCAAAATATGTCACTATACTTCATCTATAAGAAACATCAAAAAACCACAAGCAATTTCATTAACTTGAAAATAAATATTACACACATCAATATTTTAAAATGTTACCATGGGGACAAGCATGGTGGATTCACTTGATGTTGGATAGGGCATACATATAAAGATGCTCTTAGAGATTTCTAATGTCTGTACATCTATAACCACCTTAGCAAGAGAGACAAAATGCACATAGCAGTGATCCCAAAATGTGAAAGAGCCTTACTTAAGAAAAACATAAACCAAAAACATAACCCTCATAATGACCAACATAATGGCTAACCAACCTGTTAAATAGAAGATAAGCCTTTTATTTATACATTTTTTACCCATTTCAAATCTACAGGTGCCAAAGTCCTACCAAGATGCTCCTAGTTGAAAGAGTTTCCTTTGCCTCACCTAAAATCTTCATGTAAGTGCAAGGAAAATGATTATTGCAACTTCTTATTTAATAAATGATGAAGGCATGGAGTATATCCTTTGATTTCATGGTGAGAAATTCATTCCACATGAGATAGGAAGATAATATTCATTTGATGAGCCAAACAAACTTTGTCCTCATGTGTAACTACCTAGAGATGTTATTTAGTTAATTGATGGCAAATTTGGAATCTTCTAGATAGCTACCTTTCTCTTGTGCATGGAAAGTAAATCCCATTACCTTATGATGATGGATTGAGAATAATCTTGATTTATGGCTACTTTAAGATCTTCCTTAGAGTGTCCCACTTTGATATTGTAATCCTATAATATCTTTCCCATGGAGGAGCTTGGATAAGTGAAATAGATGAATAATGCAAAACATAGGTTATATTTATTTTTTCCATTTTAAAAAGTTTACTCTCATTCATGTTGTTAATCTGATAGATGCATGATCAATCATGAACCATTGATTTTCTTGGTCACTCATCAAGGGCTTGACACTTATCCTCCTTATATCTCCCTAGAAGATCTTGGACTACTTCAACTCTTTGCCTACCATCAAATCTTACTTGGGTGGGAGAATGCACTCTGTTAGATCATGATTCAGAGGGAAGAACATTATTGGCTATTACCTATAATTGAACCCAAAGTTTTTACACTTGGTAGACCTATAGGAATTTTGTGTCCCTTATAAATAGTCTCTATTGCATTGAGCACTATCATGCCATGTGGTAGCAACTCACTAGATCTTGGGACCTATTGAAATATCAACTATCCAATCACATCATTAGATCTTCAAAACATTCTCAAAGTTTTAATCATGCCCCATGAGCTTGACACTTGTCACACCTATGCTAGTCATGGGTTCCTTTTACTATTCAACATTGATCATATATCATCGGATCATCCTTCTCCATGTTAATGTGCACTATAGACTTGCCTCCATTTGAACTCAAATTACTACTTCATGGGGCCTAATTTTGATGCTCACATGACTATCTTGGAACATTTAAACCCCAATTGCTACTTTTATTGGCTTAAAGTTATTGTTTGCATGCCTATTAAAAGATGTCCATGAGACTATCATACTTGCAACTTAGGTAAATTTATTTGGGGACTTTACTCATTGGGATTTTTATCTTTGACATATTTGTTTCATGCCTTATATTCTTGGCACTTCTACTCCCACACAATTTGTCCCTAACAATCTATCTTCGGCATTCTATTAGGATAATTATCTTGAATATAATGTCCAAAAAAAATTTCCTCATGAATTTGGCCTTCAATTTTTCATTTTTGTTGGGACAATGATCTTGGACATTTTATCCAAAACAATTTCCCTAAAGAAATTGATCTTTGCATTTTTTATGAAGGAATTGGACTTATCTATTTGCCAAAGAAATTAGACCTTTTCACTTTTCCCAAAGGGTAAGTGCCCTTCAGACTTTTTACATGGGCAAAATTCTCAAAAGAAGTGACCCTTCAAACTTTATGCATAACACTTTCCCTGAAATGTATAATTTTCTTGAACTTTTTGTCATGGAAAAAATGCCAAGAATTTGGCCTTCAGATTTTCATCTTCATCAAGATAATTGTTTTGGACATTTTGTCCAAAGCAATTTCCCTGAAGAAATATGGACTTAACATTTCACTAAAGGAAATGACTTTATCAGGCTTTTTGTGTGGGAAAAATTCCCAAAGGGTAAGTGCCCTTTAAATTTTTTTCCATGAATGAAAATTCTAAAATAAATCAAGACTTTACATCTTCCTGATAATATGTAATTATTTCAAACATTTCATCCATGAAAAAATGCCTGAAGGAAATGGGCCTTTGGACTTTTTGCCATTGACAAAATATCCAATAGAGTTCCTTTAGATTTTTTGTACAAGCATTTTGGCTAAAATAAAATAAGAATTTGCACTTTCTTCAAAACTTCATAATTACTTCAAGATTTTTGTCATGGAAAATTTTCCTAATGGAAATAACTCTTTAGACTCTTTGTACAAAAAAAATCCCGAAGACTTAATTCCATCGAGAAAAATGTCCTGACAAAAAACCCAAAAAGTATAAGGCTTTATATGCATTAAGTAAAGACTGAATTAAGACTTAGTCAATTTTAAGATGAACTTGACCTTGGAGTGTACATTTGAAGACAAAAATTGGTATAAGGGCTTAGGAATTTATACTTGATAAGGGCCCAATTTCTTCAGTGCAATTTTGGGCACTAACAAGGCCAAAAGTTGCATACAAAGGACATGAACATGTTATAACAAACAATGTTGAGGGCCACACATAAAAGAGATAAATAATGCCACAAAAATGGACATAAATATGTAACACACATAGGGACAAGTGGCCACACACATTAAAAAAATAATCTATAGCCTATCATTCAAGGAAGTAATAACATTAAGGGAACATCTAACAAATGAAAACTAGTCTATACCATACATATGTATCAATGCCACATCATATAAAAATAACATATTATTCAACACTTTTAATTTAGGTATTATTAAAATAATGATATTAAACTATTGAAATATAAATGTTGATATGTACTAATCTAATATTAAAATATAGTCAAATATAATACGCTATAGAATTTACAAAAAATGGAAACTTGCTAAAACTAGTGAAAATGTTGAAGGATGTGTAAACCTCCATAAAACATATTTTATTTTAATTGTGTAAGCTACTGTATCTATAAACTATGTGAAAATAATTTGAAGACATAGCTGTATTAAAAATAATAATTCACAGTCTATTAGGACAAGTCTAAAAAAGGTGGAAGGGGTGAATTGTGGCTTTGTCTAGCTACTACAATCACATCTTGATTGACTATATTATTGATTTTTAGATTTGGATCTATGCAGTCACTTATAAGGGTTGATTGTTGAACTCAGTGTTCTATGTTATCACAATAAATACCTACAAATATAAAACTCTATATCTTACAAAATAAACAAGATATATATCAAATCCAAAAGGAGGGAATGGGTAAGGGGAATAACCAAGCTAGCCTCAAAAACCCCACATAACTGAGTGTTACCTACATATTCTAAATGGGGCTCAATCTGATCTAGTTCTCCCTCATAAAGTTATTGTGTGATAAATGATTATGAAATTAAAATGAATATAGCTAGAGGATTGATTGAAATGCTTGAAATTATACATCTTTGACCTATAATAAAAGTATTTAGACTTGGATTAATAGTGATAATGTAACACATGTCCTTAGCACATACCAAATAAATCATGGCCACTTTTTTTATTAATATCCACATACATCTAAAATTAATATGATAATAAGGAAATGAATCACCTTAATAACTATTACAATATGCTTATTGTCAATTATAGATGTTATGGTTACTTTATATCCTCTCATGTAGCAAGGGACAGTTCTTGAATATTGACCATAACCAATGAATGGTGAGTAATTGGTAGAACATGCCATCAACAAGATGGATACATTAAAGAACTATAGAAATGAGAAAGATTTTAATTTTTTTTTGTTAGATTGGTTTCACCCATGGTTAACTTAATTTTACATTCCTCTATTCTTAAACCACATGGAAGACTAACACCTTAAGGATTCAATCCTCTATATAATATTCAACTGAAATAATACCTAATTCCTCACTTTGTTTTGATTTGTTTCCTATTAAAGTTGGGTAGACTACATAACTCTTTATGTAGATTACTAACATAGAATTATGAATCTATCTCATCATATGATAAAAAGATGGCAAGTCATCATATAAGTAGTGTCTAAGGGTTATTATGAAATTAATTGATTTTATAATTCCATGGTCCATATCAACAAGAAATATTAATAACTCAAGGGCATATGAGTTTTTTATTAGAGACAAAGCAAAATATCACCATCACATTGTAGCATGGTCTAAAGATGAGAGAGTCATAAATAAAACTATTTCCCATCCTTTCTAAGATAATGTAATAGAGGACAAATTGTACAACTCATAATATTTTGTAAACATGATCATAATTAATCAAGATAAGTATGAAGGTTAAGTTTAAAGGTAGATATGGAGCTTGCACATTTAGTTATAAGGTCACCAATTATTTTTTCAATGAACAAATAGGGCATTCAACTGATATAATTCATACACATTTAATAAAAACAAATCCTTAATATTATATTTCCTTTCAAGGAATATTCTTTTAGCACAACCTATCCACTAGTCCAAACATGTGTATAGACCTCAAGAAGGGGTATGTTCTTCCACAAAACAAGGCATTGAATATATCATTATAATTAAATTTAAGAGGTCAAAGCTTATCAAGATAATAATATGTTTGACACTTTGAGACACATTTATCATTTTAATTCCCTTTCAAGGGATTCTTTCCATGCCTAATTAAACAATAGATCTCAATTATTGATAAGCAAGAATATAGGCATTGATCTTTAATTTAGGACTCTTGGTCAAGAAATAATACATATTTTCTCAAAGATATGGGACAACATAAGTTTTGTTCCATATGAAACTTCTTAAGTTAACCAAGTCCTCCTACAACCCCTTTCAAGTCTTTATCAAAATAGTAAAAGTAAATCTCTTGAAGAGTCTAACATATGTAGAATTATTCATTAAATAACTTTAATCTTCTACTACCATTTCATAATACCAACTACAGATCATTTATATGTTAAATAAATTATACATAAGCCTTATATATATTTAACATGTGCCCATATTATCTAACATTTTAACCATATAATGCTATAACATTAAAATTCTTTCTTTCACCAATCTTACTAATTCACTAAACATTAATATTTATTCTCTCATACTATTTTTCTCTAGATTATTTACTATTGATGCTACACTTTCATTAAAGCATACTTAAATTGAACATAATAATAAATTTTACCCTTATTTTATATCATTCATATTTAAAAGGTAAAAAGAGCATATTACAACCCAACATCATGATCTAATTTCAACATTATGAGGACACGGTATTCCAGGGTAACTTATGTCATTTACATTGCTCCATATAATTTAAATCAATTATATAAGCAATACAAAAAGGTACAAAGACTTTTTCAATAAAATCATAGGTAAAGTCCTACTTTTCTTTATCAAATAATTAGGCCTCACATTGAACCCTCCATTAAAATGTGAACACAAATAGGGTTAGCATATTGCTGGTATGTTATACCTATCATAAACAAATTTTTAATGCTTAAATTATTACTAAGGTAGAAAAGTGGATAGATTGTCAAACTCATTCAACCAACCCTAACTGTTTAACAATATTTATGAAGTAAATTAAGACTAGAAAGTTCAATTAATCCCAAGGACAAACTTGTCAATAATTACATACATCTATTTATTCAAAAAGTCCAATTTATATTATTAATACAAATTCATAAATTTTAAACTTATTATAGGAAGGTTTAATTAATTAAATTTCACTCATAAAATAAAATGAAAACAATCAATTTAATCCATCAAATTCATCCACCAAATATTCCAGCATGGTAATTAAATAACTAAATTATTTATTTGCAAGTAAATAAAATTATCACAACACAAATTATAATTCACCCCCAAATTTTTTGAGAATATTAATCAGATAACTAAATTTTTTTATTCAAATATAAATAAGATTACTATAATAAACTTATAATTCACTAGGCCAAATATTCCAATATGGTAATTAAATAACTAAATTCTTTTATTCAAAGATAAATATGATTACTAGTAACTAAATTTTTTATTTAAAAACAAATAAAATTATGGAAATTAAGTAACTAAATTATTTTATTAAAAATAAATAAAATTATCACAACCAAAATTATAATTCACCCATCATAATATTCATAAATAATTCAAGAGTTATTAAATACAAGACTGTGTACCCCTAGGAATTAAATTTTACCCATAGGAAAGAATTAACATATGACTAAATAAAATAGACACATACATCAAAAGATATTACAACCCTTAAAATAAATATGTTCTAATTAACCTACACACATCCATGTCTAAAAGAGACACCACTGGTCAATCTGTCACTTCACTACTCTAAAAGGAAGATTATCCTCCTCTTATAAAGAAATGGGTGCTGACCATTTTACACTCTAATAAAAATCAAAATTTAAAAGACTCTCTATCTCCATGGTTGATAAAATAATGTAATTATTTACCAGTGCAATTATTATTTATTTAGATAAAATAATGTAAATAAATTTGGTAAGATATTTTACATATTTAATATTCAATAATATCAAAAAAATTATTTAATAAAATTCCTACACTAAAGCTCCATAACTATGTTAAAATAATGGATTTTTCATACTTGTCAATGCACCAAGTGTGGCCTTATAAATTGACTATTTTACATAGAGCCAACGCTAACCTCAACAATATATGAGATTTTTTAATAAATTAATCATGTCAATGTTATAGTAAAACATAGGCTATATTTGACTAACCCCATTTATATATATTGTTTTATTTTATTGTTCTTTATAGATAGCCTAATCCCTTACTAACATTACCTATACATGCGTCAATACTCCTGCAAATCACCATTCTCCTTACTTGGCCTACCTTCTTTTGCAGATCCAGGTCTAAATTATTTTATCCCCAAATTGCTCTTGCCTATAAATAAAATCTATATATCCCTATTTCACATATCAAGAAGGGGAGGAATAATTATAAAAACAAGTGTTTGCTTGGACCAATAATTTAATAATTTCACCCATTTCAAGGTTTTAAACAAAAAATATTTTTTTTGCAAAGTTTCAAATAACATGAGGATGGTACTCTCCCCAAAAACCTAATCAATGTGCTCCCTTTTCAAGGCCTAAAAAAAAAAATTGTTGTTTTTAATTATTGTAACTGAGGCATGATAAAAAAGAGGTAGTAACATTTATGTTTTTATCCATCTCCCATAAATGAAAGTATTTTCAGTTAATTAACCCCCCCTGAAGATGCTCTCTACCCATCCTTTTTCTATGCTCAAGATATTTTTACCCTCTTCTCAATAAATGTGCCCATCTAAGACAATAACAAAATTAATTAAAAAAATGTGTGATCCATATGATTTACCAAAAATATTTATTCATTATTATTATTATTATTATTATTATTATTATTATTATTATTATTATCATTGTCAAATCATGAAAACACTATTTTATTTCACCATATACATAATCCCACACATTAAATCTTAAGTTGGAGATGAGGAAAGACAAGTTCATCGTGAACTAATATTTTTATCTTTCAAATAATATGCCTCAATTATAAATCATATAGTCTCTCATGACTATGATTATTCTAGAAGGTGGGAGAAAAGATAAAACATTTTTATTTATCAAAAGTGAAGTTTGAAACTCAAGTCATTGACCTTCATATAAAAACACCACACAATCCATAAATTGTTAAGCATGCTTTTGTGATAAAAAATATATATCATAATAGCCCTTTTGATATACCATAATCAGGTCTATAGGGTAGATTATTCAACACGTACACACACACAAAGCCAAACAATTTGAAGATAAGGACGATATACCATAAAAGCCTTGTATCATATCACTTTAAATTAGTAATACACATATGTTTCTTTTCTCAAAAAATGATGATAAAATTATCTCATAGAATAACATCAAATTATTCAAATAGGGATGAAAATTCCTCTAGAGAAAAGAAAATTTTCCCTTGTAAAGTAATTCTACTTGATTTTGTCTTAGTTTTGGTTCTCTCTTTCCAACTAGCTCAATGATTTTATAAGATAGGTAAATTTTACAATAAGGATCCTCATAATACTCAATTATCTTCTCTCAATAAATTTACTCTTATCAACATAATCATGCATAAACACTCATAAGAAGGTTTCTCAAATCCTATTCTCTAGGTAAAATTTTCTACATGATAGAAAGTGCTAATAAGATCCTCTCAAAGGATACAAGACAAATAACCAAATATGTGAAATCAACTCTAGTTTTTTTAGTTATGCAAGTGGTTTTTAGCAAGGTGGTAACATATTTCAAGCCATATTAGTAGTTTTTGAAAAAAAATATGAGTATTCAACCATAATGTCTCACTAAGACTATAAGTACCAAGAACAAAGTACGAGCTATAAATGAGTGATTCACAACATGCCACAAGGGAAGCTTGTGATATTATTTATGTATTTTTCAAATCTATCACAAAATAAGAAATATATAAAATCCTATTTATAACCATATACATTAAACATAATAAATTCATACTCATATGATGATTATATGTAAATATCCATCCACACATTCACCATGAATCATCTAATAATCATAATTTTAAAAAAATATAATATTAACTTCCCTTGTTTAAATTCCAATTTAAATTATTCCACCTACATTCCAAGGTATATGTTAATGTGTTTATGAGTACATAACATAAATAATTAAAATATATACATTAAATAAGGTCTTACCCACCCATGACCCCCATCATGACCATACAATACAAGATCGATGCCTCTGTATCATGAAGTCCATTAATGAATGTAGATCATAGACATATATAACATGAGGGGAACCAACAAGTAGCCAACCATGGCCTTAATTTCCTCCTTTGAGTCCACCAATAATGTGTATATAGTATAGTAATAATATGATGGGAACCAACAAGTAACTAATAATGGCCCCAAGTTCCTCCTTTGAGTCCATCAATGATGTGCATATAACATATTAATAATATGAGGGGAACTAACAAGAAACCAATAATGGACCCAAGTTACTCCTTAAATATATAAAAAAGGGAAGCCAACAAACAACTCATCAGGCCTTGAGATTTTCTTTCATGAGCTCATAATAATGCTCATGTATAAAAAATGATGATAGGAAGGGAACCAACAAGCAGCCAATCATGGCCCCAAGTTCCACTTCCAAGTCTCATGGTAATGCACCTCTTTTTACATAATATATACAAATGTCATTATAGTAGAGACTAATAACACATGTGAATGTGGCAGTGTCACCTACCATTATAGTCTTGCATATATCCTCAATCCAACTCAATAGATACCCATTATCCAATATTGGTTAGATCAAACACACACAATGATTCATCATAATAATCATGAAAAAAATCCATAGGACCACAAAATAAATTAGCCATGCAAGATAATCATACCCATACCATAGCATATTCATACCATTAGATTTCATAATCATGATCAAATCATAATGGCATGGAAGTACAAAATCATTAATCAACTCACTTTTTTGTGTTTATGTTCATCCAATAATGTTTATATATATTATAATAATAGGAAGGGAACTAGAATGAAACCTTCATGGCCCCAAGTTCCTCTTCAATGTCATCATGTTAGTATACATTCTCCATTACAACCATCCAATAATAAATCTAGCTTGCATTCTATCACAATGGGATGAGTTATTATTATTATTATTATTAAAAATTTATGATCATAGATAATATTCTTAAAATAGAATAATAAATGCATCTTTTAATGCCAACATTTCTCATATAATACAAGAAAGAATAGCCTCAATCATGCATTGTCAAAATGATTGTTAGAAATAATTCATTCAAAATTTGTGATAACCAAACTTATTAGAAAATATTAATCTTATATATGCCAAATATATTCCACTAACATTAAAAGAGAACAATATATATCTACTCAACTCCTCCTTAATCCACAACATTCAAGGCACAACATATGCATAACAGTTATCATCCATTAACATGTGTATTTTTATCATAATTATTTTCTCAATCATTAAGGTATCACATGCACAAAGATTTTGTTTACCATAGAAGCAAATGAACCATAGCTTCTGATCTTGTAACCATGTTTTGATACCAAGTGTAACACATATCCTCAGGACATACCCAATAAAACATGACCAATTTTTTTTATTAATATCCACATACATCTAAAAATAATATGATAACAAGGAAATAAATCCCCTTAAAAATATTAAAATTTTCTTATTATCAATAATAGATGTCATGGTTAGTTTATGTCCTCTCATGTAGTAAGGAATAGTTCTTAAATATTGACCATAACCAACCAATGGTGAGTACTTGGTAGAACATACCATCAACAAGATGGATACATTCAAGGACTGTAGACATGAGAAAGATCTTAAGATTTTTTTGTTAGGTTGGTTTTACCCATAATTAACTTATATTTACATTTTTCTATTCTTATAACCACATTCAAGATTAACACCTTAAGGATTAAATCCTCTATATAATACTCAACTAAAAGAATACTCAATTCCTCACTTCATTTTGATTTCTTTCCTATAAAATTTGGGTAGACTACATAACTCTTCATGTAGAGTAATAATGTAGAATGATGAATCTATCTCATCAGGATAAAAAGGTGACAACTGCTCATATAATTACCGTATAAGGGTTAGTATGAAATTAATTGATTTTATAATTCCATAGTCCATATCAACACAAAATATTAATAACTCAAGGGTATATGAGTTTTCTATTGAAGATAAAGTTCAACCTATCACCATCACATTGTAGCATGGTCTAAAGATGAGAGAGTTATAAATAAAATTGTTTCCCATCCTGTTGAATATAGTGTAATATAAGATAAATTATACGATTCATAATATTTTCTAAACATGATCATACTTAATCTGAGATAAGTATGAAGGTTAAGTCTAAACATAGATATGGAGTTTGCACCTTTAGCTATAAAAACACTAATTATTTTTGAAATGAAAAAATAGGGCATTTAACTAATATAATTTGTACACATTTAATAATAACATATCCCTAATATTATATTTCCTTTCAAGGATTATTCTTCTATCAAAACCTATCCATTAGTCCAAGCATGCTTATAGACATCAAGAAGGGTTATGTTGTTCCACATAATAAGGCATTGAATATATCATTATAATAAAATTTAAGAGGTCCAAGCTTATCAAGATAATAATATGTTTGACACTCTAAGACAAGTTTATCATTTTAATTTCCCTTTAAAGGGCTTATTTACAAGCCTAATTAAACAATAGATCTCAATTATTGATAAGCAAGAATATAGGCATTGATCTTTAATTTAGGACTCTTGGTCAAGAAATAATACATGTTTGTTTAAAGATATGGGACAACATAGGTTTTTTTCCATATTGAACTTCTTAAGTTAATCAAGTCCTCCTACAACCCCTTAAGTCTCTATCAAAATGATAAAAGTAAAGCTCTTAAAGGGTCTAACATATGTAGAATTTGTAGACACCTAAATCTGGCCACCGATGACCTCTAATCAGGCTTTTGACCAATTTCCACCAAAATGAACAATTTGGCATAAAAACACTAAACCACATTAAATGAGTTAAAATTGACACATTCAAGTGAATTTTTTTCTAGAGTATCTCTAAATGGGACAAAGCTATTTATAGGCCAGCTAACTTTGATCATATCAATTCGAGTCAAAATGCCAATTTTACACTTGGGTGCTCTAAATTGCTCATTTATATAAAATTTATTGTATGAGATGCATGTATTTGTTATTTGGTGTTAGCAACATCCTAAATGGGATAACAGATCTAACACATCTGACATTGACTTTCACTTTTAATCTAGTCAAATTTTAGACCAATAGCTAGGCATTCTCATCAATTTGAGTAATTTGTGTATAAAGTTTTTAATCATGATTAATAGATACTTAATCAAAATCAAGTCATAATTAATAATTCCATGAAAAATTGTTGAAAAATTATTTTTAGAAATGAATATTGAATATCTACATCATCAGGTGACCTCATTTCTTGGGAAGACATCCCTAGGCTATAAATACCATAAATATCAAGATTATGGGTCTCCCATGCCTCTTTATTATCTCCCATGCCTCATTAATGTCCATTATTAAAAATTCATGATGAGGATAATTATGGATTTTAATTACATAATTAAATTAATCCATGACCACACATCTCAATCTTGAGATGGATGGTCATGGTTGATTTTGGTCATTCTTGAAAGTCTATAAATAGAAAGGCCATGAACATCATTTTAAAGCTTAATTGGTGAAAAGTTACCATGTCAAATTGATTCCAAGAGCTCTTACATGCAAAATTTATGATACCAAAATATTTAGCCAAGCTAAGCCAAAGACGTAAGGTGCCAAGGAGAAGAGGAGATAGCCAAGCCTCCTTTGATGAAGACTTTATGAGCATAAGCCGAACAAGCCACTACAACAAGTATTTGGATCATCCAAGAAAGGTGAGGGATTCTTGCTTTTATTTACTTTTTATTTGTGATTTTCATTTGTATTTGTTATTAATCCCACCCTAGTAACTAGGCCTAGAGATGTATGCTAATTAGTGTGTTTTTATCAATTTGTTTGCATTTTTGGACTAACACAATACTAATCACCTCTCTTGAGTCAAATTATTAGTTCACATAATGGCATGATTGATGGGACCAAACCCCACAAATTTTATCAAATAACACCTATAAGTAACATACTAACCATTTTCATGCAAGATATTGGAGTGTGGAAGCAAAAAAGGTGAAGATTTGGATAAAAAGCTTATTTTTTGGAGCTCACAATTTTATTCTTAGATCCCAACTTAGATCCCAACTTGCCCAAACTTAGATCCCAAATTAGATCCCAACTTACCTTGACTTAGATCCTAACTTGAATCTAAACTCAGCCCAACTCAAACTCAGATCACAACTTACCCTTACTCAGATCCCAACTCAGATCCCAACTCAGATCTTGATTCAAATCCCAACTTGGATCCCAACTTAGATCCAAACTCACCCTAACTCAGATCCCAACTTGGCCTAACTAGACCCAACTCACCCTGACTCGGATCCCAACTCAACTGTGTCAACCTGCAAGTTCATTTTCCTACGTTAATTATTTCATCTTTAAAAATGCTTTAAAGCTAAACCACTTACTAACATTTTTCTTATAGGACTAACTTGGGAAATTATTAAAATGTGTTTAAATCATATTTTGTATGCTTTAAAATTAACTAGGAGCATTATTTTGGTGCTTACTATAACATTTAAGTGCTTAAATAAGTTTTTAGAATTAGTTTTCAAAGTTTACAATTTTAAGACCAAGGGGTCAAATGAACAACACCAAATCTTTCATTTGGGCTTAAAATTGAACACACTTGTCAATGTTTTCATTACTTCAATTAGCACTTTGTTTTCACAAAATACAAGGATGTTGTGTGTATGCTCTTCCATTTATCCCCTTTAGGGAAACCTGGAATCAAAAACACTTTCCTTATTTGTAAATTGCCTAGTCCAAGGAATAGAAAGAATGTCATCTAAAGAACTCTCCAAATATTTGAAAAAGTATTAGGTGACCTTGAAAATAACCCTAAAGTATTTTTATTTTATGCTTTCTTTATTTCTTGTAAAATTAGCTTGCGAGAGGGATGCCATTACCTCCCATGAGTTATTTAGGGAAGCTTTGACTTGGGGTTTCATCTCCTAGCATTGACTTCACTTACTCTTTCTGAGTTGCACATGGGATATATATGCATTTGGAAATCACACTACACTAAGCAAACAACAAGGTGTAGTGGTTATAAAAAGGACTAGACCTTTTTATAACTAGCTAATGTCATGGTCACCCAATTTCTATGCTTGTCTTTTGCATTGTTTGATGTGAAAGTCATTATGAAATCGATTCTCATAGAAACATTTGAAAGCTTGTTAGTTTAGTCAACCCCACATTTCCATACCGTTGTTAGGATTTGGATGATTATACTTAGTGTATTTTGGTCATTTTTGCTTGGTATATTTTGAGACTAAAACTTGTTTGCTTTTTCATAAGCCATGTTAAAATAATGTATTTGAGTTGAGGAGGGTAGTGTTATGTTTCCCAAATCATGTCAAAACATTTTGAGCCTTTTTAGTCCTTGAAACATAACATATATCACATCATTCAAGCATGCTTACATTGTTAGGCTACTTAATTTGTTTCAAAACTAGTTTACCTTGTATTAGAAACCATTGTTTTAAACCATTTTATGTATACTATTTAGACCTTTGTCTTGTGTTGTCATGCTATCCAATATTTTCTATCTTGTTTGGTCAAATCCTAGTTTTCACCATTGAGTTTTAAATTATCCTTATCAAGTTTGGATTCAAATATTGATTGATTTATATATAGGACTTAATTCATGGGCATGATACATAGATCTTTCTCTTTTGTGTTACATAACTTCAATTAATTGATTACCCAAATTTGAAAACTATTGATAATTTTTTTGTTCAGTACCTATCCTTATCATTACTTGTGCATTTATTTGGGAGAATAAAAACTTTATCCAAAAGCCTTTTGCCTCATGCCTTATGCCAACTAATCATGTTTATGTTTGATTTTATGTGTTGGGTTTATGTCAAAGTTGTTTCCAAACTTGTTAGATTAGATCAAATCACATGATACCTTTGTTTCAGGTCTAGATTTTAGCACCATTTAGCCAAAAGTCCTAGCATAGCCTATTTGGGCGTAGCTTTTGACTCCACATTTAGACAAAAGACCTAGTAACTCAACTTTTCCCTTTCCTAGTTTAGACCTTGTTTGGAACACGTTGACCTAAACTTTTAACATGTCAATTTTTATTTAGATGCTTGAAATTTTGTGCATATGACATTTGAAATTAGACATTTGATGTTAGACTATTTTTATGATAAGTCTTAGCATAAATAATTTTGGAGATATAGCTCCACTTTAGACCATATTAGAGATATAGCTCCACCCCTTCAACCAAGTTAGACCAAGTTTAAACCTTTTATCCTTTGGACAATTTTTTAGAGTTTGTAGAACTCTAAGCCTTTTTGTTTTAAAGATTTCATCATTTACATGGATATGTATAGCTACGCTTATGGTGGATTCACGTACAATCCAACTTATGATAGAATGTCCACATAAAATCCCACTAGGAACCCCTATAGAGAAAGATTTTCTAAGTTTTATTATTCTCCCTGCAATACTTCATATGGGGAACATAGTCAAAATCCACAAAATCCAAATCAAGACCTTGATTGGCATGAAGAGGCTTGTGATGAATTTGAAGACCCAACTACAGATAATGTTGTTTGGGATATAGATCCATAACCTCTTTTTAATAATTAGTACATAAAACATAGTCAAGAACTAGCTTATGAGCCAACTCATGACTGGGATGGTATGGTTTATGAGGAAGACTTGGATTCTTTGGCTTGTGTGAGAAATAAAGTTCCATTATGTCCTTTTATTATCTAGTCATTGACAACCCCTAACCCTAATTTATTTAATATGAGCTATCAAGCTCTAAAATATCCAAGGAATACCATTACCATTCCTAAACCTAGTCTTTTAGATTGTGCAAGCAACCAGGCTCCATAAAAACCCGTCATCATTCTAAGACCTAGTCCTTTGGCTTGTTTAGGAAATAAAGCCCCATAAATCCCTATCATTACCATTTTAGGATTTTGTCCTTTAGCTCATGCAATGAATCATGCTCCCTAATGCCCTACCATTATCCAACCATAAGCCATTCCTCATCTAGAACTAATCCCATCCAAACCTCAATCGATCTAATCCTTTAAAGACCAAGATGTGTTCAAAACTAGTATTTTCCAACTCATTGTAAACCAAAGCCTAGACAACCAACCAATCCAAGATGTATTTATTAAACCAACCACTTATGATAAGTTAGCCTATGATGAATCACCTATTGATCATATACTAGTTATTGAGGAGTCTCACATTTATGAGCTAGTATTTATCAAGTCACTTCTTAATGATTATAACCACCTTTAGGGAAATCATTACCTCAACCATGTGCATATTTTTCAAGATCCTCCTATTGACAAGCCAATCTTTGAGGATTTGTCTCTTGACATTTTCCCCATCCTAGAGGAGTTCCACTTTGACAAACTAGTTTTTATGGAGCCCATTATGCCATCACAAGCATTTACTTGTCCAAAACCAAATATTGAACAAGACATCATGGTAATAGAGTACCCATAAAATGAATAATTAGAGTTAGAGTCAGGTTTTATTCTTGAACTGACATGAGACTTACCATCAAAATCTGAATCAACATCAATCTCAACATTAGATTTAGATTCCCTTGAGTTAGAATTAGATTTAAAAGAAAAATATGTTCATGGTTTTTAAAAAATTGGTTATGCATTCCTTTTAGATCATTTTGAATACAATTTTTATCCTTCTATTTTTTTAAGGACAAGTACTTCAAGTTTGACATGAGTTATCCTAGTATCTTCTATGAGGATTGTGTAGCCTCTCCTCATTCCATTACCTTTTCATAGACCATTACCATCAACCAAAATAGCCATATCATTGACATTACCTCTCCCACAAGTGTCAATTAGGATTGATATAATCAAAATTTATTGAACTACATCCATGGTGACATAGCAATTAAAAAAAAATAAGGAGGCCAAGACCACATTCATATATCAGAAGAATACTCTCCTAGTGAAACCTTTTTAGAGGCATTAGGGGATAATCAAAGTTAGAACTTAGCATATTCTAGTGAAACTTTTTTTGAAGCACTAGAAGATAATCAAATTCAAAAGTCAACATTCCTTAGTGAAACCTTCTCGAAGGCACTATGGGACAATCAAGATAACTTCATTGGTGAAAACCTCTTTGATGCACCAATAGCTAAGCACAAAATTTATTCACTGTTTGATGAAGACAAAATCAAAGATAAAATAAAAATATCTTCCAATCTATAGCCTAATTAGATGGTATCTACTCTCAAGATCAAACAATAGAAAAATCTAGTTGTCCTATTGACATAACAAGTCTTCAACCCCACCACAACCAAAGTTATGTTAAATCTGATATCAAAAACATTATGTGACTGAACATCTTGATCTTCATTTATTTCCCAACCATTCCACATTCCATTATCATCTACCATTCCATTTCAAAATCAAGCTTACCATGCATTATTTTTCATTATTTACAATCCATGGTCACACTTTCCTTTGTAGAGGCTATAAAGATACCTTGTCTTGATGTTTGAAGGAATCAAAATTAATGACCAATGAAGATCACAACAACATTCTCAGAATCCTATTTTATAGGTAGTTCTTGATGAAGAAGTTATTTAGATGAGGTGTGGGATATTAATTAACATGATCAAGTATTTTATTTTTATCATTTATTGATTAAGATGTGCATCTCCATCTCAACAGGAAAAATAGAATCATATGTCATTTACCATACCCAAGCCAAAAACATATACCATACCATTTCACATTTCTATGCCATTTCCATTGTTACATATCCATTTTCCATTGTTCAATATTCTTGATATTCATCCTATCACTTGGGGGAAAACTCTCTTACCATTTTATACATCTTATAATTCCATTCCTATCTAGACCAAAGCCTATTTTTAGTTATCCTACCTAATCCTATTTTGATCTTGGTTCGTTTGGTTCTTCCTACACTTTTTGTGAGGGGATTCCAATCAAGTTTAAAAAATCAATCAAATTTATGTTTACAATGATATTCTATGAAAGTAGTGTGACAGTTGATTTGGCAAGATATCTTTCATTTTCCATCCTATATCAAGTTTGTTTATGTGAGCCTGATTATAACTACCTATGGGCAAATCAGTGTTTCACTAGTCTTTCTACTAATTATAACTACCTATGGGAAAATTAGTATCATTGTATCCTAGTTATACCTACCTATTGGAAAATTATGGGTAACATTTGTTTATCATGCATTGTTGCATCACCTTGAGATTGTTGTTTTCATTTGACTGGCTATTTGTCAGATTTGAGAACTTGTTGGGACCTAGTTGGTTTCTCTCTGCCTTTTGTGTGGATATAATTACTATGAATTGATGTCTATTTAGGAATATGTGGGTCATGTTAAATTCATTTTTAGGTTACCTTAGTCCAATTTTCCATACACTCTCACCATTTTGAGAGTAAACTAAGCCAAACACTTTTGCCATTTTATGAGTAGGTATCTTGTGATTCTCTAATGAGTTAATATACCTCAAAATGCTAAAAACATTTGTAATATTTCAAAATACAAAAATATTTGTGCTGTCTAGGCCTAGTCAGTTATCCTCGATCTACCTTACTGGGGCCTTGTCATTGTTAGGATGCTTTCTTTTTCTTTATTTTCAAGATTTCTATTTGTTTGTTTATTTTAGGTTATTTGTTTGTTTTTCTATTTGTTTATTTGTTTGATTTTATCACTACTGCATTGACTCAATCTATATGCATTTGTGGGTGATTCCTTGAGAACGTTATTCTTGAGTCTATCTATATTCATATGTTAATATTATCATCATGATTTTTATAATTAGTGTATTGTTTTTGAGTGTTTATTGATTGGGAGTTAGTCCTTATGCATATTTTGGGATAGTCTTCATGGTGTTGTATCATGTAGCCTACCATCACATACTATAAAAAAAATAAGCTTCAGGAAGGTCTATAATCAATGGAGCCATAGAAGTTTCTCCTTGGCACCTTAGCAAATCCTTCCATCCTACCCTTAATCATATTAACCCATTGGCCATTCTAGTTATATCATTGATAATCAGGATGAGCATCTCCTCATTAGTAGGTGCAACTAAATCACTCACACTAATTAATCTTATTCTTCTATTCATATATTTAATCACTTTGCACCCACTCATCTTTAATCTATATTCCAAGTTATATCCTTGAGTTATGCTTGTTAATTAGCCTTAATTGTGGCACCATCATATTTAGCCAATTGAGGCCCTCTTATTGATTATAACCGCCTATGGGAAAATCATTATTTTGACTTTTATTCTTGATTATAACTACCTTTGGGAAAATTAGTATCTTTTTTAAATCAATGCATGCAAGCATTTTATTTTTTGGATTAATCTCAACCACGGGTTACTTCCACCTTTTTTCTTAATTCTTTTTGAGGGATCATCCATCAATAAATGTGATGGCCACTCCCTCAAGGGGGCATCATTGTAGGCTTCCAAAAACCATTTGGAGTTTTTTTCTTCAACTATCATCTTATTTTTGGCATACGTGCCTTTTCTCATTATTTGAGAAGACATTGCGTTAATTATATCTTGAAACAACTTCCCAAACAAGGGTAAATTGTAGACACCTAAATTTGGCCATCGATGACCTCTAATCAAGGTTTTGACCAATTTGTACCAAAATGCACAATTTGGACTAAAAATACTAAATCACATTAAAAGAGTTGAAATTGAAATATTCAAGTGCCAATTTTGGCAAGGGTATCACTAAATGGGGCAATATAATTAATGGGACAACTAACTTTGATCAGATCATTTCAAGTCAAAATGCCAATTTTGCACCTAGGTGCTTTGGATTGCTCTTTTATATCAAATTTATTATACAAGATGCATGTCTTTGTTATTTGGTGTTGGAAAAATCCTAAATGAGATAATGGATCCAACTCATTTGACATTAACTTCTAATTCTAATGTAGTCAAAATTTAGACCAATAACAAGGCATTATGATCAATTTGAGTAATTTGTGCACAAAGTGCTTAATCATGCTTAAGAGATAAGTAATCCAAATCAAGGCCTAATTAATAATTCCATGGAAACTTGATTTTTTTTTTTTTTTTTATAAATGAATATTGAATATCTTCATCATCAGGTGACCTTATTTCTTGGGAAGACATCCCTAGGACATAAAGCCACAAATATCAAGATTATGCGTCTCCCATGCCTCTTTATTACCTCCCATGCCTCATTAATGTCCATTATTATAAAGTCATGATGAGGATAATTATGGATTTTAATTACATAATTCAATTAATCCATGACAACACATCTCAATCTTGAGATGGATGGTCATGGTTGATTTTGGTCATTCTTGAAAATATATAAATAGAGAGGCCATGAACATCATTTTAAAGCTTAATTTGTGAAAATTTACCATGTCAAATTTATTACAAGAGCTCTCACATGAAAAATTTATGATTCCAAAATATTGATCCAAGCCAAGCCAAAGCCACAAGGTGCTAATGAGAAGAGGAGATAGTCAAGCCTCTTTTGATGAAGACTAAAAGTATTTAGAGCATCCAAAGAAGGTGAAAGAGTCTTGTTTTTATTTATGTTTTAGTTGTCTTTTTCATTTGTTTTTGTTATTAATCTCACCCTAGTAACTAGGCCTAGAGATGTATGCTAATTAGTGTGTTTTTATCATTTTGTTTGCATTTTTAGACTAACACAATACTAATTACCTCTCTTGAGTCAAATTCCTAGTTCACAAAATTATTCATTAAATAAATTTACTCTTCTACTACCATTTCATAATACCAACTACACATCATTTAAATGTTAAATAAATTATATATAAGCCTTATCGATATTTAACATATGCCCATATTATCTAACTTTTTACCACATCTATTAATTGCATCTTATTTACACTACATTTTGACCATATAATCCTATTTATCCAAACATTTTAAGTCCTTGTTATGCTGACCAAATGGTAAAGAAGGTGGTTTTTACCCATGAGGTCTCGTGTTTAAGTCTCTCTTACCATTGGTAGTTGAATCCTCAAGTGACATTGCTTCTCATGGGTCTAGAAGGTTTCTTAATGTCAAAAAAGAACCAAACAATAAGAAAGGTGGGTTTTACCCATGAGGTCCCATGCTCAAATCTCCCTTGTTGAATACTTAGATGAAACTACTTCCAATGGGTCTAGAAGGTTCCCCTAAGTAAAAAAAAGAATCGATTACTGATTAGGAAAAAAAAAACATTTCAATCCTTTCTTTTACCAACCCCTATAATTCACTAGACATTAATTTTTATTCTCTCATATTAATTTTCTCACATCGTGATCGAATTTAAACATAATGAGGACATGGTATTCTAGGGTAACTTATGTCATTTAAATTACTCTATATAATTTAAATAAATTATATAAACAATATAAAAAGGTACAAAGACTTTTTCAACAAAACCATAGGTAAAGTTCTATTTTTCATTATCAAATGATCAGACCTCATGTTGAACCCTGCATTAAAATGTGAATAGAAAGACAACCTTCTAATGCTTAAATCATTACTAAGGTATAGAAGTGGGTATATTGTCAAACTAACTAAGCCTACACTGAAGCTAACTGTCAACAAGATTTATGAAGTAAATTAAGACTATCAAGTTCATCTAATCCCAAGGACAAACTTGTCAATAATTACATACATCTATTTATTTAAATAGTCCAATTCATATTCTTAATACAAGTTCATAAATTTTAAACTTAGTAGAAGAAGGTTTAAATTAATTAAATTCCAATCCTTGTAAAATAAAATGGAAACAATCAATTTCATAAGTAAATGAATAAAATTTCTAGAATAAGAAATATATTTCACCCATCAAATATTCCATCATGGTAATTAAATAACTAGATTATTTTATTTAGAGGTATATAAAATTACCACAACAAAATTATAATTCACCTACCAAATATTCTACCATGATAATTAAATAATGTAACTATTATTTATTTAGATAAAATAATGTAAGTAAATTTGGTAAGATATTTTTCATATTTAATATTCAATAGTATCAAGAAAATTATTTAATAAAATTCGTACACTAAAACTCTATAATTCTTATAAAATATGTTAAAATAATGAATTTTCCATAGTTGCCAATGCACAAGTGTGGCCTTATAAATTGGCTATTTTATATAGAGCCAGGGCTAACCCCAACAACATACGAGATTTTTTTTAAAAAAATTAATCATGTCTATTCTTTAGGGAAATGTATATAGGCTACATTTGAATAAATTATATATATATATATATATATATATATATATATATATATATATATATATATATGTATGTATATATATATATATGTATATATATGTATATATATGTATATATATGTATATATACATATATACATATATATATATATATATATATACATATATACACACACACATATATATATATATACATATATACATATATACATATATATATAATTTTATTTTATTATTATTTATAGACATCCTAATCCCTTAGCATCACTACTTATGCATTAGCATGGGCCACACAAAATTATGAGGATAAACAAAATTTTTGGAACATAAGGAGTTTGTAAATGACAAGTATATCATGCTTGAATACTCTTTTAACTCACCATTCTCCTTACTTTACCTATCTTCTTTCCCCACACATGGCATCCTCCTTCATAGCTCCTCCTCCTTCATGCCATGGCTTCTTTTTGTAGATCTAGGTCTAAATTATTTTATCCCCATATTGCTCTTGCCTTTATCGAGAAGGGGAGGAATAATTATAAAAAAAGTATTTGCTTGGACCAATAACCTAATAATTGGACCCATATTGAGTTTTTATATAAAATATTATTTTTTTATTGCAAAGTTTCAAATACCATGAGGATGGTACTCTGCCTAAAAACCTAATCAATATGCTTCCCTCCCAAGGCCTTAAAAATAATTAACTTGCTATTTTTAATTATTGTAACCAAGACATGATAAAAAAGAGGTAGTAACATTTATGTTTTCACCCATCTCCCATAAATGAAAGTATTTTCAATTAATTAACCTCCCCTAAAGATGTGCTCTACCCATCTTTTTTCTATGCACAAGATATTTTTACCCTCTTCTCAATAAATATGCCCATCAAAGACAATAACAAAATTAAATAAGAAAATGTGTGCTCTACAAGATTTACCAAGAAATTTTTTTCATCATCATCATCATCATCATCATTTTCATCATCATCATCATCATCATCATCATCATCATCATCATCATCATCATCATCATCATCATCATCATCATCATCATCATCATCATCATCATTTTCTAAGTAGTATCATTATCAAATCATGAAAATAATATTTTATTTCACCATATACATGATCCCACACATTAAATATTAAGTTGGAGATGAGGAAGGGTTAGGTCATCATGAACTAATATTTTTATCTTTCAAATAATAGGCCTTATTTATCAAGCATATAGTCTCTCATGACCATGATTATTCTAAAGGGTGGGAGAAAAGATAAAACCTTTTTTTTTAATTAAAATTAAAGTTTGAAACTCATGTCATTGATCCTCCTAGAAAAATACTACACAACCCACAAATTGTTAAGCATGCTTTCACGATCAAAAAGATATATCACACTAGCCCTTCTGCTATGTCATAGTCAAGTCTACAAGGTATATTATTTAACATTCACATACAAACAAAGCCAAACAAGTCAAGGATAAGTATGATATCATATAAAATCCTTGTATCATAGGGTGGGACATTACATTTAGAATGATGTAAAGATGAAATAGGAATAAGTAGTGCTATTTTTCTTAGTGTGTAGTTCAATTTATAGAGAGATCGATTGAGGAATAATAAGTGGCCTTGATGTGATTTTATAGGAGAATATTTTGAATAATTTCTATAACTATATTTACCAAACATTTGGTATAGCCATTATGAAATTTCTTTAAATTTTAAAAAGTTATCATTGGAGAGAGGGAAACAAGGCCACATTAGGGGACAAGGAAGTAGTGCAACCCTATCTAACTAATATAGACTTGTTATAAAAGAACATATACTATTGAGATAGGTATAAAAGTAGCAAGTGGGATGATTATGGATGAATGTAGCTGAAATAGGTATGTTTGTATGATATTTTTAGTGCTTACAAGATAATGAAGGTGATACTATAGATTGTGAGTTAGTGAAATGGAAAATAAACCAAGGGTAAAGATGTCAAGAATAAAATTAGAAAGAGCTTAATGATTAATTATATGTGTCCACATTTTCCTCCACTTTATTCTAATGATGTACATAGTGAAATTAATAGAGTGAATTCAATGTGAACCTGAGTGTGTATACATAATTTGTATTTTAATGTGAAGCTTGATTATGAAAATTTCCTCAATGTAAGAAACCTATAACAATGCCACTAAAAGTAATATTTTCTCATATTGAAAATTGAAAATTTAAAGTTTTATATTTTTAATTTTGAAATAGATATAATAAATTATACACCTAAAGAGAGTATGCAATCTAATTTCCATGGAACTTGGAGATGGAAAAGTGTGCATGACTCCTTTTTGGGACATTTGGAGAAGTGATAAATTATGGATAATTGAGAGTGATCAAGACTTAGTTTTATTACCATTGAATGCTATTGAGTTGGAAGGATTCTATATTTTAGCTCTCATTTCAAGTGTATTTAGTACTCTATATAATATTTTAAGGGGTGGAACCATGAACTATGGCCCACTACATATCAAAAAAGTTAAACCATGGATGTTGAGTTCCACTAAACTCTAACATCTCCCACTTGTAACTGAGATGAATCACACTGCTATAGACATATCTAGATTCTATTTGAAAGTTTAAAACTTTGAAACATGAAACTTGAGAATTTTGAAAATGCCATAGTATAAATGAGGACATGAATGAATTCATGTGCCCCCCATATTTATAATATATTTAAAAGATATTTGAATTTATAATTTTGAACTTTTCACACTTTTGAAACCTTTTAAACTTTTCACAAAATTATAACTGTAGGAATGAGTTCACATGCATGCCACATGCCCCCATAATATGAAAATGCTAATTCATATTTCCAATTTAAAATTGTATATTTCCATTAATCCTATTTATTTTTCTATTGAGTCTTGAATTTTCTAAGCAAGCCCATTGTAATGATCCCCTTTTGAGATGTGATATGTAGCCTGGAAATCACTTATCTCAAAATAAATCAAATCATATATGAAAGATATAGTATTTTAAATATTTTAAATAAATTGAATTAATATTATTGAATATAACATTTCATTTTCATATGAAAAATGTGTTAGAAATATATCATTAAAGCATAGAAGCAATGTATAGATGATATGCATTATGTCACTAAAGTAGGAATACAATAGTTAAATGATGCATGAAATTAATCATTGAGCCATAGTAAATTAGATGGTATGTATGATATGAATCATGGCATAGTAAAAAGTAAATATCATATAATTGAATTCTTACAATGTCATGTAGTTTGCATAAAATGTCACATAACACACAAAGCTAGGGGCCACACATAAATATGATAATGGTGCCATACAATCAAGAATTTGAACATACAAGGCTAACACACACACAAACACACACACACACACACACACACACACACACACACACACACACACACACACACACACACACACACACACACACACACACACACACACACACACACACAAAAAAAAAAAAAAAAAAAAAAAAAAAAGCAAGAATCTATCTTACCATGTAAGAAAGTAAGAATGCAAATCAAATCATGTAGCAAATGAGGTTGATATAGTTCCAACGTATGTATAAATGTGAATGTTAGCAACTAACATATTTCATGTAATACATTTGAAAAATAAGGGTGATTTATCAAAATATTTGTATGATATGTAGCTCAACATGGTATAGAGGTTGTGTATAAATATAACCTATTAAAGTGTTTGCATAGAATGTAGAGATACCCCAAACTTAGAAAAAAATTGGGTACTAAGGAAAACTCAACATCAAATAATTATGTGGAAGTACATCATGTATCACACTCAAGTACCTAATGAGAAGCATTGTGTATTAAAATATGGAATATAATATTTTATTAAAATATAATAAACAACATATGAAAATAATTAAGATATCAATATTTGTAAAATGATATAGATCTCGATTATGAATTTTTTAAAATATTTTGATTTTTTCAAAAAAAATGGTAATTTTAAAATATATGCATGTTTCTAAAATTTTGACAATGTTTTAATGCCAAAAGATTTTTTAGTAGAGGTGATAAGAAATAAAGTTTTAAAAATTGAGGAAGTAAGAGCTATTCAAACAATCCTCAAAAAGTTACAAAAGCATAGTATGATAAGAGGGAAGGCAAGAAATATGTCCCCAATGTGTATGTAGCTTTAAGTCATAGAAATATAGTGTAAAAGAATTTATAAATTTACATTCTCCTCAAATGGGGAAGAGAATAAATGTGCTCATGTGAAAAGTATCAATATGAGATCTTGTAAGTGCCACAGGGTGTTAGATATATGATAGTAAAGAAGTAGAGTGCCATAGAGATAAATGGTTTGGATTGTTTGAATTAATTTAAAAATCAAGAGGGTAAGTACTCAAAGCAAAATGAAAAAACAAGGGTTAAAATAATTCTTGGATAAGGTGTAGAATAATTAGTAAGTATTGAAATAAAATCAAAGAATATATGCACAAAGGAAGATATGCAATTGTAACTCTCAATTTTATTTATAAATTAATATTTTAACTAATTAGTATCATTTTCATCATAAAATAATTTGTATAATTTTAATAATAGCCATCAATGTAGTCATTATCATAGGAAAAAGTTAACTTCTTAAGTTACGCTTGAGATTGTGAGATGCCATTTTGAATATCTTTTGATTTTTTCTATGAGACACTTAGTAAATAATAAAGTAGAGTTTATTTTTGATTATTTTCATCATTTTTATGAGATTTCATGTTTTATTGAATTAGAGTGTGATCATATATGATTGGTTGAGCATTAATAAGAGAAATAGCTAGTACTTTGAATATATGTTTTTATTCTACGTATGAAGAATATGTAATGCTTGATTTCCTAGCAACCATATTCATATTATTAAACATTTTATGAATATTTTTATTTGGAAATTTATTTATGAGATTTTTTTTTTCAAAAATTTGATTTATTGATTATCTTAAATTTTTTCTTACAACATTTATTTTGGTAATTGTTCATTTTGAAATATTGATTTTTCATCTTGTTTTTTTTTGTAATCTTGATTTTGTAATATTTTCTTGTTTTTAATGGATATTTTGTATCCATATTTGATATTGGTGTTAATTTTTAATTTTTATTTTATGAGATGAAATAGGAGTGGGTTACTTAGGTGTTTTATCTATTATATGATCATAACTATCAAGAAGACTTTGTATTTATTCATTACAACCCAAAAATTATTTGTATGATGCACTTGAAACATATAATATGCACAATAATATTTTGATATTTTAGAAGAGGCATAAGGAAATGTAATCAACTTATTTCAAATTGTTTCTCTTGGGATATCAATTTGAATTTTATTAGCCTCATGTATTCTTTTTTAAGCATTAAGTTTAGATGTATATTGCTTATGGGGCACATGGTAGCTAGATGAAGATGTAGATACATGATTAACACTAGAATATTTTAGAATTTTAATAATTTTTTAATATATTTTCAAGGGATATTATTTTTTTAACTTAAATACTAATTTTGCTTTTACAAATTTTATATAGTTTTTTCATAGTAATGATTTGGTATTGAAGGGATTCACAATCATAAGCCCTAGGTATGTTTGGAAAAATATAAATACCATAAAAAGGAGGTGTAGGAGAGGGAAGGATATGATCTTCTTATAAATTAAGATATTTATTGATTATGCATGAGTTAGTTACTTATTATTGATTGATAACATTAAAAGAATTAACACTATCAAGATATGCATTCCCATCATGTGGTAATTATGTACTATTATTATGACATTATGGAGAAATATCATCATGTGATTACAACCATGAATATGGAGTAGGACCAACATCCCAAGATGTGTGATAAGAAATACCATTACATTCAATTGTATCTTATGATGTGTTAATATAAGAGGAAGGAAATATAATATTTTGATCATGATTGACATTATACTTTGTGATGCATATCCTATGTGAAATTATTTTTTAGGTGTGAAGGAAATATAACACTGTAAAAAAATGTGTATAAAAACTGGGTGTGTAAAGATAAGATTCTTCCATTTGGAGAGTATATGGTAATCTAAAGCATATTAGATATCCATCATTATTAGACTTTGTAAGCTCTAATGGGAGATATATAGTTTATGGTAAATTAATATAATAATATGGAATTTATAAGAGGATCTATAAAGGAAACTAAGGGTATGGGAATAGGTAAATTCAAATCAGGAACTAGGGAATGACCTAGAGAGCAAGCTAGAGGTAGGATCAAAGGTAAGTTTAGATAGGAGGATAGATAATATCTGAAAGAGGAATATGCATATATGACCAAAGAGGTATCTAAAGATAATTGTAAAAAAAAATTGAGATAATAATCTATAAGAGTGATTGTTAGTTACCCGAGTTTCACCCTTGTTGAAGTAGACTGTTCACATCCACCTCACACTTGGACTAACATTGGATTGACATATAGGTTATGGGATACCTAAGGTGCAGGTCAAACCTCTAGTTTTTATGTGGCTATTTCCCCTCATTTTTTAGTTTAAGGCACTCTCTAAGACCTAATCTTATTGGGGTGAAAAGGGAAAAGAGATGAAAACTTATAAAAGAACCTACACAAAAGTGGTGATGCACCAATGATTGAGTATCCACTCTTGGTTTATCCATAAAACATACCAATAAACTTTATTAAGACTATAAATAATTAGACCTCTTAATTAATTTATAAGCATGAATGTTTTATGTTAAGGTTAAGTGAGACTTCTACAACTTGAATGATAAGAACCTAGATCTGCATAAGACGCTATTTACTCATGACACTTCAGGAACATCTCTACTTATCAACACTTCACACAACCTGTATATACTGATAAAATGAATTTAGGTGCATAAAAGGACCTAAAAATGAAAATAATAGTCATAACTTTTTAAAATCAACTCTCACAAGGTACACTAACATTCAACTAAGAGATCTACAACTATCTTTTTATTGATTCATAAAGGTAAGGTATAATTTTGGTAGAGCTTTACTACACCCAACTAAGGGATGAGAAAAAAATATATCAATGATTAATTAAATATAATGTTTGAGAGAGAGGTGAGAATAATATAGGTTTATAAGAGGTCATGAATGGGGACAAGGTGGCACATGGTAGTTACAATAGTCCTAGTCACTCTTTCCATGAATTGATATCTTTTATTGACTCAATTTTTGGCACTGAGGTGAGGTGTGGAGGATGTGAATCATCTATTTGACTTCATGAATGTACTAACCATGATAAAAATACCCTAATATTCCCTCAAAATATAGTTATTGGGTGTACATGAGGCGTTATTATGCGTCCAAGATGCATTGAGCAGTCTCTCCTTTAATGTTCATGTTGACTTGTCATTAAAACTATATCCATTCCTTCATAATGGTCTCCAATTTGGGATATGATCACCTAAATGTGTATTTAAAAGGTGAAATGGTGGATCATTAATTTATTCATGTCATTCTATGCCCATTATGACCTTCTCTTAGCTGATCAAATAGGCCTAATTTATAAGTTCTTCATTTTCTACATATTCACTATTTGAAGGATTTGAAAAATTGAACTAGATTATCAAATTAATTGAGAAGACTAAGATTATTCATATACCAACCCTCCTACATTTTAATTTAAAATTATTAAGTATCTTTCACCTATAAACACATTTACCTTGCTTGACTAAGCCTCTTAGACCAGTTCCACTGACTGGCTATTTAGAAGGAGCTAGCATAAACACTTATAAAAAACTTAATTACTATTTCTAGTCTTTTAGGAGTAGAAAAAGTCATGAAATAACCCTTACCATAGTTTTTAACTCTTGACTAGGCCTTAAACCTCATTTTTTACTCAAAACCCTACAAATTTTCCCTTTTTGGATGTGTTCATACAACCTCCATACAATCAAGTTCCATGGTCCTGGGCTCCTCTAAGTTGGAAACATTCTCCAAGTGTTGGTCAAGAAATTCTTGATTGTCTAAATTCATTTATAACCAAATATCCTTATTTAAGTCCCTATTAGGGTTTTAGAGGGGTTTATGGGTGCTTGGGACTCTTAGCAATGGATTATAGAGATTGGGGGCCAAACCTCTAAACCAAATGCACTATATTTATGTCCATATACCTCTTTGACTCCCCTAAAGTGTTTGGCTCTCCATGAAAAGCAACTATGTATTTGTGATTATTTGAAGGTGCTCTCTACTCCACCTTTTAATGAGACAATCCTAGTGGAGGTGGTAGGCAAATCTATATGTAGATATAAATATTCAACTTTGGCCTAAACCCTAGAGTTTTGAGGCACTTATACCTCCATATCAACCTGAAAGTTACCTCAAAGGTCCTATGGATTAGAAACATTGGATTGATTAAGCCTCATGACCTCTAACTTAAAAATTGTGCCTATATCATTTAAAAATACATCATGGAGGTCTCTACAGATGATTTTTGAGGGATATTTAGAATATTTAAGGCCTATTTTCCCTCAACTCCCTGGTGTACCTAAATAATTATCATCTCCTTGATTTTAGGCTCAAACTAGTCTTCTTAAGACTTTTTTGTATAATATAACATCTAAATGTGAAAAATAATAGGTCATTATGATGTTAAGAATACTTAAGGAGACCTTAAATATCATTTCAAGGTAAAACCACCTCATTTGGATGGGTTTTGGAGCAAGAATCCATCACTAGGTCATTCTTGGGGTTGAAGCAAGGTTTGAGATATACACCATATTAATGATGGTCCATAGCATATAAAAATATAAATTAGGACCAATTTACATTAAATTATAGTTCATTGACTTACTAATCTTTCATCTGTGGCCTTGGGTCCCATGTAAAGAGTGTGTTGAGATAGGAGCATTGGAATGTGGCACTCAGGTTATTTGCTAACCAATTATGACATGTTATTTTCATAAGGATCATTCATAAATGTTATCCCACAAATTCCAACTAATAATTAATGTATATTTATTCCATATGGATAATTAAAATTCACTAATATCCTTTATATTGAGCATTTATGTGATGAAGTGTGTGAACACTTGAAGTTAGGCTTCGAGTTGGTTGTGTTGAGGTTGAATGGATTGAGCAGGGTTTTGAAGTCATTAAAACCTTTTATTTGTTTCTCTTATCATGGAACATTATTATAAGGGTATGAAACACCATTACACATTCATTATTGGCTATAAACCTTGTTAGAAGGATCTAGGCTCTCCAAGATAGCATATGGTTTAATGTTAGGCTTAGGGCCTATATGTATTGGCCTATTTTCAAGGGCACTTGATTATAAATATGAATGATAATAACCTTTTAGGGTTTATTAGGAACTCAACCATCAATTTTAACTTCCCAAAAACCATCTATGTATCCCAAACTATATGCAATCCCTTTAAGGCATGGATTCACCTTTTAACCCAAAATTTGACTATCATAGATAGGGCTAGGTCTAAGACAAAATAGTGGGTATACCCACTATTTTTCTAGACAAAATATAAGAATAGAGGGATTTTAGTAATAATAATTACCATATTTACTAATTTTTGATGTTTGGTATTGCCTAAATAGATCTTAAACAATCATTTTACTCAAACTAGTTATAGGTTGCCTATTGACTACATGGTTAGGCATGAGAGCCTTAAGTAGGGTTTTATTCTTTGTTTACTTGAGATAAATATGATGATTATGTGTCCATAAAATTCCTTAAGGATATATAAACTCTTAAATGGTTATTTTATAACCCCCCCTCTTCTTGCATACACTTCCCTTCTTCAGCTTAGGGTTCATTCCTATGAAGGCTTGCGTGTTCCCAAGCCTGTGTTGACTGTACCTTTATCCTTAGATGTGATGATAATTATATTTTACATAATTAGTATTAATATTATATTTTATTTTAATTATCACTTTTTCTAACTCTAGACAAGATATACATATCTCAGTTCACATCAAGGAAGTTATATGTACTCATTTGCCTGTTTGACTATATACATGGATCTTGTGATAATTTCTAAGGGAGTAGAGTGTTTTGAGACATATAGAAACTATATTTATATTATCTCACATTATCATTCATATTTTAGGGGAATTAACTCCCTTGGTGATACCATTTATTATACCCATGAGTGGCTCACACAATGATCTTGGAGGCTCTACTACAGTAGGCCCAAATGACTAGTTATAGGTGGTTATTTGCTTCCTTAGATGAGTATATGACCCATATGGGTAAAAACTTATATTATTTCATTTATTTTTAGGGATTCAATGGGTATTTAGGTTTGTTACCATGGTCTATAATTGGAATGAAGGATGGATGAATGGAGGAGGGTGACTATGGAGTGACATGGGGATGAAACATGAATAACAGGGTTAAAATACAGTGAAAATGGCAGTGGGTAACAACATGAAATGGTAAGGTATGAAAAGGACATGGATCAAAGCATAGAAACCATTCTAAGGAAACAAATAGACACATTCAAAACCCTAACACATATACTCATGCAAACACACCACTTTGAAGGTAGAAAAAATGACACACAATCAAAAATGGAACCTAGGAATCTTTAAGGAACCTTAATATTGGCAAAAAACCTTAATCTTTGATAAAACTAACTCTATGGTTTTAGAGGCAAGGATGGTGGTTTTTAGGTCAGTGAGACTGCCATGGAAGCTAATAAATTTTGTCATAATGCTATGATGATAACTCACCATGACTTCAACACTCTATTTTAAGTCCTTAACTATGTTTGAAGGATTTGAAGGTGTTATTGAGCAACACACATTGCTACTACATAGTGAGTCTTGGATGTACTTGAACTCTTTCATAAAGAAACCTTGAATTGAATAAGAGATTGATGAACCTCAAACTTGAGTAAATAGGTATGGGTAAACTTGAAACACTCTATCAATCCTTCAACATTACCAACTCCTTCTAATGGAAACATTCAACACTCTATTAATTATTCAACTCTATCTTCATATTGCACACTATGCCAATTTTAGGGGTTTTTTGGCTCCACAAGATCACACATTTGAGATAAACACTAAAAATGATATGAGACGTTCCTTTAATACTTGAGGAAACATGATCAACTATTGGTTTGGTGAGATAATCTATAAACCCAACAAAACCATCTTATTCCATTTAGCTTGTGCAGACGTGGATGACATACATATTCCTTAAGTTTTTAAGGAATGTTCATATAACAGAGGAGACCAATCTAAAAACAAATTCCCACGGGTGAAAATTGACTAAGTGTACTTCCCCTAGCTAATAGTTTGAGCCTCCATTCTCTCTCCTCCATACGATCTGAGCATAAACTTGAGGAGCTCTTCAAGTCTACCAATGAGCTCCAGGACAGGGTAGGTTAGTTTTGAGCTACCTTTACATTGAAACACTTTGCTTTCTCACCCATTTGCTATTACTGACCCCCCTCTACAAATCCCTGACTTCACCTAAGTTAGTCCATACTGTAATGATCCATACCATTTGGTAAACCTCTATAACCTACAATTTCTTGTATTTTCTCTTAATTTAAACTAAAATACATCATTATTAAGTGTTATAAAGGGAAAATAAAAGTCATGTACTATTTTAAAGCTGATGGTTTGAATTAAGGGAGTTGAAAATTCACAAATTGGCATGTGTGGGGCCTATTAGGGAGGATTTAAGCATTGACCATAGTGGTAATGGGCTCAGTGGGGTATGAAATGCTTTAGTGATGGTCTAAAAATACTCATGAGGTATATTAAAGGCATGGAAGGTTATTTAGTGTCTCATCAAGGTCAAATTAGGTCTCAATATGATTAAAAAATGTTGACTTTTAGTATACATACATGGCCTTAAAAGGGCATAACAAATAAATATCATGTTAACATATATGAAGAGATGCTTATGACCTAAAAAATATCTTAATTGGACCTAAAGACACTTCTCATGATTTTCTTGAAATTGAAAGATGAATATACCTCATGTGATTAAACAAAACAAAGGTGTTTATGAGTCTTCATTAGACTACCTTCTCAATTCACTCTCACCATGGCATTTATCACATGTTAGGGCTATATCAAAATGACAAATGACCCTTAGACATGGTACAACATCATGAAAACACTTGAATCAGGTTGAAACAAATGGTATGGAGGACACCAATCATCTTATAACATAACAAGACAATGAATTGGTTGAATGAACTAAACCCACAAGGATGAGATGAAACCATGGGACTAATGATGGATCAAGAATCAATGACATTAGTTTGACCCTTTTCTATGTCTAGGAATAGAAGGTGGTCAACATTTTTGGTGACTTATCTGACTTAACTAGCCTACTAGTCAAAGGAAATCAAAACTCTTTGACTTTCTCTATGACTTAGCAAATGAAACTTTGACTGCACATGAACTCTACTCAATATCTTATAGAATTTGAAAATAAATGAGACACAACAAGGAAATAAATAAGAGACAATAAAATACAACACATAATATCAAATAACAATACAAAGCAATAAACACCCTAGCATGTGTAGAAGCACTTGGAAGAAGGAAACAAACTCTGACTACTATGTATAAAAGGAACATGATGAAGACTAATATCAAAACTTGAGGAAAATCCCATTGAAAAGGATGGGGAGTTACTCACCATTTAACCTATATATTTTAAAATCATTACTTTCTTTATAGTTGGTGATGATATAAGGCCCACTCCAAAGGCTATCAAACTTAGAGTATTTTCCTGGCTTGGCATGATCTTTATCCCAATTGAGCACTATATCTCCTTGTTATAATGTCCTAGATGAGGCTATTTTATCAAATAAATTATTGACTTGGTGTTGATTAGACCACATGAAATGCATGGTACTATCCCTTATCTCCTCTAACTATCTCAACTCATTCATTCTCACTTGTATTGCATCATCTTCTAAGATCTCAAGTTGGTAAGCAAGTTTTACAACTAGAAATTCAAGGGAAATGGGTAGTCTTGCCTCTCTACCATAAATAAGGAGGTATGGAGAGTATCTAGTATATCTCTTAGGTGTGACTTTATTTTCCCATAAATCAGTCTTCAACTTTGTGTGCCATTCCCTTTGACTATCCTCCATGGTCCTCTTAATGATACTTATCAAGTTTTTATTTATGGACTCTATTAGACCATTGACTTATGGGTAATAGTTGGAGTAAGCCTTGAGGTAGATGCCATGGCTAAGGGTCCACTCACATACTTTAGCATTACTAAAGGATAATGCATTATAAGATATGATTTTTGATAGTACACCAAACCTAGTTACAAGACTATCATATAACTCAAAGACTAAGTTCTAATTGGCCTCTTTAAGTGCAAATAAATCCACCCACCTTGTGAGGTAGTTTTTGGCTATTAGGACCCACCTATTCCCAACACTAGAAGGGGGATGGATCATACCTATGAATTCCAAGTCTCATTGCATGAAGGGATGCTCAAATTGGATGGGTTACAAGGGTAAGGCAACTAGCCTTTATTTTTAAATAAACATGGGGAATTTTAAACACTTATTAACCTAATCATGTGAATTTATAAACAATTTAGGCCAATATTAACCTACTCTAATGATTTTAGAGGCTATGGTCTTGGCATCAAAGTGCCCACCTGCTGGCCCATCATGAAATTACTCAAGTAACTTATCAATCTGACTTGATTCAACATACCTTAAAAGCATACCTCCTATATCCTTCTTAAATATCAATCCATATAAAAAGATATAAGGTATGGTACACGACCTAAAATTCCTTATTTTGTTCTTTTATTTCTATTTGATGGGTATCATTATTACCCCTTCATTTAACCAATCTGTGTTTGTGTCATTTCTTATAAGGGCTAGTGTTTGAGGCTATTTGTAGTAAGGTATTTATTAGATATAGCTAATAGTGTTATTTGGGTATTTTTGGTGTTGTACTAACCTGATTGTCTACTCTTAAAGTCTAAAATAATGTTTGCAATAAACATACTTAATTGAAATGTAAACACTCTAAATTATATTGAATACTCTGAAAGTAATCAGACAATGTTGTAAAGTAAACACATTGAAATCAAATATCAAATCCACACTTATAATATAAGTTATATAATAAAGGTTACTAAAATTAAAGGAATGATAAATGCCTATTCAAATCTAAAAGCACACACATTAACAATCTATTCAGACCTACAGGTTATTAATCTAATCACATAGAGAATTTATATTAATTTTAATTAAGAAAACAAATAAAAGATAAAATTATAAATACCAAATGTAACATATTATTTCTTTGGGGAGTGGGCCCTTACTCACTCTTGGATTCATGTTTAAATCAACACAATCTTTAAAATGTTATCTTAACACATAAAATAAATGAGTAATATGCTAATAAGTCTTCTTGTATTCAAAACAAAAATTGTTAAAATATTTATGCACATAACAAATTGAGCATGGATCTACCTTTTATTAGATGCAAAAGAAACTGACTATCCTAAAAGCTAGGTAACAACTTAACTAACCAAATAAGAGGATATTGAGATGTTTGGTTTGTTATGGCCAAAATAGATAAGAACATTGTAAAAAGATCCACACATGGTTAGGAATATCCTTGTGGGATTTTCAATTGCATCTTCAAACCATAATTGATCACAAAATATTACATACAATATATCCATATCATCTTATCTAAAGCTACAACCTCTATCAACTAACTTCCATAAATGGAAAGATATATAAAAATAGAAATCTATATATAGATATATATAAAAATATAAAGCATATAAAGGGTCCTAAATCATCATGGAATATCTGAAAGAACTTCTAGAATGCCTTGGAACATGTTGTGAACAAGTCCATAGTGAGCTACGAGAATTTGGAGCATGACCATTGTAATCTGTAATTAACTATCAAAGTTTGTAGAACACCTGGTAAAATTCATAGCTGCACTTAAATCATTAGTTATTGGTCATGGCACTTCCTTATCTCCATGAGATCATAGTAAAACTCTTATTTAGACACTATCATACTTGTACATATCAAAATATAGAAGACTAAACATGTAAATAGTTAGAACATCATGCAAAGATTTCTAACTTAGACTCACATTATCTTATAGAGATTAAAACAACTATTTTATACCTTAGGATATTTATAAACCCTAAGGCTACATGCAATACTCAACTCAAATGGCATGTTTATGGCTATAAAGGATGATATGTCATGGCTATAATGAGGCATAATGTGGACTCATCATTTCCCCACACCTTGCCTTTTGCAAGTACCATTACAAACTAAATTCTCCTATCCTTATAAGTGTTAATCCCATATTCTAGCTTTAGACTAAGATTAAATATGGAGTATAAATCTTATAATATTCTCTCATGAGGAAAAATAAACCCCATATCCCTGTTAATAAAATAAATCCAAATAGAAAATTGTTCCTCATATTATGGCCCTATATTCTATTAGTAGACATAGGAGAAAGGAATAAAGGTGGCTTAAATCCCATCCCAATCCATAGTTTTCACCCTCCTTGAAGTAAATCAGTAATTATCTGAGTGATGGCCTCAACCTTTCTAAGGGTCCATTTGATAGTGGTAGAAGGGCAAAAGCAAACCAATCTAGATAATCTTCAAGGTTCCAATCTTCATTCGGGTTTATCTTGAAAAATTATTCTTTTCTATCTTAGACCCTACAATAGTCTTGGTATTTATTCAAGAATATTGTTTTCATTTATCTCCAAGTGATGATATAGTTTCTTTCTAGTTATATAAACCACCTCATTGATCCTTCCTTCAAATTAGAGGGAAAGAGGTTCACATTTTTATTATCTAAAGTTAATCATAGGTTTGATAGAGAAATTTTAACTCAAAAAGAAATTGATCTAGGTCTTCAGTGGAAAAACCTCTATAGGTAGATAGATTGGATGGAGAAATATTTTTCATTGTTATTCAATCATCATTCTTAAAGATAATAAGATAAGAGAAAGTCCTCTCAGAAGGATTCTTGTGAGGGTTTTCTACATGACCTATATTTTTTCCTATTGTAAATAGAATTCTATTGAGAGGAGGAGATCCTTCTAGGTCCTTTGGTTGTTCAGTGTTTGAAAGTTCAAATTTTATAGAGGAAGATTCTTCTAGATCTTGGGATGTAATTCCGAAAGACTCACGTATTTATTTCTTCAAGCTTTCTATCTTTTCTAAAAGTACTTTTATTCTCTCTCCTAAAGGATAAGGATATTTTGGAACAAACAATCCTTGTGAATCCCTTTATCTACTCATATAATTGTATTTGACAAGAGAGTGACTTATTCTATTTGTTTGTTTTTATGTTTTTACTATTAGCTTAAGGGTTTACCTTACTAACACTTTTTAAGAAATCCCTCACAATGGTGCTAAAAATTATGGGTGTTATTGTTACCCCTTCATTTAACCAATTTGTGTTGGTGTCATTTCTTACCAGGGCCTATGCCCAAGGCTATATATAGTGAATTATTTATTGGGTTTAGCTAAAAATGTTGTTTATGGATATTTAGTGTTGTATTAATAAGTGTCTACTCCTATAGTCTAAACTAATACTTAAAAGAAACACAATTACTTGAAATGTAAACACTCCAAATTAAATTTAATTCTCTAAAAGTAATCAGACAATGTTGTAAAGTAAACACATTGAAATAAAATATAAAATCCACACTTCTATGTTAAGTTGTTTAATAAAGGTTGTTGAAATTAAAGGAATGATAAATGCTTGTTCAAATCTAAAACCACACACATTAACAGTCTATTCTAACCTATAAGTTATTAATCTAATCACATAGAGAGTTTATATTAATTATAATTAAAAAAATAAATAAGAAATAAACTTATAAATACCAAAAGTAACATCTTATTTCCATTGGGAGTGGGCCCTTAGATTTAGGTTTAAATTAACTCAGTATTCTAAATGTTATCTTAATGCATAGAATGAAATATTGATCTACTATGAAGTCCTATTATATTTAAAATAAAAACTATTATAATATTTCTACACATTGTAGATTGATTATGGATCTGCCTTTTATTGGATGTAAAAGAAACTGACTAATTTAAAAATTGAGTAACAATTTAACTAACCAAATAAGAGGATATTCAAAGAGAGTAGTTTGCTATGGTCAAAATTGAGAAGATCATTGCAAAAATATCCACATGTAGTTAGGAAGATCTTTGTGGGATTTGAAACTACATCTTTTAACCATATCTTATCACCAAATATTACATACACTATATCCATATCATCTTATCTAAAGCTGTAACCTCTTTCAACTAACTTCCATAAATGAAAAGCTCTAAAAAAATAGAAATCTATATATAAACATGTATAAAAATAGAAAGTATTTAAAGGATCTTAGATCATCATGAAATATATGGAAGAGCTTATGGCATGCCTTAGAACATGTTGTGAACAAGTATGTAGTGGGTTATGAGAATCCAAAGCATGATTATTGTAGTCTGTAACTGACTATCAAGGTTCGTAAAACACTTGGTAGAATCTATAGATGTGCTCAAATGATTAGTTATTTGTCATAGTACTTACTTATCTCTATAAGATCATATAAAAACTCTTATTTATATGCTATCATAATTATACATATCAAAATATGGAAGACTAAACATGTAGATAGTTAGAACATCATGCAAATAATGCTAACATAGACTCACATGAGCTTATAGAGATAAAAGCATCCATTTTATACCTTAGGATAGTTATAAAACCTAAGAATACATGTAGTTATCAGATTAAATGGCATGTTTATGGATATGAAGGATGATATATCATGTCTATAATGAGTCATATTGTGGACTTATCACTAGTCTGTCTGCATGATGATTTGAATTCCTAGGTATGGAATAGATGTCAAATATTAAGAAGTCATCCAAGAGATTAAAAAATCAATGCTTGTAGCCCTTCAAAATAGGATTCTTTATTACACTAACATCCCTCACATATTTCACCACTATCTCATTATCACCTTTCACTTACAAAAGGTTGATTCCTCTTCTCTTTTCCCATTGTAACCCATGTATGAAGGTTTCATATTTTGTAGTGTTTGAAGTATCACTAAGTTAAAACCTTAGCACATAATAGTACCTATAATTAGAAGGGGAAACAGGCATCACTCCAGTCCCACTCCCATTCTTTGATCTTGATCCATTAAATATTAAGGTCCATATGCCTTAATGCTCTTGATTTGGGCTTATGAGACTAGGTAAAATAGCTCCTTCCTCATGCATACATTATACACGTAGGCCTACCTCCTCAATGGTCTTGTAGATAAAAACCATGGTTTTAAACTACCCATTTATCAAAGAGTAGATATGATATTCCTTCAAGATGATCTTTGGAATCTTGATCATTGATGTTCTCATCTTCATCTAGGATAATGCAGTTCACATTGGATAGGTTGGGCATATAAATTTATAAATAGAACACAAATATAGGTTCAAACCTAATAGTGAGCCTTATACCATACCTAGTCTTAAATACCATGTATGACTAACTAGAAGAATGATACCCCCTAATTTTTTTAGTAAAATCCCTAGATAGGCATAAGGTAAAATATGGAGGAAGATCAACTACCATGACATCTTGGGAGAAGGTGCAGTTAGGTTAGGTAACCAATACAATCTTGAGGTCCTTAATAACACCTATTATCTTTGTGGGAGAACCATATAATTTTAAAACTCCCTTTTAATTAGATTCATACTTGAGCTCTAACTTATTAACTATGGCTTTTGGTATGACTGAAGTAGAAGAACTAGTATCTATCATGAAATTATAAAAAAGTGAATCCCCTATTATGAATGATAAGTATAAAGGATGTGCTTAACTACTTTAGGATATTTAACTTCATTTGGTTGACTATAATTAATATAAACTACACTCACCTTATTATCTTACTTATTCATGAGTGAAAGCTTGGATAGCTCTTATTGAAGGAGATATTTCTACCTTGGAATGAGTAGAGCATTCCACATAGGAATATTAACATTGGATATTTTATGTAATATATAATGTTGAAGGGAGAGTTTTCAATCTTAGGCTATAACTTGGAAGTAGAGGCATCACTTATAGGTTGTGTGACTTGGGAAATGAGGGGGCTCTTCTATTGTTGCCCATGTCCTTATGATGTCTACTATGTTGGAGGTGTTTTATAGACTACACCTTGAGTGGTAAGATCTTGAGCTTCCTTGGAATGTGTTAGAGTGGCCTTAGACTACCCTAAATTATCATCAACCATCATTATTTTATCCCTTATGTGATCTACAACTGAAGTATCTACCTTAGGCATATACTACCCCATATCTATTATCACTTGTTCAAAAGAGTGTTCACCTTCTTATAAGTTTGCAAAGGTGGTCTCAGTAGGTGACTTACTTACATTCCCTCCTTTTTGACTTGGCACTTTAGCTGGGGTCATGAAAGGCATGTCTCCATGAAGTATTTGGGAACCTTATTTATGTTGTGGAGAAGGCCTAGTGTCATGTGCTTGAAAGGTAGGACCTTGATGCATATAAGAGGCTTGACATCCTTCCCCAATTAAAACCATTACCATCTCACCTTATTTACCCCATGGATTAGACCACTAATCATCTTATGCAAAGTTATTTTTTGTTGGCACCAATTCCCTTAAACTATTGGTAGCATTAGGGTTGTAACTATTATAAGGTTTGGCCTATGTGATTTACCCTTGGCCTTATTAGTTAGGTGGATAAGGAGGCCTATTATATGGGTAAGACTTATATGGAGCCTAGTAAGGGGATTTATAAGGTCTATAGGATGTATTATTATACCTCTTTAAGGCCACCAATATATTTTTTTGAGCTTTGAGTAATCCCTATATCTTACCAAGCTTATCTACTTGGTTGCCATTAGATTAGTATTGATTGTTTGGGGCTATTAATGGAGCAATGGTGGGGGATTGAGGTTGAATTTATAGAACTAAGGGTGTGAGAGGCCTAAGAGTAACATTTTATATTTGGATTAGGTAGTTTTTTACTCTTATGGAGATCTCATAAGATTATGGCAATTCAGTACCCCCATGGATTATATCATCATAGTAAAATCATAATTCAAGACCCTTAGGCAGTATAGGAATACATAGTTATGGGTGGGCTTCATGATGATAGGAATACTATCCCAAGTTTTTTGAAATCTATAATTTAAATCAACCATGGATTCCTAGGGTACCCTCTTAATTGAGGTGAGTTGCTCTACTAGGGAAACATGGTCACTTATATCCTCAAATTTCTTACATAGACACTCACCAAATTCATTTTGTGTGTTTATTGAGGTAGGATTGATACCCCTACACCATTAAAGAGCTTTACCGCTCAAGGAGGTTTCCAAGAGTCTCAAGGCTACATTTTTCTGGGTTATGTTATGTATTGAGCATAAATTGGCTATATGAACTATGTGTTCCATAGGGGTGGTGGAATTTTCTCCTATGATGTAGGGAAGTATTTTAAGGTTAACATCTAGGATATCATCAAATTGGTTAAGTTTCAAAGGATTGACACCATTAAAAGGTACAAATGCTTCCATTCTAGATTTAACCATTGGGATTAGAGGAATTACAATAGACTATGTGTGGGTATAATTAGTAGAATTTAGGGAATTGGGAGTTTTAGGATTAGGTTTAAACCTAATAAAACTCTTCCTTATTGTAATATCCAATGATAACTCAACCAATTTAATTGTCTTACCTTTTGAATATGACCTAGTGGACATATTTTACATGAAACTACCTTCTATTCTACCACTAATTATCTTTAGATTTACATATTTAATCTAAAGTCATCAAATCATGATAGAGAAGGTCTCAAGTCACTTGATAGTTTGTCCCACTAGGAAATCCAAAACTATTAGTTTCCCAAGTTGCACCCTTGTTGAAGTAGACAATTCACATCCACCTCACACTTGGACTAACATTGGATTGACCTATAGGTTGTGGTATATCTAAGGCATAGGTAAAACCTATAATTTTGATGGGATATCTACCCTAATTTATAAATTTAATCCACTCTCTAAGACCTAATCCTATTGGGATGAAAAGGGAAAGGAGATGAAAACTTATGAAAGAACCTACAGTAAAATGGTGATACACCAATGATTGAGTATCCACTCTTGGTTTGTCCCTCAAACTCACCAATGAACTTGATGAAGACTAAAAATGATCAAAATTATTAATGAAGTTATAATAATGAATTTTTCATTTGAAGGTTAAGTGAGAGTTTTTCAACTTGAAGGATAACAATCTAGATTTGCACAAGACACTATTAGCTCATGACACTTCAAAAATACCTCTACTTATCAACACTTCACACAAATTTTATAAACTGATAGCATTAATATATATGAATAAAATGACATAAATATGATAATAAAAAACATACCTTATAAAAATCAACTCTCACAAGTCACACTGTAATGTCCCCAAAATTATGATAAAGTGATTTAATTAATTTAAGTTGTCCAAAAATTAATATTTCTTCAATAGGGTGACTTTAATTAATTAATTTTAATTAAAATAGAAAAATAAAATAAAATATTAAATAAGTTGGCTTATTCTAGAAGATTCCTGGGAGCCTTTAAAAGAAGTTGAGGGCAAAGCATTTTTCATATCTTTTGTTGCTTAAAAATATTTGATGCATTATTGTAAAGCTTGAATCTGTGATTCAGCTAAATCTCTGAGGATGAAAACCTTCAACAGATTGGAGAGGAGTTGGATGAAAACCTAGCTCTTTTTAGGGATGGATTCGTGACGGAATTCATATTGAGCTTATTGATCAGATTTGGGGTTTCAATAGTCATTCGCTTCAATAAATCAGTGGCTAGAAAGGATAAAATACAAAGGTTTCTATGTATTTATTTCATTAGTTTTTGATTTAGAAAAATATAGATCTTCAGATCAGGGGTCTATCATATAGATTGTGCTATACTATATTTCACCACTATATGGAATCCACACAAATTAGTACCAGGCCGTACCAGTTGAATCACAGATTGAAGAAGGGTGCCATTTGCAGTTGCAGGCCGTATGGACATAGAGATTGACATCGGCATCTCAGTGACCGACATTGGCTGACTTCATATCAATGATGGCAGAGTGGTCAACTGACATCAACTGATGATGGTAGTATATCAACTGACGACGGTAGCATAATCGACGTCGGTGACTGTGTTTTTGACACAGTAGCTCGAGCCGCATAGATCTAGGTTTTATTTCCAGTTTGCTAGAATAATCAAGTTTTGAGACCATATTTGTATTATTTTTATTTGCATTATATTTAGACTATATTTTCAATTGCTATTTATCTAAAATATTTTGAGGAGGTTCTGTTACAACCATACTTAAGTTTAGATCTTGTGATATATCTACTATTGTGGAAACATGTGTAAACCTGATCTTCATTTTTGAGCAATGTATTCATAAAAATTAGACTTAAGTAATGTTTAGTTTCAACCAGTTATTAGCATTCTCTTTGTTGGGATATTTCACACACTAATATTTAACAAATAAGTCTACAACTATCTTCCTATTGATTCAAAAAGGCAAAGTATAATTTTGGTAGAGCTCTGCTACACCTAGCCAAGGGATGATAAAATAAGATATAAATACATTCTTAAATATAATTATTTATAGAGAGAGATATATAGGAGAGAATAATACATTCATATGAGAGGCCATAAATGAGGCCAAGGTGGCACATGGTAGTTACAACAATCCTAGTCACTCCTCTCGTGCATTGATGTCCTTTATTGACTCTATTTTTTGCATTAAGGTGAAGTTTGGAGGATATAAATCCTCTATTTTACTTCATTAAATTATTTAACATGCTCAAAATATCCTAATATTCCATCCAAATATAGTTAATAGGCATACATGAGGTGTTATTATGCCTCCTAGAGGCATTGAGTAGTCTCTTTTTTAATGTTCATGTTGACTTGTCATTGAAACTATATACATTCTTTCATAATGGTATATAATTTGGTATATAATAACTTGAATGGTAATTTATAAGGTTAAATTATGGATCATTAATTTTCTCATATCATTCTATTCCCATTAGGACCTTCTCTTAGCTTATCAAATAGGCCTCAATTATAATTTATTCATTTTTTGCATAATCACTATTTGAAGGATTTAAATAATTGATCTCGATTATAAAATTACCTAATAAGACTTATATTATTCTTATACCAACCCTTCCACATTATAATTTATACTTATCAAGTATCCTTCACCTACAAACACATTTACCTTTCTTGACTAGGCCTCTTAAAATAATTCCACAGATTGGTTATTTAGAAGACGCTAACATATACAATTTTAGGAAACGTAATGAACAATTTTAGTTTTTTAAGATCATAAAAATTCCTAAAATAACCATTCCCATAGTTTATAACTCTTTACTATGCCTTACACCTCATTTTTTACTCAAAACCATACAAATTTGCCCTTTCTAGAGGTGTCCATTCAACATCTATACAATCAAGTGCCATGGTCTTGGGCTCATCTGAGTTGAAAACATGATTCAAGTGTTGGTCAAGAAATTATTGAGTATCTGGATGCATTTATCATCAAATATCCTTAGTTGAGTCCCTACGAGGGTTTTAAAGGGGTTTATACGTGTTTGGGACTCTTAGAAATGATTCATAGAGGTTGAGGGCCAAACCTATAAACCAATTATATTAGATTCATGTCCATATACCTCTTTACCTCTCTTTATGTGTTTGGATCTCCATGCAAAGCAACCATATAATTGTGATCATTTGAATGTGCTCCTTGGGTGAGAAATATGCTTCTTGAGTAGGCTTTGCATGTCTATTGATAGAATTACCAATTATAGGGATCTCCTTGGCATTAGAATTGTCTAAAATGTGTTTGAAACTAATTATTACCTTCCCCAAGAAGGTTTGAGGCATCCTTGATTCTCAAAATGCTTTATGCTCCATCTTTTAGTGACATATTCCTAGTGGAGGTGGTAGGCCAACATGCCTACAAAGATAAATCTTGAACTTTGGCCTAAACCCTAAGGTTTTGAGGAATTTTCACCTTGATATCAACCTAAAGGTTACCTCAAAATTCCTATGGAGCAAAAATATTGGATTGATCAATCCTATTAACCTTTGATGAGTGCATATAGCCATAAGTCTTAACACCTGCACCTATTTTCTTAAAAAATCCATCATGGAGGTTTCTAAAGATGACTATTAGAGGGCCAATTATAATTCTCAGGGCCCATTTTCCCTCCTTAACCCCCTCATGTGCCCAAATACTTCTCATCTCCTTGCTTTTAGGCTCAAACTAGTCTTTTTAGGCCTTCTTCATAAAATATAACCTCTACACATGCCAACTAATATGTCGTTGTGATGCTCAAAATATTTTAGGAGACCTTAAAGGTCATTTCAAGGTCAAACCACCTCATCTATATGGGATTTAGAGAAAGAATCCATCATTGGTTCATTCGTGGGGTTTTAACAAGGTTTGAGACATCTACCATCTTAACAATGGTTCATATCATATAAAAGTCTAAACCAGGACCAATTTACATTAACATATATTGCACTAACCTCCTCATCTTCTATGAATTTCCTAGTATCACATGTAAATAATGTGTTGAGATAGGAGCATTGGAATGTGGCACTCGAGTTATCTACTAACTAATTCTGATAGGTTATTTTATTAAAGATCATTCATAAAGTTTATCCACCAAATTCTAACCAATATTTCATGTATATTTATTCCATAGGGAGATTTGAACTTCCCCAAGAGCTTTTGTCTTGAACATTTATGTGATGAAGTGTGTGAACACTTGAAGTTAGGCTTCAAGCTGGCTATGTTGAGGTTGAATTGCTCAAGCAAGGTTTTGAAGTCATTCAAAAAATTTCTTTATCTCTCCACATGGAACCTTATTATCAAGGTTTAAAACACCCTTGGACATCCTTCATTGGCTATTAACATTTTTATAATGATATAGACTCTCCAAAATAGCAATAGGGTTTAAGGTTAAGCTTAAGGCTTGTCTTCATTAACCTATTGTCAAGGGAATTTGAATATAACTATAAATGTTAATACCTTTGTATGGTTTATGAGGACCTTAACCATCATTTTAAACTAATCCAAAACCATTTGTGAATCCCAAATTATTTGCAATCCCTTCAAGCCATGGATTCACCTTTTAACCCTAGGGCTAGGTCTGATAAAAATAGTGGGTATACCCACTATTTTTATTGCCCAAATGTAATAATAGAGGGATTTTATTACTAAAAGGACCATTTTTACTAATTTTGAATGTTTTTTTATGCCTAAAGAGGCCTTAAACAATCATTTTTCTCAGACTAGCTGTAGGTTACTTGTTGACTGCATGGTTAGGCATGAGAGCCTTGAATAAGATTTTCTCCTTTATTTCCATGAGATGAATATGATGATGAGGTGTAAATAACATGTCTAAATGATATAGACACTCTTAGATTGTTATTTTCCAACCTCCCCTCTTCTTTCTTACACTCACCTTCTCAAGCTAAGGGTTCATAACTATGTAGGCTTATGTGTCCTCAAGCCTATGTTGACTATATTTTTCTCCTTAGATGTGCTGATCATTAGATTTTACATCTTCCTCAATATGAATATTATATTTCCTTTTAATTAATGTTGACTCTCATTCTAGAAAGGATATACATATCTCAATTCTTATAAAGAGTGTTATATGCACTCATTTGCCTACTTAACTGAATACAATGATTTATGGGATGAGTTTTTGAAGAAGTAGAGTGTTTTAAGACATATGGAACCTCTATTTATATTATATCACATCATACTTCATTTTTTAGGGGTATTCACTCCCTTGGTCATACCATTTTTCATACTCATGAGTGGCTCACACAATGTTATTGGAGGCTTTACTACTATAGGCCCAAATGATTAGTTGTATGTGGTTATTTGCTTGCTCATATGATTATATGACCCATATGGGTCCAAAATTTTATGATTTAATTTATCTTAAGGATTATTATGGTTATTTAGGTGTGTTTCCATGATCTAGACTTGGAATGAAGGATGGATGAATAGAAAAGGGTGACTGTGGAGTGACATGACATTGAAACATGAACAACATGGTTAAAACATAATGAAAATTGTAGTGGGAAATAGAATGAAATGGTAAGTTCTAAAAATGACATTGAATAAAGCATAAAAACCATTCTAAAGCAAACAATAGACACCTTAAATACCCTAACACATATACTAATGTAAAATCACCACTTTAGAGGCAAAAAAAATGACACATAGTCAAAAAATGGAACCTAAGAATCTTTGAGGAACCTTAATATTAGCAAAAAACCTTAATCTTTGCTAAAACTGATTGTATGGTTCTAGAGGTAAGGAGGGTGATTTTTAGGTTTGTGACACTACCATGAAAGCTAATTAAATTTATCATAAGGCTATGGTGATAACCCACCATGAATTCAACACTCCATTTCAAGTCTTTAACTGTGTTTAAAGGATTTGAAGGTGTTATTAAGCAATACATAGTGCTACTACATAGTGAGCCTTAGATTTACATGAAATATTTCCTAAAGACACCTTTGAGATGAATAAGATAATGAAGGACCTAAAAATTGAGAAAATAGGCATGGGGAAACTTAAAACACTCCATTAACCCTTCAATATTACCATCTTCTTCTGATGGAAACATTTAACACTTTGTTCACCCTATTTTTAGGGTTTATTGGCTCTATAAGCTCACACATGTGATATAAAAACTAAAAATGCTATGACATGTTCCTTTAAGACTTGAGGAAATAAGATCAATAATTGGTTTGGTTAGACAAGCTAGAAACCCAACAAAACCATCCTTTTCCATTTAGCCTATGTAGACATGGATGATATACATATTCCTAAAGTTCTTAAGGAATGTTAATAAAACTCATGAGACAAATATAGAAACAAATAACCATGGGTGGAAGTTGACTGAGTTTACTTCCACTAGTTAAGAGCTTGATCCTCCATTATCTCTCCTTCGTATAGTTTGAGCATAAACCTGAGGAGATCTTCAAGTATGTGAATGAGCTTAAGGAGAAGGTAGGTTAGTTTTCAGATATTTTTACATTTAAAAACTCTGATTTATCCCCCACTTTCTATTATTCACCTCCATCTATAAATACCTGACTCAACTTGAGGTAGTCTATACTATACAAATTTGTATGATTTGGGAAACCTCTGTAACCTATAATTTCTTTGCATTTTATCTTGATTTAGACCAAAAAACATCATTAATAGGTGTTATGGATGGAAAATATGAGTTTTTATGTTTTGAAGCTGATGGTATGAATTAGGGGAGTTGAAAAATCACAAATTGGCACATTTGGGGCACACTAGGGAGGATTTAAGCATTTGACCATGGTGGTAATGGGCTAAATTGGTTATGAAATGATTTAGTTATGGATAAAAAATTCCATGAGGTCTATTCAAGGAATTGAAGGTGATTTAGTGGCCCATCAAGGTCAAATTAGGTCTCATTATGATAAAAACATTGACTTTTGGTACATACACATGACCTTAAAGGTGCATATCAAATGAATATCATTTTAATATATATGAAGAGACCCTTATGACCTAAAAAATACCTTAATTATACCTTAATGCACTTCCCATGATGTTATTTAAACTTGAAAGATAAACATACCTCATGTGATTGAGTAGAATAAAGGTGCTTATGAGTCTTTATTAGACTGCCTTCTCAATTCACTTTCACCATGGCATTTTTCACATGTTGGAGCTCTATCAAACTGACCAAGGACCCTTATACATGATCAAACATCATGAAAACACTTGACTCAGGTTGAAATTGATGGTATGAAGATACCAAGCATATTATATCATAATAAGATAATGAACTGATTGGATGAACCAAACCCACAAGGATGAGATGTAACCATGAGACTAATGATGGATTAATACTCAAATACATTAGGTTGACCCCATTTTAGGTCTGGGATTAGAAGGTGGTCAACAGTGACCAAATAGGAAACTAAACAAGATTTAGAAGTGGAATCTAGAGGTATAACAAGGGAGGATTATAGAGGAGTTTATAAATAGGAATTAGAGGTGTAATAAAAGAGGAATATATAAGAGATTCCAAGATGGAATATTGAGGTGGGACCAAAGAGGATCTAGGGGAGAGTCCAAGAGGGAATCTAGAGATAAGACCAAAGAGGAATATAGAGTAGATTCTAAGAGGGAATATAAAGGTGAGACCAAAGATGAATCTAGAAGACATTCCAAAGGGAAAGTTTTAGGTGTATGTAATTTAATGGGAACTTATTCCTAAGATTTGAAAAATGTAGATTCATAATTATAAAAATTACCAAGATCATCTTCTTAACTATTTTTTGTATGAACTATCCATTCATGATCATAGGTAAAAGACAAAGTATGATTAGAGAACACAATATATAAAATATGTACGCCATTAATATATTGAATTTGACGATTCATTATATCTATATATACATATATATACACACACACACACACATATATATATATATATACATATACATATACATATATACATACACACACACACACACACACACACACACACAGATATATATATACAAATATATATATACATATACATATATACATATATATATACATATATATACATATATGTACATATATATATACATATATGTACATATATATACATATACATATACATATACATATACATATACATATACATATACATATACATATACATATACATATATATATATATATATATAATGAAAAACTAATCTAGAAAATGAAATGCGTATAGAAAATAAACAATCTAGCATGTATAAAAAAGATAATGACTATGAATACATACAAGTAAAAATCAAGGCATGAGTGTGATCTAGTCAATGGTTTTTAATGATTTATAGGATTTTAATAATACATAATCATTTTCTTATTAGAGTCAACCCAATGTTTCATAACACTAAATACAAAGGTATAATCATGAATTTATCCCACTAACTCTAGTTTCAAGGGTATGATGAGAGTAATTTCCCTAGGTAACATGCTCCTCTCAGGTATACCATAAACAAAAGACTAAAAGAGGATTCATTTGGTATAAACGAGGGGCCTTAGGTGTTTTTTATATACCATGAGGCATGTGGAAACTAAACTCCATGTTTAGTGTCATATTATAGATATGAATAGTGGGGTAATCCTATCACATCATGATGCCTATAAAAATAACACACATAAATCTTTATGACAATCACTAAGTCATTTGAAAACTGTTGGAACACAATTTATAAAACAAGCAAAATCAAATAAAATGAAAAATAAAAAGGCATTTTTTTTCTAAAATAAAACAAATTTCAACCCAAGGTTGAAAGAAATAGATTATATGTTAGAATGATCCAAGGTGATAAGAAAATTTATTTAGTGTTAGATTCAATCCAAGGTTGAAGAAATTGAATCATTTTGTGTTGGATATTATCCAAGCTCAAAGGCTATTTTATTTCAATTTCAAGAATTTATAGAAATTTGAAAGAAATCTTATCCCAAAAATTAAGGAAAAAAATAAGCAATGTTCTAAAATTAGCAAGTTTGCCAAAATGTTTAACCGTTTTAATCTAAGTGTGCTTAAACTGATGGTATTAAAATATTGAAATAAAAATGTTGATATGTACTAATATGATATTAAAATATAGTAAAACACAATGTGATACATAGTTTATAGAAATGGAAACTTGCTAAAAATAGTGAAAATTATTAAGGATGTGCAAACCTCCCTAAAATATATTTTATTTTAATTGTGTAAGCTCACTATATCTATAAACTATGTGAAAATTACCTATAAACAAATTTATATTAAAGAAAATAATTCGCACTATACTATGACAATTCTATGACATGTGGATAGGGGCACACTATAGCTTTGTTTGGATACTATTACCACATCTTAATTAACTCTATTCATGATTTTCAAATTTGGGTATGTGCAATCACCTATAAGGTTTGACTATTGAACTCTATAATTTGTGTTGTCATGCAAAAGGCCCACAAAAGAGAAAACCCTAGATATTACATAGTAAATAAGATAGAGATCAAATATAAAAGGGTGAAATAGGTAAGGTAAATAGTCACACTACCCTAGGAAATAATATGTAATTGAATTTTGCCTACATGTCCCAAGTAGGCCTCAAAATGATGTAGTTCTCCATCATAGAGTGATTGTGTTATCCATGATTACGTAATTAGAATTAATATAACTAGAGTATTGATTGAATTCATGAAAATATATGCCCTTGACCTACAATAAATAATATTTAGACTTGGATTAAGGCTGTTAAAATGTTCTAGAATTGAAATAGGAAAAATTAGTGTTATTTTGGCTTAGTGTGAAATTCAATTACCAGAGAGATCTAGTGGGGGAATAATGATTTGCCTTGATGTACCTTAATAAGAGAATATTTGGAATAGTATCACTAACTAACATTACCAAATGTGTAGGAGAGTCATTGTGAAATGTATCAATTCAAAAAATTGATCGTTTGAGCATAAGAGACAAAGGCACATTAGGGGATAGAGATGGAGTGTGACCCTATTTAACTAATGAAGACTAGTATTAGAAGACCAAATACTCTTGGGATGGCTCTAATGAGAACATGTGGGATGAATAGTATAAATATGGATGTTTTTTTGATATTTTTTAGTTCTTACAAGACAATGAAGGCTCTCTAATATATTATCTTAGATAAATGAGAAATATACCAAGGGTAATAATATCAATAATAAACAATTTAAAACAATTAATGCATAATTTTATGTGTCTACATGTATCCATGTAGCAAAATGTAATTGTATATGATAATAATACACTTATAATATATATAGTTCAACATGGAAGAGAGGTCATAGACAGATATAACCTATTGATAATGTAATCTTATAATAATATGACCATAGGCATGGTCACATGGTAAAATAGAGTCCAACATCTAGGAATCCATGTACAATATGTATGCCATGCATCATTCTCATATACCTTATGAAATGAATGTTTATGAAAAATAATATGTTGTATACCAAAATATCTGATAAATAACACACATAAAAAAATAAAAACAAAAAACTAGCAACTCATATCATTCTTAGGTCCTAATTTTATATTTTTTGAGAATATTTCAAATGTTTTAACATTTTTTACATATATATATATTTTATATTTTTTAAATATTTGAATGTTTTTTAAATATTTTACATATTTGTTTTTTTTTTGAATTTTTGACATCTTTGATGTGTGCAAAAATAAAATATCCAATGACCCTATCAATGGGAAGACCATAATACATGCATTTATCATAGAGTTGGAGGGTGATTTTTCATAAATTAAAAGTTTTACATGTAGATTAATATAAATTTTAAAAGGAATCAGGTGTTGTAATGTAGTTATCTTGATCTTTGATCATAAAATATATTTTAAGATGTGTAATTCTAGAGGTTATAGGACTTGGTGGGGTCCTTTGTATGGTAGGAGAAAATCTAAATGCATTTGTTTATTGTGTAATACACTAAACTACAAGAGGTACTACTTGATGATGCACTATAGAAGATGAAGATTTCTTTGATTTATAAATAAATCTTTAATGTGAAACTTGTTTTCTAAGAAGGTGTACTACTCTCCATTGAACTAATTGTATATAAACTTTATATATATGTGAAATAGTTGAATCTACACTATGTTACTAAATATTTATAGTGGTTGTATCTATATTATGCTCTTGAATAAGTGTAATAACTAAGTAAGATGGTGGTGGTGGTGGTGATGGTGGAGATACTATTGATTGTAGAGGGTACCCATATGGAATGAATAAAATTTTGACCACCTAATTATAATGAATATATTTGAGACATCTATGTACTATGGATGGCATTACATTGAGCCTATGTATCCAAGGGTGCCTCAATAACATATCAATGACCCCTATGCTTGGTAAGACTAATAATGGAGTAGCCATTAATATTAAACCAACCTAAAGAGGTAGCATTATATTCCCAAGAGTATTATGTGTTTGTCCATCAAATATTTGAATATTTTGATGTACCTTGTAAATATTGATCTATGTAACCAAGAGTGTGAAAAAGTGTCAGTATACATGATTTTTTAATTGATCCATTTTAAATCATTAAAATTTGGGTTATTTGTTGATATAAGATTGAAAAAAGAGTGAATATTTATCATAAACATTATCAATAATATCACTGTTATAAAATGTGATCATGGGAGGTGGTGCTAATGTGCATGTAAATGCACTAATAATACCATTTATTGGATGCTCATATGTCTAAGGAGGAGGATGTGAATTATATGCATGGTGTACCTATTAATTATCTATATTTTCTATTGTGACATTATTCAAAAATAGATTATTGATAATTTTAAACCTTGTATTTTCATTAGATTATGGCCTAGCCTCCTATGTGGGTGTGTTTAACTCAATAGTATTGCCATTGATAATTTTTATTAATCTTGTCTTAATTTATAAAACTTGTTTGTATAATGTCCAATAAAAATGTGATATTCATAATATGTGTTACTATTGAATCCATTATGTTGAGGCTTAGTTATATCAACCAATAATGGTGAAGGAACGTATATGAGATTGTTGTCAAGTAATTTATATAGTAATATATGAGGAGGTGATGGTAACCTTGAAAAAATTCTCTTTGCTGGAGCTTCCAATAAAAAATTATTAGTTGGTTGTGATATTGCATTGAATATTAATTTTGATTTATTCTTGTTATCATTAGATTTGAATTTGTATCTTGGTTTGATTTGAAACTTAGTCTTTAAGTAGTTTTAGAATTTGGTGCATATGATAATATAAAGGTGTGAAAGATAATTCATATATAATTTTTTAAGTTAAGCATGAGAAAAGTGTACACTATAACATATTTTTGATAGAAACCAAACCATGACCAAAGATTCAAACCCTAATCACTATGTTATTCCTATAGTGGTGGTGGTGATGTCGAGTTTTGCAATGATAATGACAAGGGAGCTTCCAATGTCTAAATTAATAGTAGTGGTTTAGGATGCTTTAGATGGAAATTATTTAGCCCTGGTGGTGATGGATAGATTGGGTGGATAAAGGGACCTAAATATTGTGGCCATGACATGTGGTAAGGCATTTGGAACCACAACTCCTACAATAGTCAAAGATATTGTACTACTACCATTAGGGAAAAATAAAATTGTTGTATCAAAGGCTCGAGAATCTAAGGATTTGGGAAAAATTGATTGGGTCAACCCTAAGGTAGCCAAACATGTAGGGATTAAAATAAATATATTTCATATGGTAGAGAATACCTTTACATAAGTGGCATCCAAGAGGGTTTACAAGTGGTTGGAACCAACTAAGAGAAGCTTCTCTATCTCCTTTGAGGAGAAAGTTATTAAAGATGTGTTGGAAAATGAAGAATGGTTTGTTGATAATAGGATTATATGTAGGTTTAGTTAGATATGGCCAAGCCTTCCAGTGTTCCATAAATGGATTCTATAAAATTGGTGTCCTTTCATGAACGATACCTTGGAGACATACCCTAGTTCTAGAGGTTTCTTTATACCAGTTTTTAATATTCCTAAAGATGGAAACTCGATCATGAAAAAATAGATTTGGTATATGGATTATAATCTCCTTTTGATGAAGGCATGGCTTCCTTTCTTCAACCCATTAACTAAACCTTTTAATATTAGGCCATTTTAGGTGTGTTTTCCTTACCCCTTCAATTTTGGTCTAAATATGCATTATCATTTAGAGGTACAACTTTGGGAGATTTCTTGGCTTTGGATGGAGCTACAATAGACTATTTACAAACTACCTATGCTCGAATCATAGTTTTTATGGATATATTGGAGCTCCCTAACTCCAATGATTTAAAGCTTCATAACTAGATCTGGTCACAAATTCTTGATTATGAAGGATTACCTTTTAGATGTAATAATTATTTTTCTACAGGGCATTTGGTAGGCTCATGTCAAACATAGAAAAAAAAGAAAGGGACCTCTTGGTGGAAGGATTCTCTACCTGACCATCTCACAATTTTTTATTTTGATAGTGAAGATGAGGACATTCCAAAAGAAGTAGAAAGTAAATATGAATAATCATTGGATGAAAAGATTAAATCTTTAGAACAAATTAATGTAGACTTGTAGAATGAAGATTTAGGTGATAAAAGTCATTCCTTGGATTTTAAAGAATGTTTTTAGTAAGGGAATCTCTGATGAATTGCATACCAATGGATACTCTTGGGGACTTCATCCTCATTGTATCAAATTTAGGAAGAGGAGTTTAGACTTTAGTGAGCAATAGGAAGAAAGGTAGAAAAAAGAAGAATTTGAAACCTCTTAACATGACACTCAGATCTCAAAAATAAAATAGTTTGGAAAGGTCTTGATTCATCTTGGTTTTATGTAGATTAGGCATTTTTGTTGTTTATTTATTGTTGTTTTAGTGTTGGTTTTTGCTTGTTTCTTTTTTGCAGACATTTTTGTTTTATCTAGTTTAGTATACCTTCTTTGTAGTTTATTTTGTAAAGGGTAGGGCCCCTATTCAAAAACCATTTTTACCTTTAATAAAAACATATTTTGTATAAAATATAGTTTCATGTAGGTTGATGAAACACATGGAAGTTTGAATGGGTACCTATAATACTTAAACATAGGAAATGAAAGGTGAAGAAGATGAAGAACCATAATATCTTCACAACCTATATTTATGATACTTTTATAAATGGAAAGAGAGTTAGAGATATAAAAAATTATGGGATACAAATTGAATTCAAATTTTTATATAGAAAATCTCCTAAACTTTTTAAATCCATCTTGAATTGGGCATATATTCCATATGAATGAATGTATTATTACACAATGTTTAATTTTAAATTCATAAAATACTAACAAAGATAATAAGTGTGTTTATGTTATGATGATTAGGAATAAATTTATACATATGAAACTACACTAATTTTAGCTTTTATTATATATTTAATCTCTTGTTAAAATTCATAGTTACATCAAAACATCCATATATTACAACACATATCAAGTCTTGATGGAAGATTCTATGGACCACTGCTAATAATGGTTATGTTGGCAAGACCTGAATATGTTGAAATGGTTACATGGTTAGAGGGATGTTGAACATTGGATAGTCACAAGGATACACAATTTTGAAGAGGAATATGTTTTAAGAATAAGATTTTATATAGAGGATATTATTTCTAATCTTATCCATGGATAAATATATAAAGTTTTCTTGTGTGATTTCCTAAGTTGTTATAAACATGGCTATCTAAACTTAAATCTTACTTATTTATACCACATGAAATAAAACAATTTTTTTGATTGAAAAAATATGGAACAATTACACAACCTAGACATTGAATGGACTTGTGTAATTTAAATTGGGTAAAAACTAAAAATGATGGGTACATTATGAAAAAAAAATTTTAGTGGTATATTGTGTTTAAAGATACATATTGTTATCACATAGATTTTACACCCGTATTAAAGTTGTAGCTCATTGTGAAAAAATATAATGATACAATAGGATCACCTTCAAGATGCAAGACCTTGTGAAATTGAGGTGAACTTCTAGAGAAGGCCAGATTATTTTTTCTAAATTCGGTGTAACTTATAAAATATTAGCTTATGTGGAAATTCTGCTTCGTAGTGATCTTACTTCTATAATAGGGTTTGACTGTGAGAAAAGAGTTTTGCAGATGAAATTAAAAAAATTAGAAATGGTGATTACACCAAACATTTTATAATGTATTTTAATGTTTGATTTAATGAACCTAATAAAATAATATATATATTAAAATTTATAGGAGCACAAACTCATATAAATATGAAACCAAAGGTAATATTAGGTATTTTCTCAGACAAGGGACAATTTTTTTATTTTTTAATCAAAAAATATTTTAAAAGGGTGAAAGTATACCAAAAATGAAATTTAGTGACTAAAATAAGTATAAAATCATCCAAAAATATTTAAATAACCTTTCATACACAAAGATTACACAGACAAGAAAAGAAAATCTTCAATTTATTCTCATTTTCTAGGTTACAACATGTAGATAAGTTATTCCAAATGTAGAATAATCTGTCTAGAAGAAAAAAGATAAATGAGCTATGCCATAGTACCCATATTTATACAAAAAATCTCATAGAAGAGATGTAGTTAACAAATAAATCCACACCTAATTGAAGACCATGCAAAATCTAGAAACTCCATGCAAAGGAGTCATGATCTTTAGCTGCAATGGCATCCTTGGAAAGGTGTGAACAAGTTGAAAAAGAAAATTCAAGTGTTGAGTGTAATCCAAACTAATGGAGGCATGGAGGAGATTTGGGAATCTGCATGCAATGCTTTTTTGTTATTTAGTTTAACTATAATGGCTTCTCTATGTAATGAGGTGCCAAAGTGAAACTCAAATTTAGAACAAAATATAGATTTAGATATCTTTAGGATATTTTTTCAAAACCCTAACTTGTAATTTGTAATTGGGAATTTTACAACTTTTAAGTCACATAATGTTTAAAAAACTAGAAATGCATTTTATAATATGTACTTTTGCAATTTAAGCAATTTAGACTTGTCAAAAATGAAAGTGTAATTTACAAGTTTGTCTTTTAAAACTTTCAACCTATCAAAAAGAAACATGGAAATCACAAGTGGATCTTTTTAAAAAAGAGTTGTTAAAATGATAGATTCAATTTACAATCTATAACTTTAAAATATTTTTACAAGGAAATATAATATATAGAATGTTTGTGATAGAAAGAATTATTCTACAACCAAAACCTTTGAAGACTCTTTATCCCTCTTCACATGTGTCTTCTCAATATATGCATCAAAATTCTTGAAGATATCAAAGATATGATCTTCATTAGGATCAAAAGATTATAGGTTGCTTATTTTGCATTTTGCTATTGTATCAAAGAGTTCTCTTCATGTAACCCTATATTCTTAATTTTCTTTACCCATTTGATCTAATGTATTATGGTCCCTGATAAAATGGTGGATAGAGATCAAGGTGAATATGGTGTCTCATGTTGACTCTCCTTCAACCACTCCTTAAAATTTATCTTATACTTGCTATACTAAAAGGACCTAATTTTGGTGATTTGTTACTTGACATGAAAATTTATTTAATAAATATTCAATGTCATATAGCATATTAGTGGCCTTATAATGTGTAGCCTTAGCTTTATTGGTACTTTCTATGATTATCTTTATCCTGAACTGAAATGCTTTATCCAATTCCTCTTGCTCTACATCATTTCTCAGTATCTTTTTTTAATGAGGATATTAATTTTAATTGTATCCACAACTATCAAATTTAGATATAAAAGGTTCAATCTTTCTATCTCTTCCTAATACTTGATTATCTACTCTCTTAAAGTTACCCTTCTCTCTTTTAGAGTTGTATATGGTCCATTACTAATTCAATATCTCTGTTTCCTTTTGAGATGAGCTTTTCTACCTAGTCTTTTATGGCCCTTCCTATGCTACCAATTTATATCATTACAACAAGTGTCTCTTGGTTTATGATTTGAGTAATAGGTTATGTAGGTTGAGTAGTGGGCTTGATGAACTTATTTAATTCAATCATTAATTATTCAACCTTGTTATTCAATTCATCCTTAGTGACCTTGTCACTATCCATTTTCTCAAAAAGAGAGTTAATGTTGGATTTGTTTTAATCCCTCTCTAATAGGATGACCAAGGTGAACCTTTGATACCTGGTAATCCACCTCCACTAGATTTTCTTTCTATTTATCTAGTGGGGGAACTAAAATCTCTACACACTTTTCCTTATATAAATCATATAATATATTTTATATGGTTTTGGGAGTTGTTTTGTATTTCTTATAGCATATGTGAGGCCAAAATCCAATGTTTTTAGGGACACTATCTGTTTACATTTATTCCTCATTATCTATACTAATCAACTAGGAGTAACATCTTGTTGTGTTGGCACTATCACTTATGAATCTATAGCTAAAGATGTTTCACTGATGGTCATAGTGACAAGTGTTATATCCTTCACTGATATAGCCACTGAGTTTAGCCACTGACAAGTGATATGTGGGTTGAGTTTCCATATTTGTCTCAATAAATTACTTCGTCCCTACCTAATTTATGGGGGTTAAGGTTATGGTAGAAATGGAAGAAATGGGTGTTGTGGAAATGGATGTGCCTACCTAGGGGTGTGGGAGATGGAAGTGACACCAATGGAGGAGTAGGCACAAGGAGTTGAAAAAGGGGGACCTATGGAATCCAAATCCTTAAATGAATCAATTAGTGTTATGGGGACAATTAGGGTTGATGAAGTGGGAAAGGTAAAGGGAGATGAAGATGAAGTAGTAGTTATCCCAAGGGTTGGGATGACCAACATGATTGTAGTCAAAATGACTAAATCCATGGCTATATAATGATGTGTAGTGTTGGTTATTAATATGATGGAAGGAATTTTAGGGAGTGAAATTATGAAATAATGAGGAATTATGGAAGAGGGAAGTGGAAGTGAGACTTGAGTGTCTAATTGGATTGATTGAACTAATGGTAATGGACTTACTGACATAGGTGAACTAGTGGAAATGGAGGGGGTAATCACTTGAGGAGAAGGTGGAGTAGAGATAAGAAAAGGGGGTGTTAAATTTGATGAAATGACAAAGATAGGTGGAGGGAATATTATAGAGATGGGAGTAGATACTACGAATGAGATAGGAGTAGAAACTATTTTTGCTTTAATGATAGTTATATCTTCAGATGAAATCACTATTGGTTGATTTGTTGCTAATCCTTAGTTACTTGATTATCCTCTCTTGTCCTTTGATTTTTTTCTCTTATGGGAGATCACTGATCTATCTAGTTGTTTTAGGAGTGATCCACTACTGAAACCCGTTGCTAATGGTGGTACTACCTTCTCCTTGAGTTATAGTAGTTTCTCATTGATGCTCATTATTTATTTGGTCACCTTGACCCTCTTTTTCCTAATCTAAATTATTATTATATTTATTACATTTATGGTTTTATCCATTAATGAGAAAGGCTTAGGAATGGACCACCTTACTGCTAAAAGGGGTTGAGCATAGATTTTGATATCATAACAGACCTTGTCTACTAGAGATTCACTATATACTAACTCCTCAGGGAGTGGTTCCATGTTAAAAGCCTTGATTTGATCAAGGGTCATCCTGAAGTAGTCCTTCAATCTTACTTCTTCATCCTGTAAGTCCTCCTCGTAGTCTTCATAGTAGGGGACATGGGAATATGTTGAGATTCCTAGTGTACTAGTAATGTTGCCATTCACATCATATAATGGCCTTGCCTATATATTCCTCAAGGTCATTTAGGTAATTTTAGCTTCTAAAAACTTAGATTTAAATAAAGAAGGGCATGTGTATCTCCCTATGCTAATGGGGAAATGAACTCCCACCTTGTATTTTTTGGATAACAAATTGTGAGTCTCCATGAGCTACCTCAAAAGTTCCATTAATGACCATTTATGACTCACATACCTTGGAAGAGTGTAAAGATAATCATTGAATTTACATACTTTGATTTATGAGTATGTGGGGAATTAGATGAAATAATATCCCTAGTTGGTAATATTTTAAGTGGCAGCATCGAGGAATATCCTCTTCTCCATATACTCTTAGCCATCTCTTTATCAAACATGACTATGATGTCGTAGATGAATGCATCATTTACTCTTATAAAGTTCTACCTACTAGCCTCAAAAGTGAGGTCAAGGTAATAATTGAAAACTTTATTTTCCTAGTTAGCTACTGTGTTTAATCTTGGGAAGGCTCTCCCTTTGGATAATATATAAACTAGATAAGAAGTCATATAAAACTTCCCTATATTTTGGACTTCCATCAACTTCTTATGGATAAAGTCATTGGTTAGATGTACCTAGTGGATGTATTGCTTATTCTAGTGGATTACGCATATATATTGGTACATCCAGTCTATAATTTATTTGCATTAGAATTATTAGTGATTATATGTAGTTGTATGATCATGCACCCACTTCATCTTAAAATATATTCTTACCAATGTTTTATAAAATATTGTGGATATATCCCTAAGGATCCTTACCTATTTCTTATTCATTACCCTTAGACATCCAATGTTGTTATCTTGATATAATTTATTTGATGACTCTAGAGTTATATCTAGGTAACTATCATATTCAGGTATCAAGAACATAAAGTCTATTAAGTATAGGTCTAGGTTTAGAATCCTTTCCCCTCTTTCATTCAACAACTCTCTCTTATCTGCATCATAATGTTTTGTTAATGTGATCACCAACTCATGGATCTATAAATTCAAGGGGAAAGTTACTTCTTGAGGCAACCTAAAATCATAAATACTCTAAATCTAGTCATTTTAAAAAATTTGGCATTTACTCTGGTCCAAATATCACCTAAGTCAATGTGACCTACTTATAATCTCATTTGTAATAGATTATAGACTGAGAGTGATATCAATTCCTTTGGATTTAAACTTCATCTCTTTCCTAGATATGGATTCTAGAGAAATTGCTTAGGGAAAACCAACTGCTAAGTTGGCAAGATTTGAAGGTGCAAAATGTAGGTGAAAGATATAGTAGAGATTGGAGTTATACTTGTAGGGAAAATCTCTGGTGGATATGGTAAATACAAACTACACTTGTGATCTTTGGTGGAAACTCTGGTGGATATTGGGGTTTCTCTATGCACATAAAGAGTCTATAGGGATATAGAGTTGCAATTACAGGTATAAATCCTATGGGTTTTGGAGTTGTTTTAGCACTTGAAAAGTTCATGGGACTATTCTAAGAATATGCAAAAGAATATTCATTGTTTTGGGAATCCTCATGGAATATTTTTTGGTTTGTATGAACTTTGAAATAAGACCCTAAGTTTTCAATGGCTAAAACTTGAACAGACTTAACATGGGAATTTTTAAGAAAAAAGGTGATATTTTACATGACACTTAAATGAATAAGCTAAAAAAATTTAAAAATGATGATAAATAAATAAAACTAAAAACAAATATGATACCAAATGGAAGATATGGCATAAAATCTTAATTTGATAGTGAAAATAAGTGCTCAAAAGAATGTAGGGATGCCAAAAAATTACCAGGCAAGGATACCAATGGATTTTGGTTTGAGGTGTGGCATCATGGTTTGAGGTATGTGACATCATGGTTCATGGTTTCTATTAGGGTCATCATTCAAGGCATAGAGCTCCAAAACAAATTAGCATATAAACAATGAATTACAATAACCCTAATTAGCTTTGTATACATCTTCTAAAATAAATACCCCTAGATCGATCATTGGTGGGAGATATAGAGTTTGTGAATAATGCTATAATTTTGTAAGTTTTATAATTACACTTCCACGTCCACATTCTATGGGATAGTTTGACTCTTTGAAAATGGGAAGATATAACTCAAGGAGCAATTCAAAACTTTGCAAGTTGAGTTTTACAATTGGAGTTTTAGATTCCATAGGAAGGGTAGTTGGTAAGAAATGGAACTTGAGTTATAATTTAAAACTTTACAAGTTGAAAATCACAATCAGAGTTTTGGTTTCCAATTGGAGTGTTGTGCAGGAAGTGGATGTTGGGAAATAATTTAAAAGTTTACAAGTTGCAAATTGCAATCTAATCTCTAGTTTCTATGAGGTATATATTCTATGAGAAATGGAATTTCATTTAAAATTTATAACTTACAAAGTTACAAATTGCAACTTGAGTTTATCTTTTTATGAGGTGTGAGTTATGTATGAAGTAGAGGTTGGGAAGTAATTTCTAAGTTTACAAGTTGTAAATTGTAGTCTAATTTCTAGTTTCCACTGGCTTAGTGTATAACAAGAAGTGGAGGTTGGGTAGCAATTTATAAGTTCACAAGTTAAAAATTACAATTTAATCTCTGATTTCCACCGAATTAGTGTATAGGGGGAAGTAGAGGTTGGAAAATAATTTACAAGTTTGTAATTTTCAAATTATAATCCAATCTTTGGTTTTTGTTGGTTTAGGGAAATGAGTGTCTTGGGTCAGTTTAAGGCATTTTTCCAAAAAAATAATGGGTCTCCCTTAGGGTACTTGACATTTTTGGGAGAAAAATATCAACACATATGACTTGTTTATTAAATAGATTATGGTATTTTTCTGAAGAGATTCCCTTTGATATTGAAAATTTTAGTTATGGAAATGGTCATGGTAGTGATTCTAATTGATATGGAACAACCACTCAGGGTGCTATGGGTATGAAAACTAAAGGAATCTAAATAAATAATATTTGAACCAAGGAATATGAAACAAAAGTTGGTGAATGGTTAACATAGAGAAGTAAGATAATGACGTAGTTATAGGTCTTCGAAGGGAGACATGACAAAAAAAATATAGAAAAAGAAAAATGTTGTAGAAGACAAAGGGACACATGTAGCTACAAGTAGGATTAAAATGGAAGCTACAAATATAATGGGAGGAACTAGACCTCTAGAAGAAGAAACCAAATCAAAAGGTTAAAACCACAAAAAGATACTAAAGGGAAGGAAGGAAACACATAGAATGTAGAGACTGATTGAGAATGAACTTGACCTAGAAATAGATAAGGGAATATAATGAAGAGGATATTTAATGATAGATATAAAAATTTAACATTATGTTTAGTGAATATCTTGTTGATGGTGAAAATTTTCACATCAACAAATCAACCATTTTCACCAATTGTGAAGGTCAAGTTGGAATCGTACTAGTTTAATCACAAGGGACATATGGGCCAAGAATTGGTCATAAGGCATGCAAAGGGTTTTTAATATTATATGAATAAATTAGGTTAATAAAATAATAAATAAAATTTCATTATTTAAATAAATCATTTCAATCACTTCAATATAAATATCAATTTTAAATCAAATCTAGAGATATGATCTAACTAACATAGTAGAGCCTATGGAAGAGGAAATATCTTGAAGGAAAGAACTCTAATTTGTATTTATCATTAAAATTATTAATATATGTTTTCTATAATAAATCTCTCTATTGCTACAACAAAACTAAAATAAATAATAAATAAAAGTAACACAGTAAATCAAATTAAAGAAAAAAGAAATGGACATGGAAACTGAATAAGGAAAAACTAACAAGAATCAACATTAACCTAAGTAGGCCATAAAAATTAAAGATTAGAGAAATTAGTGTTTAATAAATCAATTAGAAGTAAATGTCAATACAAGTTAAGACTAAACTAAGATTAATACTTAATCAAATAATTGTGACGAGTAGAAATTAGAAAGCTACTTGCTATAAAGAAAGTTACCATCAAACTTCCATCAAAACTAAGATCTAAGAAAGAAACTAAATTAAATATTTAATATAAGACTAGATGAAAGTCAACAAACAAAAATAAGAAATACTAATCTAATACTAAGTAAACCTAATTTAGAAGTAAACTAATTAATTAGAAATAAAATATAAATAAACTAACTAAAACAAAAAAATGAAAAATATAAGGAGTCAACTCATAGATTTAATAGATAAGAGATTTATTTATAAAAAAATATCATTCAAATGTTTAAAATCAACTATTCAAAATAATAGTCACTATACATATGATATTTCATTAATATATCATAAAATATAGTATATTCATTATTATTTAGGGAAAACACAAACATTTATCCACATATGAATGCACATTTATAGTCATATAATTAATTAATACTTGAAAACTTTAGATAATTAGTTATAAATAATTAGTAAAAGTGGATATTCTTATGTTTATCAAGAAATTTACTTTATTGTCAAAGGTGTTATTTGGTCTATCTACAAGTGATGATCAATCTTAGAGACACTTTACAAAAATAAGTGTAGTATCAAAACTTGAGATCGAAAAGATCTTGTACCAATGTATATTTTATCCTTTTGTTATTTCCTTCAAGTCGTCTTATAAATCGTATTCATTAGATGTAGTTGTGATTTTAAGTTACAACTAACTCTTAGTTTATTATAATTATAAAATTAATTAAATTTAAAATAAAGTTAACCACTTTATAATTAATTATTGTATAATTCATAAAATTTATAATTTGAATTGAAGAGGGTGTCAAATTGATGTAGTTTTTCCATATGTGTTAGCTTGTGTATGAATCATATAATATGTACAAAGTAAATGCAATAATGACCTAGCTTGTAACTTGGAAAATTAGGATCTTGGGATGTTTATTTAGTGATTTAGATGTATAGAGTGTTGTTTGTATGATTGGTATGGAAAGAGGGAAGCTTTACTCAATTGAATACTCTTTGAATGCTCTTTGGTAATAATACCAGGTATTATTCCTATGTTGCTAGCTATTATAGGTGAGGAATGAATAAGGGTTGATCTTGTATTTATAACAATCCCTTTAGATAAATAACTTGCATTAAATAACTTAGGCTGACCATTAGGATACATTTAATTTGTAAAATATATGACTTTAAGGCATTGGACACTTACATCATGTTGACATAACATCAACACTAATGTATATTTTGGATGTTAGTGTCCAGGAGGAAGGAAAGTAGGTACAGGTTCAAAACATGTAGATATGGAAGATAAGTACATTTTAAGCATTATGAGAAAGATAGAATGCTTGGGTTCTCCTGTTCAGGGGTCAATAGTAAATATGAACAATATGTAAAATAGGAAAGAAGTAATTGGACTCCACCAAATCCTAGTTGGTTCAAATTGAATTTTGATGGGGCCTGTAGAGGTAATCCATAGAAATCAGGGGTAGGTAGCATAATCAAAAATTTTAGAAGCTCTTTAATTAGAGCCTTATCTTTGAAAATCCTTGATGGGATTAATAATGAACCAAAGGCTCAAGCATTAGTAGTTGGGACTCAAATGGATATTGATTGTGAAATAACTATGATTGAGATCGAAGGATATTTTCAAGTTATAATTAAAGCACTAACTAATCAAAGGACAAAATCATGAAAATTAGCTAATATACTAGATATCATTTGGCTGAAAATGGAAATCTTCACTAAATGGAAAGCTTCTCGCTAGTTCAGGGAAAGTAACATGGTGGTAGACTTTCTAGTCAATGTTGCCATAGACCAACTAATAGAAGTCAAAATGGAAAATGTCAATTCTTGTTGAGATGATTTAAAAAAATTTGATCAAATTGATTTTTAAAAATAATAAGGATAATTAAAGAGGTATATAATTTTATTTTTTATTTAGTGTTAAGTGATTTTCATTGAGAGCTTGGCTGGGCTCACATGCTTGATAATCAACATTTAATGATGGCAAAGAAATTCCCTCCCATGTGAGATGACTCATCACTATTAGAAATTATGGATCTATTTGATCCACATCATGGGTATTGATGTCGAAGATTGGCTTGAACTTCACAATGATTGCATGGTGGCTTCTTTTCATATATTGACCTTATAACCAGACGTTAGTTTTTACTTACATATTTTGGTGATAGATAACTTTTAGACTGAGTCAGTTGGATGACCTCTGGTGTTTGTCGAGTCCAAGATAAGAGAAATGGGTTTTTATGGCTCAGTAACTAGAACTTGCTTATTTAATGTTTTTTGGATCCCTTTATCTGAATTTTAAAAGAAATTGAACTAGTACTAGGTATGGACACTCTAGCATCTAGTAATAGGGTGCACATTAACTCATACTTGGCTTCACTTTTTTTCAATAATCTTTATCTTTTGGTCTTAGACTCAAAATAGGTTCAAAAGATTGTTGAGTTTTTTGATATGCCAATGTATCAACTAGGGCTACTGTCTAAAATTGTTTCTCTCCCCCTCAACCTATCTCCATTTATGCCCTTCTATGGATGGGATTCATTGGGATTCATTCCTTTGATATATTTTTGAGAATTAGAATCCTGGTTCTAGGCTTTAGTTTATTTTGAAAAGGAAGAGGATGTTATTTGTGCTCAAAATCAAGAAGCAACTAGTATCAAGAGAATTTTTATACCTGACTTGGATGAGATTTACAACCCATCTCAATTCTTAAGGGAATGGAAAACTTCATGAAGAAATATTGATCACATTAAGGCCATCAAGTGGCTTGTAAAAGGGGTGGCACAGGGGACTTTCGAAGCTCCCCCTTGGTGGCATGGTAAATCTATATTATCCAATAATGTTGTATGTCCTTAGCATAGGTTGGCTTATCCTTAGTTGGTGGAAACTAAGGGATTAAAGTCTAAAATTTTTATGGTTACATTGGGTGGAGTCTTCATGGCTAATGTGCAGGTAGGAAAAACTTCAAGGTTCTCTAAATATGGTATTCTTTGTGATGGTAAACTGGTCAAGATTGTAATCTTGGAATGATAGTGTTCTAAATTGTTCTTTTTTGCTACTTCGTGTATGTATGCAGTTAATACAAAATCATGGTCAAGTATAAATACTATTATTGAAGATGTTTGTAATGAAATAAATGATTAATTTTTTATTTATAAAGGCTCTTTGGTTTTATTGCAAACTTTTTCATCTAGTTTCTGATTGGTCAAATTTGCCTTAACATTCTTTAATGTTAAGTTAAAACACCTTTTTGTCATAATATCTATATGGTTTAAGGTCTCGAGACCCTTTAATTATTCAGTATAAATCCAAAAAATATATATATGGCTTGGGTCATCAACACAAGACTGGTCAGATTAAGAGATAGGCCAAGGTGCATAAGATAGAGTATATGCAAGACTTTCAAAAGTTGGAAAGGTCTATAAATGAGAGAAATAGCCAAGGTCTAATTTTTCCAAGTGTACAATAATAAGGTGCTATATAATCCATAAATATCATCTAAAACATCCATGATATGTATTTTCTATGTGTACAAGACTAAGGTGATAAATAATTTAGAAATAGTGTTTACACATATATGTCTAAATTTGAAACCTAGGTATATATATTACCAATTTATAGAATGTTATCATATGTATTTTAATCATAAAACTGTGAAAATTTGCCAAGTTTTAAATTTTTCAAGTGTCAAAGACATGTTACGATGACATGTCACCACTGTAATTTTAAAATTTTGAATATTGAATAAGTGTGGAAATCATGCCTCTTTTGTATTCCCCCACTAAAATTTGAAACCGTGAATGTATGAAATCCATGCCTCTATGATATCACCCCATTGATATGCCCCCATTTTAAAGTGAGGGGAGGTATAAAATGGTAGTTACCTTACCTCAAAAGGATAATATAACTACATAATCTATGAATGTATCATGCAACATATAAGAGTAACATATCTAGGTGACCTAAGGTTTTCTCTGAACATAGCATTGACAAACAACCTCTAGAAGCAACAACAGATTCTAAGACTGAGAATGAGGAAAGTTCACAATCTGAATCAGAAGATGAAGAGGAATCATTGGAGAATCATTCTAATGAAGACCCTGCGGAGGCTGTGGTTAGTGATACAACTGAGCTAGAGGAGGAGGTGGTGGTCTCTTCCCCTATTTTGGAGGATCATTCTAAGAGCCAGACTATTTTTGACTCTCACAAGGCTTTTATGCCCATGGGAGTCCAAAGATCATCGTCTTCTGAGGCATGGGTTGCTGAGGCAGCTAAGGTAGAGGATGGTTGGACAGCAGTTAGGAGAAATAAGTCTAAGCCTTTGGTCCCTCTTCTAGATATGAATCTTCAGTCATGCAAAAAGAAAAATCTTAACTTAAAAGATTCATCTAAAGCTCCCTTTTGCTGACTAGTTTTTTGGGGGCTGTAAATTGGTCACTTTTTTAGTTTGCTGGTTACTGGTCTGGAAGGTTGTTCAGCTTGTTGTTTCAGTTGGTTAACTTTTAGATTAGTGTTTTGACAGCTATTTTTCATGGTCATATTTTTTGGTAATAGGTCCATGTAAAACTTGGTTTTGGTACTATGCTGTAATCAGGTTCTTTTGCTAACCTGGCTGTGCTTTAAGGTTTATCTTTCTCCTTGTGTAGGGTTTTGGGGTCCCTTCAAAACCTGTTTTTACCTTAATCTAAAACATATCTAGGTAAATGTAGCAATAAGGTATATATTATGTGATCACATCAAGTAATAATATAAATAATGTGAATCATGGAAATATCTAGATATTAATAGTACAAGATCAACAAGAAATCATGTACACACATAATATCACTAAAAAGAAAATCAAAAGATAATGGTTCAAGGATACCTCAAACAAGGGACATGTTCAAATGCTACACAATCTAAGGGAATAAATTAGTCAAATGTTCAAAAAGTAATAAATGAGATATTTAAATGTCAATATTAAATAAAATATGACTTATGCAAATGTCACAAGAGGTAAACATAGGCACATGGGTTATAGTCAATGAAGCATATCAAATCTAAACAAACAATATAGTGAAAGACAAGACACTTAAGGAGGTGGATAAATGGAAGGCATGGAACATAAACAAATAATATAAACATATCCTATTTATTGGATATATGTGTTATAAAAAATGTTAATTACATAGCATATCAAGTACACTACAAAATAAATAACCATGGATAAATACATGTGTAAGTTTAGAAACTCAAACATGATAATAGAAAATGATCATAAAATGATATAACATAGGTGTATCATGTTAAAGAAATAGATACCCCCAATTTACAAATGATATGAGCAAAGGGAAGGCCCAACATCTAAAGGTGCATAGATCATGTGCCTGGCTATAAATATATCACAATCAAAATATGCATGAAACATGTGTATATATATAAATATATTATATGCTATCTAACAAAATAGATTCCAAAGATCTATTAAGGTATGTAAATGTTGAATATTTTTTTGGTTATTTTTTTAATTTTTTAATTTTGGTGTGTGTGTGTGCGCGCGCACGTGCACGCCCGTGTGTGTTGGTATTTTTGGAATATTTGGAAATGTTTTGAAAAGAACAAAGAAAAGTGTTACTAGAAGATAATGTACTCATCCAAGGAGATGCTTCTGTGAAGGCTCTATATCATGTGTATCATATTCATATGACACATAATCATTATCATTAGGCTAATACCAATATTATGTGTTATTAGTATAGGAAATATGGAACTTATTATGTTGTTCGTAAACTTTTTATATACCATTTTGAGCATCTGTGTATGAAAAACCAACTACACCATAGGTTTGAGTTTCCTTCTTGAAAGTTTGTTTTTATTGAGTATGTTTATCATTATTAAAATGTTACTTCTCATTATAGGATATATAAGAGTCATGTATATTTTATTTTACACTATAAAAATATGTAATTTATGCTTTGACATCTTTAATTGAGGATGAAATATTATATTTTATAGTATTGCACTTAACTATTTATTCCTCTATGCATGAAGTAGATATGGTGTTTCGATCCTTAACAACCATATTTATATCATTTGATTTTGTAATCATTTATTTCTTTGAAAATTTACTTATTATAAACCCTCTTTTTAGAATTCTTATTTTTTTATCTTAAGTTTGATTTTACAACTTACTTCCCTGGTCTTTTTTTAATTATTCATTTTGAATCTTTTCTTTCTTTGAATTATCTTTTGGTAACCATATTTTTTGTTTTAGCACTTATGTTTTAGGTGAGGTACTCATAATGTGAGTTTTTTTATTAGTTGATGTATCAATTATATGATCACCATTACCTTTGTAAATTTTTATTTTGGTTTTTCATGAAAAAAAAGTATGTATTATGCCCATGCATTGATGATATACACAATGGTATATGGATCTCCTAATAAGATGTGGAGGAGGTAATTTTATCACTCTATCTCAAATCATTTATCTTAGGATTTCACTTGGTATCTTAGTAACCTTTGGTATAATATTTGAATCACTTGTTTTAGATGTGATTTGTTGTAGCTTTGTCTTTTGATAAGAAAGCTTGTTTCGCACATTGGTAGATGAAGATGAAAACACATGATTAATGCTAGTATGTTTTAAATCTTGTATGTATGTAATATAATTTTCCTATTATGTGGGCCTTGAATTGAAAAACTAATTTTGATTTTGTAATTGTTTTATTAACTTTTCATAGTGATGTTTTGATATTTTAGGGCTTTATAAGTATAAACCATAGGTACCTTAGATTGAATATGCATACATATAACATCTACCTTACCCCTTGAATAAGTGATAAAATGTACCCTAGTTAGAGAGATGGTAGCTATCACCATATTTAGGGTTAGGAGGAAGAGCTTTAATATTATTGCAAAAAGATTGGTAAAGAGGAGTGGAATGATATTAATTCACCAAATAGTCAAAAATACAATAATATATCATTGTGATATGGAAATATATCAAAAAAAATATGGATAATATACAAACCACTTCGAGGGGTCAACCTACCAAATGCTTGAAATAGGAATGAATACTCAAATATGATGATGAATAACTAACGCTACCTCCTATATATAGTCTAACAAGGCCATGTGCCATCCATAGGGTGATATACTAAGTATATGAATGAATAGATAAATTTAAAATAATATGAAAACGGGTTATGCAAGCCACAAGTAGACTACACATATCGCTAGACATGCTAATGGTTAAGGGAGTATCAAGGAGTTTGATTTTTATCTTTATTAGGATCATTCTTTGGTTTTATGGTTTTGAGATTTCTAACAATGTAAACAAGATGACAAGAAATGACTATAGTGAAATATTGGAAGAGAAAGTGCTAAACATACATATCCATATGTATCATGATTTTGACTAAAAATAAGGTATGAGTTTTATACTCATAATAATTAAAAAATATAGATCAAAATGCAAGAAATTAGGAAACCCTAGTTCAACTGTGGTTTGGAGACCAAAGGTCGGGTTGACTACAATGTGCCAAATGAAGAAAAAGAAATATAAAGTGATTAGATGGAAATTTTAGAATCTAAAATAGATTTTTTATGAAAAATAGGCAATGAAATGGACCCATAAAAATATGGAAACAAAAGTATAGGGTACGACTTGTAGGTTTAAATTTATTAAAAATAATAAAATGCTAAGTTCACAAAATCTATTCAATATTTTGGAAAATAAAACAAGGTTTTTGTCTATATCAACATAATTATGAAAAAACTCTAAGGAATTTTTAAATGGATTTATTTGGAGGTATTAATATGCTAATTAAGGATGATAAAATTATAAGCATATGAACATGAATCCATTATAACCAGATGAGTGTAAAACCCTAGGGTAATGTTTCAGATCTAAAAATCTATCACAACCATATGAAACCTTATATCAGGCTAGGTTTCTCAAAGAAAGACTTGGAGGTTAGGTTCACCAAATTTTTAAGCCTTAGTTGAAATGGGTTCATATATTATAGGGTTAATAATATAGAAATGAATAAATAAAAGGGTGATAAAAATATCTTTATTAGGTTGATTAATTTGCAAACTCAGATAAAAAATATCCATAATTTATAATATTGAGATATGCTAAAAATATAATTATAACTATTGATTGATATTATAGTAAATTAAAAATAAGATTACTAAGATATTTTAATGTGCACCTATAGATTTGGGTTGAAACAAGATGGAATTAGAATAGATCTCTATTCTAGATCAATAGTCATATTCTATAAATTTTTGCTTTATGACCTCAAATGGTTACATCAGATCTGGATGGTTACGTCAATGCTATTATTTGACTTGGATACAAATGTCTAGTATAAAATATCAATTATATTCAGGTGTAACCATTTTGAACCTTCTAGTTTTTATAAACTTTACTCTTGTGTGTTCAAATCTCGTGCACATATTATCTCTCTTTATCAAATGATCAAACACTAGCCTTTTCAACCTTGGAGTGATTGTGGAAAAAATGGGTTAGTGAGCACATAGTGTCAAGCTACCTGAAGGACCCATCTATTCATGTAAACTACCTATGTAACCAATACTTTGAAGAGGGCCTCAAACTTATGTAGTTATCCCCTACATGTTGTCTTGTGTGTGTATTGTGATGCAATGTGTGCTAAATAAGTACATAGAGTGACCTAGCTTATAACTTGGTAAATATGGCTCATAGAGTGCTCCTTTAGTAATTTAGACCTGTAGATGGGTTCTCCTTATGACTAATATTTAAATAAAGAGAATAGGGAAGATTTAACTCACTTGAATGCTTTTGGTAAGTTTCCTTGTGAGTTGTTAGGCTTGTGCTAGGTGAGGAATGAATGAGGATTGATCTTATATGTAGACTAATCTCCTTTGGAAATATCTCTCATAAAATCACTTAGGCCAACCATAAGGATATGTTTCATTTGAAAATTTGATGACTTAGGGCACTTGACACTTAGTTTGGCACAAGACATTAGCATCAATGTGGGCGTTTGTCTGGGACACAAGTGTCTAGAAAGTTGGAAAATATGTAAAATTCCACTTTCATAGGATGCAATAAGCAAGTTTATATAATTTTGAGTATTATATATGGCTTGGTCATCAGAATAAAACATGGCTAGACTAAGAGATAATAAATAGGTACAAGAGATGGTGTATGTGAGCCTTTCGACATCAGAAAGGTATTAGAATCGAAGGGTATAACCATGAGAATTACTTGTCAAGTATACAATACTGAGGTTCTATATAATTCATATTTAGTATCTACAATGGGTTCACCAATTATATGAAACCTTAGGTAGCTTGTAAGACAATATAGATTCACAAAAATGTAATGTGGATAAACGGATCAAAACTCAATTGTGACATAAATATCTAATTACTTTTAACTAATCTAAATAAAATTTAAAAATTATTAATATATGGATAATTAGTTAGTTCCAAAACTATAGAAGAGGGTGATCATGAAGGGTTTAGAGGCATATCTTCAATATCATGAGATCTGGTGAAAGTCATCAAAATCTAACTATAGAATAACATGCCCAAAATTAATAGAGATCTTGCCTAAAAAAATGATATCGATTTCAAAAACATATATGGAGTGTTAATGATGATCCAAATATGTGTACATAACATTACTAATGATACTAACAAGTGACATGCATTCTAGAAATCATTTAATGATTTCGCTCACTCAGTATTGATATTACATACACTTGCTTAGTTTTTATCGATGAAAAGTTTTGATCACTTGTAAAATAAATAATTTTTCTCCTTTCCTTGGATTGAAACAATATCTAAAACTTAAGGAAAAATAAATGTTTTCTGACTTGTGTTGAGGGTTATCTAGGTTTTTATGCATCAACAAGTTATCAAGATCTTAAAAAACAAACAATTTCAAAAACAACAATTTGTATAATTGGAAATAATTTTAGTTTCATATGAAACCCTTATCATGTGGAGTGTGTGTCCTCCTTTCAATGATTGCTTTACCATGTACTTGTGCCCAATAATAGTTAATATTATAATGATTGATTGAGCCCTCTAAAATGCTTGTGAGTGCTTAATATATCCTTGTGAACAATAGATAAATATTGGTATTTACCTTAGATCTAAATAAATTATGATATTTATGTATTTATAAACATTGAATTCAAATTAGGACCATATTGATGCCCAAATTGACATTAAACACTAAAAAATAAAATAGATGGAACAATAAATCATGTTCATATTAGCCAAAAGGAACCCCATCAAGTGCCCAAATATAGCATTAACATAACTAGTGTCATATAAGTGTTAATGATGCTCCTAACATAAATCCTAATGGAAAAAAATAAAAATAAAAGTAAGAGGAACAATTAAAAAGGACAAAGAGAAAATATAAAAAACATCAAAAAATTATCAAATGTATCAGTAAAATTTAATAAACTAATTAAAATACAAAAATATTTTAAAAAATAAACACATATAAACAATTTTTAAATATCTAAACATATATACTTATTTGGTATGTACTCCTTTTAAAAAAATTACTAACGATATGACTAACCTTACTTAAGAACAAATATACCAAAAACTAAAACATATACAATGAAAATAATCTCTATATATTTATAATGTCTTCATTTTCGATGGGTTGTTACTACATGTGGGGAATCCATCTAATAAAAGATTCTAGTGCTAATATAAGGCAAAACCAATTTACGCTTGTGCTCTTGAACCTCCTTGCTAAAAGAAATGAAAGGCAGGGAAATCTATTTTATATGACTTATTCTCTTTTCACAATTTTTTAATAGAAATTGATTTATTCTTCCTACACAAATTTTAATAAATTTTTTGAGATATTTAAGTGTTAATAAGTGGTATTTTTAAAATGTAATCTCTGTTATAGTGTCTAATTTAATCAAAATAATCAAGATCTTCATATTTATTTATTTTTATTTTTTTGAGAGAAATTTATTTATGAAGATACAAATATTTAATTTTAAAAGAGTAAATTATATGTTATATTTTAAATATAATTATATTGAAAATATTAAATAATTTTATATATTATTAAATTATTTTACAAAATTATATAGAATATTTGGTATATGGATTCCATATTAAAATATAATTAAATATCTTTTAAATGTTAAAATTATGAAATAATCTTATTTATTATAAATAATCATATAAACTTAAGCAAAATGTTTCACATATAAACCATAAAATGGTCCTTCCATTTTTAAAATAATTTTGGGTCAATCATTGCCTTGCACATTTTTCCCTTTATGTTGCATGATAGGATTATAATTACTCAGTCATCAATAATATTAACAAAATATTAGATCTCAATGAATCCGCATATCTCGTTGAATAATGGAATAAAATGGATTGTCAATTCTAGTCACCTTGGTGAAATAAGAATGAAAAGACAATTTCATCTATTCCAATGAATTTGAAGATATCGAAAACCCAAATGAAAATTGACAAATCTCTCCATTATTGCGAATACAATGAGATACAAACTCAATAATGCTACTCATCCCTATGAAACAAGAAAGAAATGTCACTTCTATATAGTTTTTAAAAATGAACTCCTACGCAAAAAATATTGTTTATTGATCGAGTCTTTTCAAAATATCCACGGATTGGACCCATATTATTTATTTGAATAAATATGACCTTGCATTTTTTAAGTGTTAGCTTCCTTAAGGTAATTTATAGTAAATGAGACTCTTTTTTAAATATGAAGAATAGATAGCTTGCTTCTTATAAATTTGTACACGTGTGTGTGTTTTTTTTTTTTTTTAATTTGAATTTATGACCTCTTTTTTAAGACGATAAGTTTTTACTATTGTTTGACTTTAAATTGTTGATAGAGTTTTATAATTTTATGCTACTATAATTATATAGAAAATAAATTCCTTGTAATTGATAGAAAAATAAGACAAAAACCACTTATTTAAGAAATTCAACTTTATGATGTCATACAAAATCTGATATAAAGTCCAATAACTAAAAATATAACATGTAGTCCAAGATCTATTATGTCCTTATCCGACATGATTCTTAAATCATGAATAAAGCAATTTCAATTCAAATGATTTTGAGTTTATGAACTTTATTATGTCATACCATCTTTTCATGAGCTCACAAAGTACATAGTTTTGAGTTATTATGTTCTTTATGCTGCACGATTCTTATTATCAAGGATTTTCAATTCAAATGATCTAGAGTGATTGATTTATGTCTATGATTAAATTGTTTGATTAAAAAAATCTCTTTTGAAATTCATTCATTCCAAGAACAAACAAGCATAGGTTAAGTGCAACTTTCAAGTCTAAATTAAATGAAGACAACCCTTCATACAAGCATGCAAGGCTTGTTTCAAACCTAAGCAAAATGATTTGAAAAAGAAAAAAGAAAATCATTAAGTAACATTCTTTAAGCTTATTTCTTTGATTTTAATTTTTTAATACAATTCATTAATTGAAACATTGATTTTAATTTTTTAATACAATTCACTAATTGAAACATAAGGTAATATGCAAATGGAATAAATTAAGTTGTGATTTTTGTGCGATATCCTCACTTTTAAATGGAAGGATATGTAGAGGTGTTATCTAGATATCATACTGATTATTTATCTTTCAACAAATTTTAAGTGTTAAGAGAGTTAATCATCTTTTTAATACAACATCTTTCTAGTGATACAACATCTTCCTTCATATGAAGTTAAGAGTTTTTTGATCGTTCAATTTAAAAATACATTTTTGTACATCTACTTCTCAATATTAAAGGTATTTTATTTTCTCTAATTAGTATCATGATAATTGAAGGTAAGTTCACACCACTAATTTCCTCTCTACTTAAAATAACTCATCATAAATCATAAAATTTGTGTAAACCCTTTTGAAGTCACTATTATTGAGAGCTCATCTTCAATAATAATTTTGATTTAAAATAATTAATGGTAAAAATATTCAAACATAACACTATATTTCTATAAATACCTTATTCAATTGGACCACCTTCGATTTTTCTTACCTTTTTATAAACATTGTATATTTATTTTCTTTATTTCTTTTTAAATTCTAAAAAATAAGTGTGTTAAACTTATAGTTTGCATAGAGTTGTTTTTAATAATTACAAATGCTACACACATAGTATTCAAATCAATAAATAAAGATTGAAAGGCTAAGTTGAATTCCAAAGCAAATATTCCACTATCGATCATATTCTAACATTTAGGAATATTGTTAAAAATAGTGATAAAAATAGAGATATTTTTTTTTGATTTTTTAAAATTTCAAAAAAGCCTTTGACAATCTCCCTAAGATATAAATATGTGAAAATGCATGGCCGACATAGAAACTCCCTTTAAACATAAAATTATACTATATATATTATAAAAGAGAGTCATGTTGGTAGACTTAAAACAACTTATGGTTTATTAGATGATATTAATTTTAATATTGGAGTTAAACAAAGATTATTTTTGTTATTTACAAGAAAATTAATTAAAAAAATCAAGTTGAAAAAAGTTTCCTTTTATCCTCTACTTTCTTATAATTTTACATAGATTATTTAAAAAATTACTTGGAAGTGGTTGGGTGCACAAGTACCTACCTTCACATGTACACTGTTATATTCATACTATATGTTGAAAATATTGTCATCCAATCCAAACATCTTGTTTACATAGTAAAAATATGTGTTATTTAAACATTTTGTAATATGTTAAATTTACATTCATATTATATGTTGATAATATTGTCATCCAAGTCAAACATCTTGTTGACATACGAAAAAAATGTGTTCTTTAAACATTTTCTAATAAGTCTAATTTGTTGTAAATATCAATACAACTAACATCATAATTATCGAATCCAAAAATTTAACTTTATAATTTTTAAAAATGATTCATTCTTACAAATACTTGGGTATTGATCCTGTAGACAAAAAAATTGGTACAAAACCCTTATTCCCAATTTCTTTTCCCTAATTTACTATTTTTCATACTTGTGTATAATTTATATTTATTAGACTTATCTAACTCCACATTAATATATATTTATCCCTTAGGCCTCAAAATAACAAATAATCAAATTTTAGAATTTCTCCATTGGCATCCTTAGACTAAAAACCATTTATTGTGATGCTCCCCATTGAGATATCAACCTTTTATTACTAGGTCAATTTTGTGCCCTATGTGATTCTCCCTTGGTCAAAATTTCACCTTGCACAAGTATTTCCCATGTGTATTTATCGATCATTTTGTTTCATTTTTGTTTACCATGTGCCTTTAAGCTCATTTGTTGTCATTTATTAAGTTGTATAACATGTCTTATTTTCACATAGAGTTGTGTGTGTGTGTGTGTGTGAGTGAGTCACCCTAAATAATTTATCAAGAGAATAACATGAAGGGATCATAAAACAAAATATTAACATCTAGACCTAGATTAAAGACAAGCACCAAGTTACTTCATATCTCCTACTTCAAGTTGAGATTTATTAAGTCATATCTTAGATACTTGTTTTGTAGTTGTCTATATTTTTATCTCATAAACCACCTTGTATTAGGTGAAGGTATAATATTTCATGTATATGCACCATAAAATATATGGAAGAGGAGGTTTAAAACCTTTTCTTGAGTCATTCCATTTACACACATGAAATATGACAAATATGTTGTTACACCCTTAAGCATTGGTGTGTTTAGGGATATGTGTGGCTAACTTGTAGCTTACATACCTCTTTTATTTACTTGTTACATTTCTCTATGTTCTTAGTTAGATCAGCCTATGGAATAACCTTGGCTAAGTAGACTATATATAGGAGGTAGTGGTTAGAATTTATTTATTATGTTAAGTATTATACTATTAGTGCATAGTTGTGGAGGCTGCCCCCTTGTAGTGACTTTGCTATATTATTTAGTATTCTATTTTATTGTCAATTATCATTGTGTGATCTCTCATATTTACTTATTATATGCAATATAAAGTCATTTTGTGTGAATATATAAGTAATTTCATTACAAGTGGTATCAGAGGTTTGATTTGGGCAAGTTTCTTGCAGCATTTTTTTTGGTATCTAGTGAGGCATGGCTTCTGGGAGTGGTGAGAGCAAAAAAACATAACTTGTAATCTAGGAAGAACTAATTTTTTTTGTCAGCGCAGTATTTGCTAGAAACATTATTTTGAAAAAAACATAATTAAAAAAAGAGTATAGAAAAAAATTCTCTTGCACAATTGCCATCATTGGATTCATCTCAGCGAGACAATCAAAATGATATATTCTATCGATATACTTTTTGGTACCCATTTTTTTACCTTAGTACGTAAAGGTAGTCATTAGATTCATCTTGACAAGGTGATCGTAATGGTACCATTTCCTAGTACACTTTTTTTGGGGTCAAAATACTCTTAGGGTTGGTATATGGTAGGTCTGAGTACTCAAGGAAGAAAAGGGGGACAAGAAACCCTTAAGACTCCTTTTTCTTATGACATAAATTCTATAACTTTAGATTTGATGATTTCTCAGCTTCAAGTGGACATAAAGAGCTTGGTGAGGCATGATGACTTTGTTACAGTCCAAGTTGATATTTCAATGATGCGTAGAGAGAATAATGGGGTTCACAATGAATTACAACATATCACTATGCAATTGACTGCCTTCATATCTCAATTTTAGCCCAACAACCCTCCACTTTATCATTCAAATCCTCCTCTCAACAACTCTCATGCTGGTATGAAATTGATGTTGCCAAAAGTGGATATGTGTAAGTTTGATGGTAAGGATCCTCTCACTTGAATTACTCAAATTGAGAATTTATTTGAGCTACATCAAACCCCTAGTTCTCAGAGGGTGATAGTGGCATCCCTGTATCTGGAACCTAAGTAATTCATTTGGTATCGCTAGTTATGTAATCAAAATAAAAAGAATAGTGTTCCTATTATGTGGACTATTTTCACTAAGGAGTTTTCAACTCATTATCAAAATAATGTCTCTAAGAACTATTTTAGCCAATTAGCCAAGCTATGGCAAATAGGAACTATGAAGGATTATATTCATCAGTTTTAGAATCTCTCTTTACAGGTGGAAAATATCACTGAGAAAAATTGGACTGATATATTTTTAGGTGGCCTCAAAGATAGCATCTAATTAGAGGTTTGAATGTTTAACCCAACATCTATAATAGAAGCTATCCCTTTGGCATGCATGATAGATGAAAAAGAGATGGTCAAAAGGAAAACTTTCACTACTGGTCATGATCAAAACTTTTTTGCACCATCATTAATGCAATGAGAAATTGAGGAGAAGCGAGCCAAATGGTTGTGTTATGGTTATGACCACAAATGGAGCAAAGACCATCATTTTGGTAAAAAAAGTTATTTTATATTGAAGGTGCCAATGATGATGAAGATGATGTAAAAGTACATGATGAGGATGTAGAAGTTCCTAAAAAAGAATCTAAAGATTCTCAACCTAATATTTATTATCTTGCCCTTTCAAGTATTAGTAATCCCCAAACTCTTAAGGTGATGGGTTTCCTTAAGAATCAAAAGGTCACTATATTGATAGATTCTGGGAGCACACACAACTTCATCCATAATAAGTTGCTTTCTTGTTTAAACTATTTTATTTATATAGCTTTAAAATTTTAGGTTATGATTGTAGATGGTGGTATTGTTAGTTGTTTAAGAAAATGTCATAGTATTAAGTTGTCCATGTGAGACTACTTATTGGATTCTCCTATGTTTTTTATTCCCATAGGTGGAGTTGATATTGTGCTGGGAGTCCAGTGGTTCACCACTTTGGGCACTATTGAGATGAATTTTCAAGAATTATTCATGTATTTTCATTCTGAAGAAAGAACATTTGAGCTAAGGGGATTCAAGGATAAATCTCCACAACTTGTTAGCTCCCATCAAATGATAAAGATTTTCCATAAAGGTACTGAGGGATTTGTAGCTTACTTGTTTTCTATGGAAGTTCAATGAACTCAACCATCTCCACCTCTTGATCTACAATAAATAGTTGATGCTCATTCTATTGTTTTTGGAGACATGCCAAAATAACTTCTACCTAACTACATGCATGATCTTGCTATCACACTTATTCCTAGTAGTACACCACCCAACATCAGGCCATATAAATATATCTATGCCCAAAAAAGTGAAATTAAAAATATAGTACAAGATATGTTGGATGGAAGAATCATTTTCCATAGCCAAAGTGAATACTCTTCACCAGTTGTCATGGTGTGAAAGAAAGATGACACCTAGAGGATGTGCCCTGACTATAGAGAACTCAACAAGTATACTATCAAAGATAAGTTTATGATTCCTATCATTGATGATTTTATAGATGAATTAAATGGTGCTAGTTATTTTACCAGGTTATATTTTCTTTATGGATATCATCAAATCCAGATCCATGATGAAGACATACCTAAAACTATTTTTAGGACTCATGAGGGCCATTACGAGTTTTTGGTTATGCCTTTTGGTCTAAAAAATGCACCTTATACTTTTCAAAGTTTGATGAATACTATTTTTAAGCCATTTTTGAGGAAATTTCTTCTAGTATTATTTGATGATATCCTCATTTATAGTAAAAAATAGGAAGACCATTTAGAGCATGTAAAATAGGTACTCTCCATTTTGGATAAAAATCAATTGTATGCCAAACCTTCCAAATGTAATTTTGAGATTGGTGAGGTTGAATATTTGGGTCATCTGGTGTCTTATGAAGGAGTGAAAGTGGATCCTAAAAAAATCCAAGCAATGGTGGACTGGCCAATGCCTAAGACACTCAAGCAACTTAGGGGATTTTTTAGGCTTACTGGTTACTATCGTAGGTTTGTCAAAAATTATGGTAGTATTGTAGCCCCAATCATCTCTTTTTTAAATAAATATTCCTTTCAGTAGACTGATGTAGCTACCTACGCATTTGAAAAATTGACATTGGATATGTGCACTACTCTAGTATTGACCACTCCTAACTTTTTTAAAACTTTTGTGGTTAAATGTGATGCATCTAGGTATGATATGGGTGTGATAATCATGAAATAAGGTAGACCACTTGCATTTGAAAGTCATCAACTAAAGGGTAAAAATCAACACAAGCCCATCTATGAGAAGGAAATGATGGCTATATTGCATGCAGTTAAACAATGGAGACCTTATTTGATGGGTCATCACTTTTAGGTAAAGATTGATAATGATAGTCTCAAATATTTTTTAGAATAAGGTTGTCATCTGAAGAACAATAGAAATGGGTAACTAAGATGCCAGGTTATGCTTTTGAAATAATCTATAAAAAAGACAAGGACAATGTGGTGGTAGATGCAATATCTACAAAAGATGAATCAGTTGAGGCATTGTTATGTGCCATACCCATTTCATAGGTAGATTGGCTAGAGAAAACATGATTATAATGGGAACATGATTGTACTACCCATGATTTGATTCAAAATCTTTAGCAAGGTTTAGGTGGATTTGAAAAATTCACATGGAAAGATAATACATTATGATATAAAGATAGATTGCACATATGTAATAATTCTCTTCTTAAACAAAAAATCCTTTAATAACTTCATGTAACTATAATTGGGGGTCATTCAAGATTTTTGATAACCTATCACAGAATCAAGCAGAATTTTACTTAAGGTCTCAAGGGGGATGCCCATAAATATGTGGTTGAATGTATGATCTGTCAAAACAACAAAAGAGAAACCATCAAAACCCCAAGTCTTTTATATCCTTTATTTATCCAAAACTTGAAAGCTTTGGTTGAAAAATAATTCAAGAAATAAGAACAACATAATTCAAATAATGCTATCTCTAAGAAGAGAAGTTTTATTGATCAAATTTGCATACCCAAACATATTCCTATCTCTGAGAAGAGATGTCTAATTTCCATTTCAGGTTACATCTTCATTTATACATGTTTTTAAGGTGTGAGGAGGATTTGAAAGGTCACCAATCTCGAGGGAGATTAAGTGGTCTGACTTCCATGATTTAGAATAATACAAAATTTGAGGAATTACTATTTTTAGACAACACTACTAAAGTTAAAATTTGGGGCACTTCCATTGGGTTTTTTGGGGTCAAACTTTATTAATCAAAGCTCATTCCATCACCTAAATTGTCACCTGAATTATTTCCTGGATCATTCCTCCTTCCTTGAGAAGTAATGGTCCCCATTGCATCAAGATTTATCATCAGGTGTGGTAGTTTTACTTTGATTTGATTCTCGATGCATACTTGGAAGTGATTGTGATTTATGGAACTGTGTAGGGCTTGATTGTTCACCATTTCTATTTGACCATCAATCTATGGATGGAAGGCTATGAACTTCTTCAGCTCAGTATCTATTTGCTTTTGTTGTTGTGTTGTTTATGTATTCAAGGCTATAACATCAACCCTTTTAGATTTTTGTGGCTTGACCACCATGAGAACAAATTTCTTAGCACTAATTAGAGAGACAGATGTAGAAGGTGGTACATCTAGTACTCTGTAGCACCATATTCCAAGAGTGAGAGTGATCCTTTGAGTTCTTTATTCATAGATGCCATATCGATCATACATGAATGGCTGACCAAAGAGTACATCACAAACATCTAGATTGACCACATCACATAAGACCTCATCTTGGAAAGGTTTTATTACATATGAGAGAAGACATTGGTGGGTGAAACAGAGGTTTCTCCCTGAAATCAACCATCTAATATTGGATGGATTTGGGTGAGGATTCATGGATATATTTAGGCTTTTCACAACATTAACAGAGACTAAATTCTTTTGACTTCCACTATCAAGAATGAAATGCAGAGGCTTACCTCTCACCCATAACTTAGAGTGAAACAACCTTTCCTTGTCATCTAGCCTCTCTTTATGGGTCTGTGATGAAGCAAAATAGCTTTAGGATCAACATCTACAATTTATTCTTTAACCTCTTCGATTGTAGGTTCTGTATGAGGTAGAGTAGTAGATGTTGAGGATTGTGACTCAAAAAGCAGGGAGTTGATGGCTCGACATTGTTCTTTATAATGAGTTCTAAATTTATGATAATCACACCACTTCCCAGTCTGTCCTTCCTTTTGCTTCCAATTTTGGCCTTGTATTTTACCTTCTTTATCACTTTTCCATTTTGAAGGCTGATTCTTCATATTCATTCTTCCATGCTTCTGCTCAATCTTCACTACAAACTTGTATGCCTCACTGATGGTTTCCAAATTGAAGAGTTCCATTTCTCCCCATATGTACCATTGTAGTTTGCCATGATATTTGAGAATATTATGTTTCTCATTTTCTTGGATGCCCAATCTTACAGATAGAGAATGAAAAATGTCAGTGTAATCTTGAACAAATTATTCATTACCTTGGAGAAGTTGTTGCCACTCTATATGCAGATCATCATATGCTCCAATTGGGCAGTATTCTTCATTTATAGCTTCTATGAAATCATCCCATGTAGGTTCCATCTCAAGGTCAATATCATCTACACTAAATCTATTTTTGTACAGTTCCCACCAATTTTTGATAGGCAATGATGCTTTCAGAAGAGCAAAAGTAATCTTCTCTTTATCGATAAATTTATTTACAAAAATATAAGATGAAAATTGATCCAACCAATTTTTTACTACATCAACATTGATTTTTCCTTCAAATGTAGGGATATCAAAATTCACCTGAACCTTGAAGGGTGTTGGGGTACTTAAAGGATATGGGGGTGCAGAAGAGGAGCTATAATTTCCCATCAAGATTTGTTGGAAAATTTGAGAACATTGTTGTATAATCTATGTTTGCTGCTATTGGATTGATTCATTCACCATTTCATTGAAAGGATCGGATGTCTCAGTGTTGTCTGCCATTTGAAGTCATTTAGAGTGAATAGGTGGATAGTCTGCTAGTTTTATTTTCCACCCAAGCTTCCTATAATCTAACCTCATCCTTCAGATCATACACTCTAAAGACAAACCACTCTGATACCATTGATCCAAAACTTGAAAGCTTTGGTTGAAAAATAATTCAAGAAATAAGAACAACACAATTCAAATAATGCTATCTCTGAGAAGAGATGTTTTATTGATCAAATTTGCAGACCCAAACATATGCCTATCTCTGAGAAAAGATGTATGATTTCTATTTTGGGTTACATCTTCATTTATACATGTTTTGAAGGTGTGAGGAGGATGTGGAAGGTAACCAATATTGAGGGAGATTAAGTGGTTTGACTTCCACGATTTACAACAATACAAAATTTGAGGAATTACTATTTTTAAAAGCTTACTATTTTACTACACTACTAAAATTGAAATTTGGGGCACTTCCATATGGTTTTATAAATTCAAATTCATTTATCAAAGCTTATGCCATCTCACAATGTTCCCCTCATTATTATCTTTCCAACGGTTCAAACAGTGAGTCAATTGGAGCTACGGTGAAAAAGTTATGGCTCCCAAAAGTTTAGTCATCAATTGGGGTGGACCTTTCACCTAAATTATCACCTAAATTGTTACACAGATCATTCCTCCCTCCTTGAGAATCAATGGTCCCCATTACATCAATATTTGTCATCAAGTGTGGTAGTTGTACTTCTATTTGATTCCCGATGCATACTTGGAAGGGACTGTGATTATGGAACTGTGCAGGGCCTGATTGTTCACCATTTCTATATGACCATTATTCTGTGGATGGAAGGCCATGTAAATATTTTGCTTGGTATCTATTTGCTTCTTTTGTTGTGTTATTTGTGTATTCAGGGTGGTAACATCAACCCTTTGGGATTCTTGTAGCTTGACCACCATGAGAACAAATTTCTTAGCACTAACTAGAGAGATAGATGTAGAAGGTGGTACCTCTGGTACCCTATAGTGCCATGTTCCAAGAGTGAGAGTGATCCTTCAAGTTTTTGATTCATATATGCCATGTCGATCATACATGAATGGCTGACCAAAGAATACATCACAAACATTTAGATTGACCACATCACACAAGACCTCATCTTGGAAAAGTTTTATTGTATATGAGAGAAGACATTGTTGGGTGACACAGAGGTTTCTCCCTAGACTCAACCATCCAATACTGTATGGCTTTGGGTGAGGTTTCATGGATAGATTTAGGCTTTCCACAACATTATTAGAGATTAAATTCTTCTGACTTCCACTATAAAGAATGAAATTTAGAAGCTTACCTCTCACCTATAACTTAGAGTGAAACAACCTTTCCTTGTTATCTAGCCTCTCCTCATGGGTTTTTGATGAAGCAACAATGGCTTCAGGATCAGTATCTATAATTTATTTTTTAACCTCTTTGATTGTAGGGTCTGTATGAGGTAGAACAATAGATGTTGAGGATTGTGACTCTAAAAGTAAGGACTTGATGGCTCGACATTCTTCTTTGGAGTGAGTTCTAGATTTGTGATAATCACACTTCTTCGCAGTCTTTCATTCCTTTTGCTTCCAATTTTGGTCTCGTGTTTCACCTTCTTTGTCACTTTTCCATTTTGAAGGTTGATTCTTCATATTCATTTTTCCATGCTTCTGCTCAATCTTCACTGCCAACTTGTATGCCTTATCGATGGTTTTCAAATTGAAGAGTTCCATTTCTCCCTATATGTACCATTATAGTCTGCCATGATATTTGAGAACCTTGTGTTTCTCACTTTCTTGGATGCCCAATCTCACAGATAGATAATGAAAAATATCAATGTAATCTTGAACAGACTATTCTTTACCTTGGCAAAGTTGTTGGCACTCTATATACAGATCATCATATGCTTCAATGGGGTAGTATTCTTCCTTTACAACTTCTATGAAATCATACCATGTAGGTTCTATCTCAAGGCCAATATAATCTATACTTAATCTCTTTTTGTACACTTCCCACCAATTTTTAATAGGCAATGATGATTTCAAAAGAGAAAAAGTAATCTTCTCTTTATCGGTGAATTTATTTATAGAAAAATAAGATGACAATTGATCCAACCAATTTTATACTACATCAATATTTATTTTGCCTTCAAATATAGGGATACCAAAATTCACCTAAACCTTGAAGGGTCGTGGGGAAATGAAAGGATGTGGGAGTGCAGATGAGGATTTAGAATTTCCCATTAAGATTTATTGGAGAATTTGAGTGAATTTTTGTAGCATCTGCACTTGCTACTGTTGGAGGGCTTCACTCACCATTTCATTGAAAGGACCATATGTCTCATTGTTGTACACCATTTGAAGTCATTTGGAGCAAGTACGTAGACAGTCTGATGGTTATATTTTCCACCCAAGCTTCATGTAATCTAACCTCATCCTTGGGATCATACACTCTAAAGACAAAATGCTCTAATACCACTGATCCAAAAATCAAAAGCTTTGGTTGAAAAATAATTCAAAAAATAAGAACAAAACAATTCAAATAATGTTATTTCTGAGAAAAGATGTTTTATTGATCAAAATTTTAGACCTAAAAATATGCCTATCTCTGAGAAGACATGTCTGATTTCCATTTTGAGTTACATATTTATTTATACATATTTTGAAGGTGTGAGGAGGATGTGAAAGTTCACCAATATTGAGGGAGATTAAGTGGTTCGAATTCCATAATTTACAACAATACAAAATTTGAGGAATTACTTTTTTTGAAAAACTTACTATTTTTAGATTACATTACTAAAATTGAAATTTGGGACACTTCTATTGGGGTTTTGTGGTCAAACTTCATTTAGTGAAGATCATGATATCTCACAATGAACCCCTCATGATTAGATTTCTAATGGTTTAAACGGTGAGTCAATTGGAGCTATGGTGCAAAAGTTATGGCTCTCAAAGTTCCATCATCAATTGGGGTGGACCCATCACCTGAATTGTTGCATGAATTATTACCCGGATTATTCCTCCCTTGAGAAAAAATGATCCCCATTGCATCGATATTTTTCATCAAGTGTGTTAGTTGTACTTTGATTTGATTCTTGATACATAATTAGAAGGGACTGTGATTTATGGAATTAGACAGGGCCCAATTGTTCACCATTTCTATCTAACCATCAGTCTGTGGATGGAAGGCCATGAACTTCTTCAGCTTGGTTTCTATTTTTTTCTATTATTATGTTATTTATGTATTTAGGGCTATAACATCAGCCATTTTGAATTCTTGTGGATTGACCACCATGAGAACAAATTTCTTAGCACTAATCAGAGAGACAGATGTAGAAGGTGGTACCTATAGTACCCTATAGCATCATGTTCCAAGAGTGAGAGTGATCCTTTGAGTTATTTATTCATAGATACCATGTCAATCATACATGAATGGCTGACCAAAGATTACATCACAAACATCTAGATTGACCACATCACATATGACCTCATCTTGGAAAGGTTTTATTGCATATGAGAGAAGACATTGGTGGCTGACATGGAGGTTTCTCCTTGGACTCAACCATCTAATACTTTATGGATTTGGGTGAGGCTTCATGGAAATATTTAGGCTTTTCACAACATTAGCAGAGATTAAATTCTTTTGACTTCCACTATCAAGAATGAAATGCAGAGGCTTACCTCTCACCCATAACTTAGAGTAAAATAACCTTTCCTTGTAATCTAGTCTCTCATCATGGGTTTGTAATGAAGTAACAATGGCTTCAAGATTATCACCTACAATTTCTTCTTCAACCTCTTCGATTGCAAGGTCTGTATGAGATAGAGCAGTAGATGTTGAGGATTGAGACTCAGAAAGCAAGGACTTGATGGCTCAAAATTCTTCTTTGGAGTGAGTTATATATTTTTGATAATCACACTACTTCCCAGTCTTTCTTTCCTTTTGCTTCCAATTTGGCCTCGTGTTTGACCTTCTTTGTCACTTTTCCATTTTGAAGGTTGATTCTTCATATTCATTCTTCCAGGCTTCTGCTCAATCTTCACTATGAACTTGTATGACTCACTGATGGTTTCCAAATTGAAGAGTTCCATTTCTCTCCATATGTACCATTGTAGTTTGCCATGATATTTGAGAACCTTGTGTTTCTCACTTTATTGGATTCTCAATCTCACAGGTAGAGAATGAAAAATGTCAGTGTAATCTTGAATAGACTATTCCTTACCTTGGTGAAGTTATTGCTACTCTATATATAGATGATCATATGCTCCAATGGGGTAGTATTCTTCCTATACAACTTTTATGAAATCATCCCATGTAGGTTCCATCTCAAGGCCAATATCATCTGTACTGAATCTCTTTTTGTACACTTCCCACCAATTTTTGATAGGCAATGATGCTTTTAGAAGAGCAAAATTAATCTTCTCTTTATTGATGAATTTATTTATAGAAAAATAAGAAAATAATTGATCCAACCAATTTTCTACTACATCAGCACTAATTTTGCCTTCAAATGTAGGGATATCAAAATTCACTTGAACCTTGAATGGTGTTGGGGTACTGAAAGGATATGGGGATGCAGATGAGGAGCCAAAATTTTCCATCAAGATTTATTGGAGAATTTGAGAGAATTTTTGTAGCATCTATGCTTTCTACTATTGGAGGGATTCATTTACCATTTCATTGAAAGGATTAGATGTCTTGATGTTGTCTGTCATTTGAAGTCATTTAGAGTGAATAGGTGGATAGTTTACTAGTTCTATTTTCCACTCAAACTTCTTACAATCTGACCTCATCCTTGGGATCATACACTCTAAAGACAAACTACTCTAATACCACTAATCCAAAACTCAAAAGATTTAGTTATAAAATAATTTAAGAAATAAGAACAACACAATTCAAATATTGCTATCTCTGAGAAGAGATGTTTTATTGATCAAATTTGCAGACCCAAATATATGCCTATCTCTGAGAAGAGATGTTTGATTTCCATTTCAGGTTACATATTTATTTATACATGTTTTTAAGGTGTGAGGAGGATATGGAAGGTCACCAATATCAAGGGAGATTAAGTGGTTTGACTTCCACGATTTACAACAATAACAAAATTTGAGGAATTAATATTTTTAGAAACTTACTATTTTTAGACTGCACTACTAAAATTGAAATTTGGGGCACTTCTATTTGGCTTTCTAGGGTAAAAATTCATCAAGCAGATCTCATGCCATATCACAATGTTCCCCTCATTATTATCTTTTCAATGGTTTAAGTAGTGAGTCAATTGGAGCTATGGTGCAAAATTTATGGCTTCCAAAAGTTCCATCATCAATTGGGGTGGACCCATCACCTGAATTATCACCTAAATTATTTCCTGTATCATTCCTACTTCCTTGAGAATCAATGGTCCACATTGCATCAAGATTTATCATCAAGTGTGGTAGTTGTACTTTGATTTTATTCCTGATGCATACTTGGAAGGGATTGTGATTTATGGAACTGTGCAGGGCCAAATTGTTCACCATTTCAATTTGACCATCAATCTATGGATGGAAGACCATGAACTTATTCAACTCGATATCTATTTGCTTATGTTGTTGTGTTGTTTATGTATTGAAGGCTGTAACATCATTCCTTTTGGATTCTTTTTGCTTGACCACCATGAGAACAAATTTCTTAGCACTAATCAAAGAGACAGATGTAGAAGGTGGTATCTTTGGTACCCTATAGCATCATGTTCCAAGAGTGAGAGTGATCCTTTGAGTTTTTGATTCATAGATGCCATGTTGATCATACATGAATGGATGACCAAAGAGTACATCATAAAGATCTAGATTGACCACATAACATAAGACCTCATCTTGGAAAGGTTTTATTGCATATGAGAGAAGACATTGTTGGGTGACACATAGGTTTCTCCTTGGACTCAACCATTCAATACTATATGGATTTGGGTGAGGCTTCATGGATAGATTTAGGATTTTCACAACATTAGTAGAGATTAAATTATTTTGACTTCCACTATCAAGAATGAAATGTAGAGGCTTACCTCTCACCATAACGTAGAGTGAAATAGCCTTTCCTTGTCATATAGCCTCTCCTCATGGGTATGTGATGAAGCAAAAATGGCTTTAGGATCAACATCTAAAATTTCTTATTTAACCTCTCTGACTACATGGTCTATATGAGGTAGAGCAGTAGATGTTGAGGATTGTGACTCAGAAAGTAGGGACTTGATGGCTCAACATTCTTCTTTGGAGTGAGTTTTAGATTTGTGATAATCACACCACTTCCTAGTCTTTCCTTCCTTTTGCTTCCAATTTTGGCCTTGTGTTTGACCTTCTTTGTCACTTTTTCATTTTGAAGGCTAATTTTTCATATTCATTCTTCCATGCTTCTGCTCAATCTTCAGTGCCAACTTGTATGCCTCATTGATGGCTTCCAAATTGAAGAGTTCCATTTCTCCCCATATGTACCATTGTAGTCAACCATGATTTTTGAGAACCTTATGTTTTTCACTTTCTTGGATGCCCTATCTCATAGATAGAGAATGAAAAATGTCAGTGTAATCTTGAATAGACTGTTCCTTACCTTGGCAAAGTTGTTTTCATTATATATATAGATCATCATATGCTCCAATGGGGTATTATTCTTCCTTTACAACTTCTATGAAATCATCTGATGTAGGTTCTATCTGAAGGCCAATATCATCTACACTTAATCTTTTTTTGTATAGTTCACACCGATTTTTGATAGGTAATGATGCTTTTAGAAGAGCAAAAGTAATCTTCTCTTTATTGATGAATTTATTTATAGAAAAATAAGATTATAATTAATCTAACCAATTTTCTACTACATCATCATTGATTTTTCCTTCAAATATAAGGATATCAATATTCACTTGAACCTTGAAGGGTGTTGGGGTACTGAAAGGATATGGGGGTGTGGACGAGGAGGCAAAATTTTCCATCAAGATTTGTTGGAGAATTTGATCAAATTGTTGTAGCATCTACACTTGTTACTATTGGAGGGCTTCATTCACCATTTCATTGAAAGGATTAGATGTCTCAGTGTTGTCTGCCATTTGAAGTCATTTGAAGTGAATAGGTGGATAGTCTGCTGGTTCTATTTTCCACCTAAGCTTCATGTAATCTGATCTCATTCTTGGAATCATAAACTCTAAAGACAAACCACTCTGATACCACTGATCCTAAAATCAAAATATTTAATTGAAAAATAATTTAAAAAATAAGAAAAACACAATTCAAATAATGCTATCTCTGAGAAGATATGTTTTATTGATAAAATTTGTAGACCCAAACATATGCCTATCTCTGAGAAGAGATGTCTGATTTCTATTTTAGATTACATCTTCATTTATACATGTTTTGAATGTGTGAGGAGGATTTGAAAGATCACCAATCTCGAGGGAGATTAAGTGGTTCAACTTCCATGATTTACAACAATACAAAATTTGAGTAATTACTATTTTTAGAAACTTACTATTTTTAGATTGCACTATGAAAATTAAAATTTGGGGAACTTCAATTGAGTTTTCTAAGGTAAAAATTTATTGAGTGAAGCTAATTTTATCCCATTACATTCCCTTCATTATTATCTTTCCAATGGTTCAAACGGTGAGTCAATTGGAGCTATGGTGCAAAAGTTATGGCTCTTGAAAGTTCTGTCATCAATTGGGGTGGACCCATCACCTGAATTGTCACCTAAATTGTTGCCCAAATTATTCCTCCCTCCTTGAGAAAAAATGATCCCTATTACATCAATATTTTTCATCAAGTGTGTTAGTCATACTTTGATTTGATTCCTAATGCATACTTGGAAGGGACTGTGATTTATGGAACTGTGCAGGGCTCAATCGTTCACCATTTCTATCTGACCATCAATCTGTAGATGGAAGGCTATGAAATTTTTCAACATGCTATTTATTTGATTCTATTATTGTGTTGTTTTTGTATTTAGGGCTGTAACATCAGCCCTTTTGGATTCTTGTGTCTTGACCACCATGAAAACAAATTTCTTAGCACTAATCAGAGAGATAGATGTAGAAGGTGGTACCTCTAGTACCCTGTAGCTCCATGTTCCAAGAGTGAGAGTGATCCTTTGAGTTATTGATTCATAGATGCCATGTCGATCATATATGAATGGCTGAGCAAAGAGTACTTTACAAATATCTAGATTGACCACATCACATAAGACCTCATCTTGGAAATGTTTTATTGCATATGAGAGAAGACAATGGTGGCTGACATAGAGGTTTCTCCTTAGACTCAACCATCCAATAATATATGGCTTTGGGTGAGGCTTCATGGATAGATTTAGGGTTTTCACAACATTAGCAGAGATTAAATTCTTTTGACTTCCACTATCAAGAATGAAATTCAAAGGCTTACTTCTCACCCATAACTTAGAGTGAAACAACCTTTCATTGTCATCTAGCCTCTCCTTGTGGGTCTATGATGAAGCAACAATGGTTGCAGGATCAACATCTACAATTTTTTCTTCAACCTCTTCGATTGTAGGGTCTGTATGATGTAGAGTAGTAGATGTTGATGATTGTGACTCAGAAAGTAGGGACTTGATGGCTTGACATTTTTCTTTGGACTGAGTTCTAGATTTGTGATAATCACACCACTTCCCAGTATTTATTTCCTTTTGCTTCCAATTTTGGCCTCGTGTTTGACCTTCTTTGTAACTTTTCCATTTTGAAGGCTGATTCTTCATATTCATTCTTCCATGTTTCTGCTCAATCTTCACTGCGAACTTATATGCCTCACCAATGGTTTCTAAATTGAAGAGTTTCATTTCTCCCCATATGTACCATTGTAGTTCACCATGATATTTGAGAACCTTGTGTTCCTCACTTTCTTGGATACCCAATCTTGTAGATAGAGAATAAAAAATGTTAGTGTAAGCTTGAGCAGACTGTTCCTTACCTTAGTGAAGTTGTTGCCACTCTATATATAGATCGTCATAGAGTCCAATGGGGTAGTATTCTTCCTTTACAGCTTCTAGGAAATCATCCCATGTAGGTTCCATCTCAAGGCCAATATCATCTACACTGAATCTCTTTTTGTAAACTTTCCACCAATTTTTGATAGGCAATAATGATTTTAGAAGAGCAAAAGTAATCTTCTCTTTATCGGTGAATTTATTTATAGAAAAATAAGATGACAATTGATCCAACCAATTTTTTACTATATCAACATTGATTTTGCCTTCAAATGTAGGGATATCAAAATTCACCTAAACCTTTAAGGGTGTTGGGGTACTGAAAGGATGTGGGGGTGTACATAAGGAGCTAAAATTTTCCATCAAGATTTATTGGAGAATTTAACCAAATTATTGTAGGATATGCACTTGCTATTGTTGGAGGGCTTCATTCACCATTTCATTAAAAGGATCATATGTCTCGATGTTGTCCACCATTTAAAGTCATTTGGAGTAAATAAGTGGATAGTCTGTTGGTTCTATTTTCCACCCAAGCTTCCTATAGTCTAACCTCATCCTTGGGATTGTACACTCTAGAGACAAACTACTCTAATACCACTGATCCAAAACTTGAAAGATTTACTTGAAAAATAATTCAAGAATTAAGAATAACATAATTCAAATATGCTATCTTTGAGAAGAGATGTTTTATTGATCAAATTTGCAGACCCAAACATATGCCTATCTCTGAGAAGAGATGTCTAATTTCCATTTTGGGTTATATCTTCATTTATACATGTTTTGAAGGTGTGAGGAGGATGTGGAAGATCACTAATCTTGAGAGAGATTAAATAGTTTGACTTCCATGATTTACAACAATACAAAATTTGAGGAATTACTATTTTTAGACTACACTACTAAAATTTAGATTTAGGGCACCTCCATTGGATTTTTGGGGTCAAACTTCATTAAGTGGAACTCATGCCATCTCACGATGTTCCCCTCATTATTAGTTTTCCAACAATCTAAATGGTGAGTCAATTGGAGCTATGGTGCAAAATTTATGGCTCCCAAAAGTTTCATCATCAATTGGGGTGGTCTCATCACCTGAATTATCACCTTAATTGTTTCCTAGATCATTCCTCCCTCCTTGAGAAGTAATGGTCCCCATTGCATCAAGATTTGTCATCAGGTGTGGTAGTTGTACTTCAATTTGTTTCTCGATGCATACTTGGAAGGGACTATGATTTATGGAACTATGTAAGGCCTGATTGTTCACCATTTCTATCTAACCATCAGTTTATGGATGGAAGGCCATGAACTTCTTTAGCTTGGTATCTATTTACTTCTAATGTGTTGTTTATGTATTTAGGGTTGTAAAATCAACCCTTTTTGATTCTTGTGGCTTGACCACCATAAGAAAAAAAATATTATCACTAATAAGAGAGATAGTTATAGAAGGTGGTACCTCTGGTACCATGAGCACCATGTTCCAAGAGTGAGAGTGATCCTTTAATTTCTTGATTCATAGATGCCATGTCGATCATACATGAATGGATGACCAAAGAGTATATCACAAACATCTAGATTAACCACATCACATAAGACCTCATCTTGGAAAGGTTTTATTGCATATGAGAGAAGACATTGGTGGTTGACATGGAGGTCTCTCCCTGGACTCAACCATCCAATACTTTATGGCTCTGGATGAGGATTCATGGATAGATTTAGGATTTTCACAACATTAATAGAGATTAAATTCTTTTGACTTCCACTATCAAGAATGAAATTCAGAGGCTTACCTCTCATCCATAACATAGAGTGAAACAACCTTTCCTTGTCATCTAGCCTCTCCTTATGGGTCTGTGATGAAGCAATAATGAATTTCGGTTGAGCATCTACAATTTATTATTTAGTCTCTTTGATTTTAGGGTCTATATGAGGTAGAGTAGTAGATGTTGAGGATTGTGACTCAGAAAGTAGGGAATTGATGGCTTGACATTATTCTTTGGAGTGAGTTCTAGGTTTGTGATAATCACACCACTTCCCAGTCTTTCCTTCCTTTTGCTTCCAATTTTGGCCTCGTGTTTGACCTTCTTTGTCACTTTTCCATTTTGAAGGCTAATTATTCATATTCATTTTTTTGTGCTTCATCTCAATCTTCACTAAGAACTTATATGCCTCACTGATGGTTTCCAAATTGAAGAGTTTCATTTTTCCCTTTATGTACCATTGTAGTTTGCCCTGATATTTGAGAACCTTGTGTTTCTCACTTTATTAGATGCCCAATCTCGCAGATAGAGAATGAAAAATGTTAGTGTAATCTTGAATAGACTATTCCTTACCTTGGTGAAGTTGTTTCCACTCTATATACAGATCGTCATATGCTCCAATGGGGTAGTATTCTTCCTTTATAGCTTCTATGAAATCAACCCATGTAGGTTCTATCTCAAGGCCAATATCATCTACATTGAATCTCTTTTTGTAAACTTCCCACCAATTTTTGATAGGAAATGATGCTTTTAGAAGAGCAAAAGTAATCTTCTCTTTATCAGTGAATTTATTTATAGAAAAATGAGATTACAATTGATCCAACCAATTTTATACTACATCAGCATTGAGTTTGCCTTCAAATGTAGGGATATCAAAATTCTCCTGAACCTTGAAGGGTGTTGGGGTACTAAAAGGATGTGGGGGTACAGATGAGGAGACAAAATTTCCCATCGAGATTTGTTGGAGAATTTGAGTGAATTGTTGTATCATCTATGAGTGCTACTATTGGATGGCTTCATTCACCATTTCATTGAAAAGATCAGATGCCTCGGTGTTGTCCACCATTTGAAATCATTTAGAGTGAATAGGTGGATAGTCTACTAGTTCTATTTTCCACCCAAGCTTCCTATAATATAACCTCCTCCTTGGGATCATACACTCTAAAGATAAACCACTCTGATACCATTGATCCAAAACTTGAAAGCTTTGGTTGAAAAATAATTTAATAAATAAGAACAACACAATTCAAATAATGCTATCTCTGAGAAGAGATGTTTTATTGATCAAATTTGTAGACCCAAACATATGCCTATCTCTGAGAAGAGATGTATGATTTCCATTTTGGGTTACATATTAATTTATACATGTTTTGAAGGTGTGAGGAAGATGTGTAAGGTCACCAATCTCAAGGGAGATTAAGTGGTTTGACTTCCATGATTTACAACAATACAAAATTTGAGGAATTATTATTTTTAGAAACTTACTATTTTTAGACCGCACTACTAAAATTGAAATTTGGGACACTTCCATTGAATTTTATATTGTAAAAATTCATTGAGTGGACCTCATTCTATCTCATTATGTTCCCCTCATTATTATCTTGCCAATGGTTTAAACGGTGAGTCAATTGGAGCTATGGTGCAAAAGTTATGGCTCTCGAAAGTTTTGTCATCAATTGGGGTGGACCCATCACCTGAATTATCACCTGAATTGTTTCCCATATCATTCCTCCCTCCTTGAAAAATGATAGTCCCCATTACATCAAGATTTTTCATCAAGTGTGGTAGTTTTACTTTGATTTCATTCTTGATGCATACTTGGAAGTGACTGTGATTTATGGAATTGTGTAAGGCCTGATTATTCACCATTTCTATCTAACCATCAGTCTGTGGATGGAAGGCCATGAACTTATTCAGCTCAGTATTTATTTTCTTCTATTGTGTTGTTTGTGTATTCAAATCTGTAACATCAGCCCTTTTAGATTCTTATGGCTTGACCACCATGAGAACAAATTTCTTAGCACTACTAAGTGAGACAGATGTAGAAGGTGGTACCTCTAGTACCCTGTAACATTATGTTCTAAGAGTGAGAGTGATCCTTCAAGTTCTTGATTCATAGATGCCATGTCGATCATACATGAATGGCTAACCAAGGAGTACATCACAAATATCTAGATTAACCACATCACATAAAACCTCATCTTGGAAAGGTTTTATTACATATGAGAGAAGACATTGGTGGGTGACATGGAGGTTTCTCCCTAGAATCAACCATCCAATATTGTATGGCAATAGATGAGGCTTCATGGATAGATTTAGGCTTTTCACAACATTAGTAGAGATTAAATTATTTTGACTTCCACTATCAAGAATGAAATGCAGAGGCTTACCTCTCACCCATAACTTAGAGTGAAACATCCTTTCCTTGTCATCTAGCCCCTCCTTATGGGCTTATGATGAAGCAACAATGGCTTCAAGATTAGCATCTACAATTTTTTCTTCAACCTCTTCGACTACAAGGTCTGTATGAGGTAGAGTAGTAGATGTTGAAGATTGTGACTCAGAAATCAGGGACTTGATGGCTCAACATTCTTATTTATAGTGAGTTCTAGATTTGTGATAATCACACCACTTCCCAATCTTTCCTTCCTTTTTCTTCCAATTTTGGCCTCATTTTTGACCTTCTTTGTCACTTTTCCATTTTGAAGGATGATTCTTCATATTCATTCTTCCATGCTTCTGCTCAATCTTCATTGCCAACTTGTATTCCTCACTGATGGTTTCCAAATTGAAGAGTTCCATTTCTCCCTGTATGTACCATTACAGTCTACCATGATATTTGAGAACCTTGTGTTTCTCACTTTATTGGATGCCTAATCTCATAGATAGAGAATGAAAAATGTCAGTGTAATCTTGAATAGATTGTTCTTTACCATGGTGAAGTTGTTTCCACTCTATATACAGATCGTCATATGCTCCAATGGGGTAGTATTATTCCTTTACAGCATCTTGAAATCATCCCATGTAGGTTTTATCTCAAGGCCAATATCATTTGTACTGAATCTCTTTTTGTACACTTCCCACCAATTTTTGATAGGCAATGATGCTTTCAAAAGAGCAAAAGTAGTCTTCTCTTTATCAATGAATTTATTTACAAAAAAATAAGATGATAATTGATCCAATGAATTTTATACTACATCAATATTTATTTTGTCTTCAAATATAGGGATATCAAAATTCACCTAAACCTTGAAGGGTGTTGGGGTACTGAATGAATATGGGGGTGCAGATGAGGAGCTAGAATTTCCCATCAAGATTTGTTGGAAAAATTGAGTGAATTGTTATAACATCTATGCTTGCTACTATTGGAGGGATTCATTCACCATTTCATTAAAAGGATCGGATATCTCAGTGTTGTCTGCCATTTGATGTCATTTGGAGTGAATAGGTGGATAGTCTGCTGGTTCTTTTTTTCACCCAAGCTTCCTATAATCTGACCTCATCCTTGGGATCATACACTATAAAGATAAACCACTTTGATACCACTGATCCAAAACTCAAAAGCTTTGGTTTAAAAATAATTCAAAAAATAAGAACAACACAATTCAAATAATGCTATCTCTGAGAAGAGATGTTTTATTGATCAAATTTGCAGATCGAAACATATGCCTATCTCTAAGAAGAGATGTCTGAATTCTATTTCAAGTTACATCTACATGTTTTGAAGGTGTGAGGAGGATGTGGAAGGTCACCAATCTTGAGGGAGATTAAGTGGGTTGACTTCCATGATTTATAATAATACAAAATTTGAGGAATTACTATTTTTAGACTGCACTACTAAAATTGAAATTTGAGGCACTTTCATTGGGTTTTCTAGGGTTAAAATTCATAGAGTAGAGCTCATGCCATCTCACAAAATTCCCCTCATTATTATCTTTCAAACAATTCAAATGATGAGTCAATTAGAGCTACGGTGCAAAAGTTATGGCTCTCAAATTTTTTGTCATCAATTGGGGTGGACCCATCACTCAAATTGTCACCTAAATTGTTTCCCAAATCATTCCTCCCTAACCAACATTGGGAAGAGGTATCTATGGATTTCATTATAGGGTTACCAATATCTGAGGGTCAAAATTTTATTATGGTTGTTGTAGATTATCTTAGTAAGTATGCTCATTTTTATTCACTATCCTATCCATTTGTTGTTAGTATAGTAGTTGTTTCTTTTCTCAATATAGTTCAAAAATTGCATGGGACCCCTAAGATCATTGTCAGTGATAGAGATTCCATTTTTACTAGTAATTTTTGGACTAAGTTATTTACATGTTTGGGCACCTAATTGGCTCATAGTTCATCTTATCATCCTCAATATAATGGAAAAACTGAGGTAGTCAACAAATGTCTAGAAGGATATCTCCATTGTTTTGTTTCTAATGAATAGGATAAATGGGTTCAGTAGTTACCACTTGTTGAATGGTGGCATAATAATTCTTTTCGTAATTCTTCCAAAATGTCTCTTTTTGTGGCACTATATGGATACCACCCTCCATCCATCAATTCAACCTTGAAGGTCCATCCTAAGGTTCATGAAATTGAAGAACATATTCACCATCAATAGGAGGTCCTTGTAAGTTTGTGTGAAAATTTAGCTATGGCCTAGAATCACATGAAGCAATAGGTAGATCAACATACAAGTGAGAGGCATTTTGGCATTGGTGATTGGGTTTTTCTTTGCTTACAACCATACAAAAAAATGTCATTAAAGCAATAGAAAAAGGATAACAAGCTATCCCTTAAGTATTATGGGCCTTATCAGATCTTGCAAAAAAATGGCAATGTGGCCTACAAGTTAGAATTTCCTTCATCCACTTGCATACATCCAGTATTTCATGTATCATGTATGAAGAAATTTATTAGACATAGACTTACCATTCAAACATAATTACCAGAATTGGATGAGCAATTATAGAGTACCTAATAAAATGGAAGAATCTACCATGTGAAGATGCCACTTGGGAGGATGAAGTATTTATGCAGCAATATCCAGAGTTGTCACAATATTGAAGATAATGTCATTTTAAAGGGGGGGATTGTTATGACCTTAATCATTAGTGTGTCTAGGGATATGTGTGGTCAAATTCTGGTTTACATACCTCTTTTATTTACTTGTTACATTTTTTTGTGTTCTTAGTTAGGTTAGCCTATGGAATAATCTTGGCTAAGTAGACTATATATAGGAGGTAGTGGTTAGTCTTTATTTATTATGTTAAGTATTTTTCTATTAGTTCATAGTTGTGGAGGTTGCCCCATCGAAGTGGCTTTGCTATATTATCTAGTATTCAGTTCTACTATCAATTATCATTGTGTGATCTTTCATATTTGCTTATTTTGTGCAATATAAAATCATTCTATGTGAATATCTAAGTAATTTCATTATAGATGTTTAATTCTACTCTATGGGAGTTTTAGTTTGTATTGTCACTTTGATAGTTGCCTAATTCCATTACCCATTATTTATTTTTATTAGAAATATAGGTCAAAGTGAAATAATTATAAATTAAATGCATTTTAACCAAAAAATTAGGAAAGTGCATGTAGAGGAAGATTATAAAAGAGGAGGAAAACTAGTGACCAAAAAATCATGTTATCCAACCCTACACATGTTAAAATCAATAAATCAAAGACAAACCCAGTTGTATGATATTTTATAGCACAGATCTATCCAAGTCTAACTCGTAAAAGGCATGAAACTATCTATGTGGATCTAAGGGTCAAATCACAATTCATAATATACATAGTCAATCTACACAATCTTCTTTCCAAATCCAAGTTATTGGAATATTAAAACATTAGCTATGTGTGATCATTACTTACTTTGCATATCCTAGTTGTTTATCACTTTGTATTGTTATATTTACTTATTCAGTTGGCTTGATCTAAATTTTATAATTTCATAGACATATTAATATAACTATTCATTTCAATATTTTATTCCTTATTTTTTTTACAAAATTATAATTCGATTAAACATAAATGGTGAACATGATATATATCAAACATTCAACATATGGTTTCTGAAACCCTTTATCAATTAGGGATTTTTAATTTTATTTGTTATCATATTCTAATCTTAGCACTTATTTAGCCTTCCTATTCATAGGGTTCATACATTTTTGTGCTGATTGTTTTATTATTATCATGGTTTACATTAGTAAACTCAAAAAGAATATTGTCGCTTTCTTGGACTCTAAATTGTAAAATATAAAAATTTCAATGGATAAAAAATTAAAAAAAATGAATTGAAAAATCTTTCAAATAATATATTCATGCAAATCCTAATTTTTTTAATGAATTGATACATAATGATAAATAGTTTATGAATGTAAATATTTCTCTTGTAGACACCCCTAAGATTTATGCTTATGTTATTACATGTTTTATTATTTGTGACAAGTGTTTGAATCCTACACCTATGAAAAATAGTTTTACTATAGGCCACATCAAGGCTAAGAATCAACCATTGAATGAACCCATCAAGAATGAAACCATTCCCACACATGAGATAATTACTATGATGTATACTATACATAATTTTCAATGACAAGTGCATATTTTATCTTTGTAACAAAAAATATTTAAAACTACAATGAAAAATATTGTAAAGTATTACAACCCTATCCATAAAGACATTAATTATTAATTTTTCACATGGATTTTTCAATCCAAAACTGAAATTAAATTATGATCATGGTGATCCTCAAGTGCATAAATATTCAACACTAAATTCTATATACAATTATGAGAATTGTCCTTTAATGATTTTTAAGTTATTTCATAGAAATTTAGTTTTTGTTTCCTGAAAATGTTTTTATACTTTGCCTAGTTTTTCCTTGTATTAAATAGGATGTTTACAAAAATTATTTATAGATAAATATATTAACAAACTATAATTAGAACTATATTTGAAAGTATTCAACATTTTGAACAAGGTCGTAATGAGAAAATGTAATATTACATATTTAGATTCCTTTATCATATGATATTATTGATTTATAAACCATGTGATATTCATAAACAACATATATTTATGAGTAGTATCATAACACATATCAAGGACACGTTTCTTAACACATCTTACACAACATTCAATTGTCTTATACATAAAACCATTGATCTAGAGAAATAAGAATTAGTCAAACACAAATTCCAAATAGAATTTCTTAAGGAATCAAAAAATTCTAATTCTCATACATCAACCAAGAATTCATCTAATACTTAGGTAAAATAAATAATAATTCAAAACACTGAAACCATTACAACTAACTTTGCATACTTTTTCAAGAATAATTACACTATACTAAAAGACTTAATGGAAAAAAATTGATCTTATTTCCTTCTATATGAAACATATTTTTAAATAATAGGATAACATCTTACGAAGGCAAATACATTTATATTTATCATGTGAAAAAGGGACATTTAAGAGATATATGTGTTACTCTAAGAAATGAAATTCAAGAGCTAATTGAAACCAAAAAAAATCATGCTTCCTCATAAAACCTTCCTAATAAAGGGAAGTATTTAAAAACAAAATCAACCTCCTAAAGGCACTTCAAAATTAGCAAACTTAAATACTACTAATAATTATCAATATATCCAAAATTTTGATGATGATGATTTATTTTATGATGAGACATATTGGGGGGATACTAACAACCCCCATTACATGGATTAAGGACTCACAAGGCACATAATAGTTTCAATGAATAAAAACTATGATATTTTGCTTACATTATAAATTTTATTTATTTATTATAGTTTTAACACACCTATTCATCTTATTAAGATTTTTACCACATATTTAAAGCTCCATTATATATGACATATCTCAACTTTTGACTATTAAGAACTATTTCAAATAATTTGGACTTATACCCACTAAAATAGAGTGGAGAAAATTTTCTCCAAAAATAATTTTTCTATATACAAAATAAATTAGATTATTTCAAACCACTTGGGCATAGATCATTTTAAAAAATGGACTATTTTGAATAATTTGGTCTTATACCCACTAAAGTGGACTGGAGATTTTTTCATCCAAAAATAAATTTTCTATATTCTAAATAAATTAGACTATTTCAAAATTTGGGCACAGATTGTTTAAAAAAAACTAGACCATTTCAAATAATTTGAACTTACACCCACTAAAGTGGAGTGGAGAAAATTTTCTCCAAAAATAAGTTTTCTACATTCCAAATAAGTTGGACTATTTAAAACCATTGGGCACAGATTAATTTTTTTAAATTGTAATATTTCAAATATTTTAGACTTATACACCATTAAGTAAACTAGAGAAATTTTATCTAAGAATAATTTTTCTATATTTCAAATAAATTAGACTATTTCAAACTATTTTGGCACAGATCATTTCAAATAATTTGGACTTATACCCACTAAAGTGGAGTGGAGAAAATTTTCTCCAAAAATAAATTTTCTATATTCCAAATAAATTGGACTATTAAAAACCATTTGGATAGAGATATTTTTGAATAATTTGAATTATTATGAATAATTTGGACTTATAACCACTAAAGTGGAGTGGAGAAAATATTCTCCAAATATATGTTTTCTATATTTTAAATAAATTGGACTATTTCAAACCATTTGGGCACAAATAATTTTGAATAATTTTGAATATAAGTATATGATATGATGCTAATTATCATTATTATGACACTGACATCCAAAATGCAAGTCCCAAAATGGACAGAAACAAAAAGTGAGGGATACTGTTTGAGATAAAATAGAAATAAGCAACATACATCACAAAGAGAAATCTAACAAAACATTACATATTAGGGATGAATTTGTATTGTGTTACTTTGTATGTAGGTCCAAGATTTCTAGTCACTAAGTCATTACATTTATCAGGTCCATATACATAACCCAACTTGACGTAGTCCACCATAGATTGAATATGATTTTGAATTAGTCGAGAGTCCCTATAGTGGACACCACCCTATGCCTTAGCATTTTTTACATCTAAAGAATCCACCACACCCCTAATTGAATATAAGTTGACTAAATAATGGGATAATGATATAAGGGCATATGAGTCAAATTTGGTAATGAAGGGGAGTAGAGATGGTATGGTTCCATCCAAGAATGCCCATAAATGGTAGTAGTCTGTGTTCCCTCTACCATATCCATGTAATAATCATGAAAATAAAAATAATGAGATTTAATTTCTTGAAAGACACTTAAAATAATTTAACTAAGATAGTTTGAATTAAAAAAAGGTAGAGTAGGCCTAGTTACCACCTTAAAGCTAGTCATCCAATGAATGAGGCCACCTAGAAATTCATTCCATATAAAGGCCTATACCATTAGCCAAGTTTATTCCCTATTTTTGACCACTCAAAGTAGATTACTATCAAATAATGATGCCATAAATACATTGGTTTTGTTATGATAGATAACATGAAGGTAATCCTCACCAATAATAGTCTGAATTGTGTCCAAAACCTCAACATGTAGAAGTCAAAATATCAAATAGAGTATATGATCTAAGAGACTATCTTGGAAATCCATTTCATGATGCTCTATATAGAGTTTCAAAATAGGGGTAGTAATGACTAAGCTTGACACAGTGAAATACATCTTCATAGTAAAGGCAATCTAAATTAGGTAGAAAATTAAGAATGAATATGAAAAGTAGATACAAATGTTGGTAGTTAATCACTTCAAGTGAGTTATCACTTATAATGAAAAAATACTTCACATTTGAGTGATTAATATGCAACCATGAAGTGAAAATCCATTTACACATGTTGAATCTCTAGTATGCCCAAAATTGATTGCAACAAGTCTAACACAATTTTAGAAAATCCCATCAATCATAGGTGATGTCATAGGTCCACTAAATCAAGTCCTAACCACTAATCATATACATTATCCATCACCACATTAGTCACTTGGTCCACCCCCCAATTCATAAGGAAATATGTTTATTTATTACCTTACTTAAAGAAACGTGATGCTAACTAAGATTTTATTTCATCCAAGAGAGGACAAATTAGGTGGAGGATGTTATTCAGTTTCTAGGCCTTAGCATGATGATTATGAATCACCTCCACAATGAGATTGGAATCTCTTTCAATTATCAATTATTTGATTTTTCATTGTCTTGAAAATTTTATGCCTATGACAACTGCTTGGGCTTTAGCTTCATTATTGGTTCTATCTAGGAGGTTCACTCAGGTGGCACAAATGAGAGAACTAGATCAATCTTGAATACTACATCCCATTCCTTTAGGCTACTAGATTTTCCCATGCTACTCCATAAAAATTTAATTTAAATAAACCATTAGGGGGGAGTCTAAGGAGACATAACACATAGATGATATAAACCACTATATACCCTTGACTCATTAATGAGGCGTCAACAAACAAATTTAATGAGAGAGAGATTTGAGAATTATTTTTTATTCATTGGGATGATCTTCATCAGCAGGTGTCAATATAATAATGGATCAAGTTGGGTAATTTCAAGTTAAATTGATGGAGTATCAACTTACAATCAGATTAGATTTCAAAATCTAAACTGATTCAATAATTTAAAGGTATCTCCATCTATAATTCCAATTGCATGAAATGATACCAAAGTATTACTAAATTAAAATCCATAAATTTAAAAAAATTAGAATATATTTGAAATAATTTAGAATTTATTTGTATGAAATTGATGATAATGTTACTAAATTTATAGTTTACAATCAATAAATACACTTGAATGAATCATATGATAAAGTTGCATCCTTATAAACAATGTTTCAAAGTTGTTAGCATGGATTTACAAAAATATATACATGCTCATGTACATGAAACTATAGTCATTATACACAGATATACAATTGTTATTGCCAATTTTTTAACATACATATGCATATATAAGTTTATAATGAATCCTTATAACTTGAACATAACATACACTTCTTTGTATTTGTTAAAATAGATGTAACTCATCATATTCTAAAACAAAAAAAATGATTACTTCTATAATCTATAATGCCATTTAACACACACACACACACACACACACACACACACACACACACACACACACACACACACACACACACACACACACACACACACACACACACACACACAAACACACACACACACACACACACACACACACACACACACACACACACACACACACACACACACACACACACACACACACACACACACACACACACACACACACACACACACATGCCTTTTTTCATCAGAATATTCTTAATAGTAAATCTATTCTTCATTAATTTTTAACAATCACAATATTTATTTCCATTCAAACAAATCATTTTTATATTGATAAAGATCAAGCATACTCTGAAGACAATTTATTATCTTCAAGACACAATATATCACATATTGAGTTATTTTAAACTAGTTAAATACAACCACATTCAATTTGACACAACAATAAAATGAACCCACACTTTCAAATCCCAAGATGATGTACTATATATTATTGTCTTCTACATTCTCATGTTGATAAAGAAAGATTCAAATGTAATGTATGTAAATAAATAAATATAATTTATATATTTTGGTATATGAAATTATATAATTACACATTCATTGAAAGGGGGTTTTCACTCTTTTCTTAGCTTCTTGTAGTTTGTATAGTTGCAATCTTTCATTGAACCTTATGTTCTTTATTCCCTATAAGGTATTATACAATTTAGTAACTAGAAATTCTCATCATCAAATATTGGTTTGATATTTGTATTTAAAAAAGTGTCTTGTTGTAGAGTTTAACCTTGTGTTATTTTTGTGAAGGCTTCAAGATACAGAGCTATGTCTTGGGTTGTTTTGTTGGAGACCCAAAGTTGTAGAGCTAAGCTGTGAAATATTTTAATTGAGACATAAATAAACAAAAACATATTTTTTTTAGTTTTATAATTATATGATAAATAAAAAATTATAGAATTGTAAAAAAATGCATGATATTATCTTACCTTATTTAACTTACAATTTGTCATGTTCATTGATTTGATTTTCTATTATTATTGTTTCTTCAATTTCATTCAATTTCATTATTGTTACACATCAAAATATTATTAAGCTGTTAGGTTTAAAAAATAAAGCATACACATCAAAATATTTTTAAGATGTTTTATTTGAAAAATAAAGCATGATTATAAAATAAATTAAAAATTTTATGAACCTAGTAGTGATCGAAGCAGTTGTTATGGTTTGGTTGCACTGAATTTGTCAAACAATTTTGAAATTCAACATTAAAAATTATTTGTTCTTCAATGATTGTAATTCAAGATAAATTACTTTACATTTTCATACAAGCACACACTAATCCAACTCTTGTATATACCCTTAGTGTTATACCCAACATTCCTCCTTTCTTCTTGAAGAAATGGGGACCTACCTTTTTTTTAATGATTTGGCCTTGTTGTTGAGCCTTTCCTCTATGTAGCTATGTAAATTATATGGAAATGCTCCTTAATATTTAAACTTGGAAATACAAACAATGGCATTGAACATTTTGGACTAAATTTACTAATGACTTTTGAGAGTTTTTATACTATGTAGGTTTTGGGATTTAATTTTATTTAGAGAAATTATTTGGGACTTGGTCTGTGGAGTGTTTGTTTATAAATTTTTTTCAGGCCTTCTTTATAGGAACTTAGTTTTTTTGGAACTTATGTTTGGAATTTATTCATTGGTATTTGCTTATCAAGTTTTTTTTTACTTAGTTATTTTTTTCAAAAGATTTGTTCGGCATTTGTTTATTAGGGACTCTTTATTTGAACATTTTGCATCAAACTTTTTGTTTGAAGTTTCTTAATTAGACATTTTGTTTGAATAATGTTTTGAAAGACTTAGTTTTTTAGGAATCTATATTCAAACATTTTGTATCAGGCATTTTTTTTGGGCCTTTTCATCAGAACTTTTATTCAGGAATTTTCATCAGATAATTTGTCCAAAAAAATCATCATTAGCTTTATGCAATTTAAAGATTTTACTTAGAGATTTTATTTAGAATATTTGTTTTAACACTTATTCTAAGAGATTTAGTCTTTGTGATTTTTATTCAAACATTTTATTGGCTTGATCCCAACACAAAACCCAAATCCTAATTTTTAACTACCAAAAGCCTGTTAGACTTAGCCAACAAAGCAAAACCACATCCCGATACTTGCCAAGGATACCCACCAACTAAAATAATGAGATTTGAAATATGTAGGTAAAAAAAATATGAATATTGGACATTAACAGAGCATGAATTAGAATTGAATGATAAGGCTATAGACATGATGTGCAACTATCAACATTTTCATTCCTCACAAATGAATTCAAATTCAATTTTTGTTCTACGAATGAAAGTCCTAACTACTTGTGAATATATTACAAGAAAACAAGAGACCAACAAAAAAGGTTTTTTTTATGATATGTGTAAAACATACTATGATCACCATAAATAATTACAATGGCATCATCATCCAAGAGTTTTAGAGGAACACTTCCATTATCACAATTCTCTATCGAGGATTCAATAGAGTTTATAGATACGATGTTTGACACAACTATCTTTGATAGTAAATATGGTAACTATAAAAAATTATGAGTTGTAGTGGATGCTATCAATGAATTTTTACATAAAGAAAATATATCCTCCATAGATCACCAATTTGTTACAAACCCTCTCTCTCTTAAGAGATAAAGACTTCACTTTGCAATGGCCAAGACCGAGGTGATGCCTTACCTTAACCTGCTACAAATTTTTTCTTTGCTAGAAAAATTACACAAGACACATTTTTGCATCACATAGATCATTAAATAGTCATGACCTGCATAATTAGGGATTAATTTCAAAGATATTTATCTCTATCAGTTCTAGATGTAATTTTTGATAAACATAAGTTGTTTACATGGAATAAATAAAATTCAATTGAAAAAGTGCTAAGCTTATGGGTTCTTCCTAAGGAAACTATGGTCTTGAAATGAAATAATCCCACCCCCATTAACAAATTTAGAATGGGGGTATGTATTGGGATGGTCTTATTGAACATAATGTATGGCATGTTAAGCATCTATTTTTCAACTTAGATTAGGTGGCATTACTGCATATGATAATGACCAATGATGCAACTTTTGCCTTGGGAGAAATCATTAGCTTTAGGTTGAGGGAATAAGTATTACATAAGATCAAGTGGTCCAATTTAGCAGGCCATTTTACATGATGTCATACTTATTGGATGTGGTAATGGGCATGGTCTATAGATACTTTGGTAAGCTTTGGACCCTGACAACTGATTGTATTAAGAATCACATTTGTGATTACTATAAATTTATGTATATATGCATATACAAAACACATGGTTCAAATTATTGAGGATAATTATCCTCATGTATGGTAGTCAATTCATGGGACTCCACTACCCAGAATTGGAAAAAACATAGTGGATATAGTATCTTCATAGGGTGACTACTTATTGTATCAAGATTATATGGTAATCATGGTTTCTAGTCATAAATTCCACCCCCTACACCTTCACAAGTATGTACGAGATAAGCTATCAGAGTAATAAATTGTATATCATTTTTAGAGTGATGAGGAGGACTTAATGAAGTAGAAGAAAATCACATTTTATGGATTGCATATGATCATTAGCAGAATGTGTTACATAGAGAAGAAATATTTTGGGGATGTCAGCAATAAGAGAAGGCATTATCAATTTCCAACCTTACCACATAAGGATTGGGATCCCCATGGTCATACAAAATCATATTTAGGGCTTTGGTATTCCATACCAATATGTCTCCTACAACCATGATTTTCTATTTTTAAATGCAAAAGATGATGCCCAGGGCTTAGAAAAGACAAAACTCAAATGATTAAAAGAGGATCATCTAAGGATAATTCAATAAGAGCCTTCAATTTTAGTATAATAAATAAATCAAAGCTTCCATCTCCTCAAGGATGGACTACTTTAGATTTTTGGTATAACCAATCCCTAAAACAAATAGAGGTATAAGGGGATCCTTCCTAGGAACTTCCCTTTATATTAAAGGATGTTAAGAAAGAGCCTAGTTTGATTGATATTGATCCCAAGGGATCTCCAAGAGATCTAATTTATTTGGATTCCTCTGATGTAGAGGACCAGGATTGCCCAATTATAACTACATTACAAACATCTACACTTACATGACAATTGCAAGGGTTTATAGTGCAATGAACAACTATAAAGTGGGTTATTATATCGATTCAATAAGGATCCTCTTTGGAGATAAAAACTGCTATTTGTTATAGGATGAAACCAAGGGTTCCCCTCATAGATAATGCAATAGTGGATAACCCATAAACCTTGATTTGAATTCTTTAATAACAAGTAGAGGTAGAGCCAGAACTAGATGAAGAAGAGCTGGAAAGAGCCAAGGCACTAAGCCTTATAACTTATAAAGGGAAGGCACCAAGAACAAATGATGCAATATGTAATAAGGCTCAACCTTTAGACCTTACTTCTCTAGTTTACTCATATGTTCCTATTTTTAGTTTAGTTCTAATTAATACTATTTTAAAAATCCCAAGGTAGAATATGTCACCTTTATCCTTGATGTTTCATTTTCTTCCTCTACTATCTTGCACATACCTTTGCTCACTCTAAAAGTATAAAATTATTATTCTACCACCATTCTTTCATTCTCCCCCATAGTGTTATCCATGTTCATTATTGCCACTACTAGTGATATTCCCTTTGAGACTGCCATAGTCTAGACCATGAAGAAGAAAAGGGCCACTAAGAAGATTGAAACAACCCCGGCCTCTCCCCAACTCCATGTTTTTTCTACATAGATCAATTTTCCAATGCCTTCCATAGGTTCATCCTAAGAGACTACTATCATGTCCTTAGGCAAGGGAAAAAGGGGTAAGTCATTATAGTCTATCCACTTCCCCAATATGGAGGTGTGGATTAGTCCAAAATCATTTGGCCCTCTCTCCCTAACATTGTCCTCAGAGGAGATAAAGAGAAATAATAAAAATAAAATCTTGAGGTGGAGGCTGCATCTAAATATGCAAAACAAATAGATCCTACCTATCTAGTTATTCTTCTATGGGAAATTGATCTTAGTGTGAAGGCATCCCAAATTCCCAATTTCAAAATAATAGAGCCACCATAAATAAAAACCTTGTTTGATAGGCCCTTATGGAGAATTCAAATGGTGAGAAAAAGGAAATTAGAAGATGAATATCATAGGGAAATTATTCTTAAGGAAAGTTAGGAGGTATATGCCTTATCCAAAAGGCATAATAAATAGTTGGGTTAGTCCCCCTATACTAAATATTTCAAGTCCCTAGTAAAATCTCACAAAAATTATATGGTAGCATCACATGAGTGGATGGAGATAGCAAGGGAAGATATGGAACAAGAACTAGAATAAATCAAAGAACAACAACAAACCATTCATATTCCAGTAGGAATTGAGGCTGAATTATGAGAAACTACTTCAAATTTTTATAACAATTTAGAAGCACTTTATGTAATGAACGCTGAATAGGCCCTCATATAGCTCAAACACATTAATTATTTAATTTTTTAAAGGTAGATGAGAATGAACTAAATTTATTGATTTTGTATACTACTAATAAGGCATACAACCATCTAGACTTGATGACACCATTAGAAGCATCTAATACCCTCAATTTGGTGGTCATTAGAACATAATAAGCTAGAGAGTAGGTGATAGTAGATGGGGCATTGATTCCAAAATATCAAGAGCATGAGACACTCATCTTGTAGATTTTGGACAACCTAAAATTATCAAAGGTAAGGGATGTGATAGGTAAGATGAGAAGCAAAATCGATTTTGATTAGCTCATTTAAGAAGCATCTAATAATTATAAGTAGAGTTTATAAAGGCTAACACTAGAAGATATTGAAGCTAAGCTAAGTTTTGTGAGAAATAAGGTAATTGAAGTTGAAAATCTCAAAATCAACTTCCAAAATATGAAGGTAGAACATGTAAAACTATTAGAGCAAGTTAAGAGGGAGCATAGACCCTTATTATTAAACCTAGATATTATAAGGCAACAACATGATGTAGGTCACCAATATTATCTTGAGTTAGAGGTTGAAAAGAAGACTAAAGTTGTTACATCTAGTTCAAAACCAACATAAATAGTGACCATTCCTACAAATGTTAACACATCCATACAGATGTCCACTTAGCCTTAAGGGCTAGTTTTGTGCATGTAAATTCAATATAGTGACATCAATTTTGTACTTGTAGTTATCTTATGATTCAAACTTGATGAAAAATTTACCTAAATGTTTTATAAACATGCATACATTATATGATATTGTAAAGGCTAACTTTAATTATTAATGAATGTAAGTTAACTCTATGTATACATTACATATGTTTTTAGCACTACAGTTATAATGGAGGTTCTAGATATGCCATGTAACCAAATTTTGCATATACTTGGAGGATGAGGTGACCCCACCCCAAGTTTATTTAAAAATATGTAACCCACATTTGCAAAGGGTTATAAATTTTTAATATAGAAGCAAAATTAATTTTGATTGTCAACAAATGTGTTTGTGTATTTTGTTTCCAAACTCTATGTAATTAGGATTAATATTTTTTATTTGTTTGATTCAATAATTCTTAGTGTGCAACAACTATGCAAAGTTATTTCTTGTCATAATCAATATGATAGTTTTATATGTGTAATAGCTATTAAGTGATTAGCAGATTATATTGATCATTGGTAAGTTAGTTGATTATTTCATTGTTCTAAGTGTGTAGAGGTGTTTTTATTGATATAATTTTCTATGTATGTGAAATAGCTATCTTAGATACCTCATTTTTTTCATTTAAAATCTCCTAATTAAGGGTGTGCATCAATTGCTCTAAAAGGAGCAACTTTTGTCTGAAGCCTTTGAATTTCTTATATCAAAATTATCCTAGACTACTTGACCATGTCTGTTTATGTGTGTGAAAAAAATACTAGCAATAAACATTGGTTTTGAAATCACTTGCCCACTTAGAAACCAACCTAAGAGTTGATTCTTAAAGTCATAGAAATTTATTTTTTCCTACTATACCTTTCCCATTTTTTTGAGATTATTTTTGAGATCTACCCACTCTAAATTAGAAACCATCTAGCCACCAACTCACTTAGATTTGACATTATTTTAGGAACCATTCATATATTCATCATCCTTTTTAACAACCTGCATACCCTTTCTATTATTCCATCACCTAGTTTTTAAAATTGCATACCTACAACTCGTGCCCTAGAGTAGAGTTCACCTCCATTAAGATCCTAAAATGTTAGAGGCTACCTAATTACAAATTATTGTGCATAAAAATTGCATCAATAATCTTTATGGTGATAGAAAAAGGGCCTTGACGTTCTCTAATAAAAGAGGTTAGTTTCTACATTGAAGTGCACTAAAGTCACCCAAGAGAGTGACTAGATCTAGTTCTCAAGATAGTCTTCTAATATCACCCTTGTCAAATCATAAGAATCCTAGATTTTTACCAACTACCTCTCTCCATAACATATCCACAACACCTTCTATAATAAGGAACACTCTCCCTATTAATTATCCAATGGCTTAATCACCTTAGCTGGTTAGATCTGCTATTTCTACCCAGGGGATGTGCATGACCTACCCAAGAATCCTAAAAAGTGTCTATCATCATTCTCTTATTTAGGAGGAAGAATGATATAAGAGCACATTAAATATTTCAAAGCTATGCTGAGATTAATGAATGTTATTAATGAAGATGTTGCATGTAATATTTTACCTTTTACACTAATGGATGCTACTTATGATTGGTATCTCAATCTGATAGATAATTTCATCACTTCCTAAAATTCATGTCAAACTATTTTATTAAATAATTCTACCAAGTCACCAACCCAAATTTGATATACCAACACTTTACTATCCTGAAGAGGGATCCTAATGAGCCAATCTAGGCCTTTAATGCAAGATTTTAGAAGATGTACATCTAATTAATCTTGGCATATAAACCAAATGAAGTATTGGTGTTATAAATGTCCAAGAATGATATAGATCCAATTAATATAGTCTTTTGTTGAAGGGAAACCACTATAAACACTTTGGCATTGGCTTATGAAGAGACCATCAACATTGATAGGCATCTTAATACTTAGGTGCTTGAGACTCCTACTATCAAAAATAATCTCCCAACATTGAATCTAGTTCCACATGTGAAAAAAATCATCCCTATATTCAATTAGAATCTATTATACACGCTACCTCCTCTAACATAGACAACACATAGAAATTATAGTTTTTTAAACAACCATGCACAAGGTAATTGTTACCAATAGAATAAAAATATGGCTATGTATTCTACTATTGTTCTCCATGGTACTAACTCTAAAAAGTAGAGTTGGATGCTATACAAAAGATGGTTCAAAAGTTAAGTGATGATGTCTTTAGCTTGAAAATAAAGTTAGTTAATACCAATGGCCCAAGTGGTAATCAGAATTCTAGGTTTCATAGGTATAAGAGACTATTTAATAGGCCTATAAATAATACAAATCAAATCGATAGCCATTAGAAATCAATGTAGTAGAGATATCTCTACCCAATTAGTGTAGAATCCATAATAATTATTAATATGGTAAACTTGATTGTGTTAAATTCTGTGTAGTATTTGAGATCTTTCAAATAGAGGTGGTAAGATAAGATTATATGTATAATCCACTAGACTCCCATTAGGACCCTATCCTTTCAAGCACTATTATGTTCTTTGAGACTCATATGTTTCCTTTCTCGAGTGAAGATGATAACATACTAGACGACAACACTGATGAGATTCATGCTTTCCAAATTTTTTGGAAGGATGGTTACAACTTGAGGAACAAGTAACCTCTTACCACATCTATTCATCTAAATTGCATAGCCATTCCACCAAATCTAAAATCTGATAACAATCCACCTCCCTTAAAAGGGAATGATCAACCTCAAAACAAGGAGGATAAAGCAAAGGAGGATATAACATCATTGAGGACATGAAGAAAATCAAAGCAAACATCACCCTTCATGTATTAGCTCATATCACTGAACAAAAGGAGCTATCATGGAAGTCTATTTTAGGGAAGGCCATTATGGAAAAGACAAAATCTCTTACAGAGAAAACAAAGGCTTCTGACACCAATGTCATATACAAAATTAAGATAGAGGTTCCACCCTTTTTGGTGACTATTAGGGTGTTTGGTAAGAATATTCATAATTATTTGGTTAATTATGAAGCTTTTAAAACTATGACGCCTACTTTTATATGTCAAAATATTGGCCAAACTACAAACCCTTCAAAGAGAATAATTTCACAATTGGATAAAGTAGAAGTACTAGTAATTGGAGAATTGACTAATATGCATATTTAAGTAGCATCTAAGCCATGACTCTAGATGAGTATCAACATCCTAATGGTAGACACAACTAAAGGCTATAGATTGTTGATGAGTAGGGACTAGTCTAAAACACTCAATGGATATCTCTCAACAAATTTATCTCACATTTGGATACCATGGAGAGGCATTGTAAATAAAATCAAGATTGATAGGGAACAAAGGATAAAGTATCTTATCATAGATTACAATGTAAAGAATTAAGAGGTGAGTTATGAATCCCCTAATCTTGGTATTTATACTTTCACTACACAAAATCAAATACAAGAGTTAGAATCCAAGGGACCCAATTAGATATGGACTCTCCACTTTGATGGATCTAGATCCAAACACGGATCAAGCATAAGAATTAAATTGTTTGATACATAAGGGAATAAGTTCCTATCAATATATAGGTTATAGTTTCCTTTCACCAACAACATGAATAAATATGAAGAATAAATTTGGAATTGCACTTTTCACTCAAAAACAATGTTAAGTAGTTGTTAGTATTTTGGGATTCAGAGATGGTAGTCAATTAGGTTAGACACAAATACTAATAAAATACATCTTATTTGAAAATATATAAACACAAAGTATGTTATTTAATTAAGAGATTTGAGGCTTTCAATTTAATGGTTGTTCCTTGGGAGCAAAATCAAGATGTGGATTCACTAGTTACTTTAACTACCAATTTGGAGCATCTTCAAATAACTAAGGTAAAGAGATTCTCTATTGCATTAGTACTTTGTCTTTTTATTCCTAAAAACATAGAAATTTCCAATTCTTTGATGATGACCAACAGATCATTCAATTTCTAACCAACTTGGGATAATTTGAGTCCTAAATCATTGATGATAAGGAAGTTAGTCATCTTTTCCAAGAGGAGTCAGATAAGGAAGGTGTATCTCCAAGAATCTAAATGGAACCACTAGTGTTTGGTATGGGGTACATAGGGTACTTAAATAAACCATTAGGAGGCTATAAGGATCAAGGCTTCTATGGGATACAAGATATCTATAGTGGCCATCCAGTTTATCAAATTACACCAATCTATAGATAGAATTGTAAAATAGGTTAGGGATAACATGATCAAGTGCATAAAGGATGCATGTATCTCTAGTAGATCTAACCATAGCAAATCAAGTAGATAAGACTAGAATAACTAGTTGCATACAAATTTTGGAAATAATAATGCCAAATAAATAGAGCTAATAAATGATATGTAAAATTAGAAGTATAGGCATTTTTAGGCCAACTGAAAGATGTTTTAATCAATAAAGACATTTTAAAATAAGGGTTCAAGATCATTCCTAGTCTAAGTTTGAGCTATCTTTTACTTTCAACATTATTTTTTCTAACAATGCAATTTTCTAGTTTAGCAAGAGAGAGAGAGATTGTTTATGTAACTTGTATAGTTTGTTTTAAGCATGTAGAATTGTATTATATGGTGAGAAATGTTTCTAAATAGGGAATGATATGCAAATGTAAATATTTCAAGCAATGAAAGTATTCCTAACCACATACAAATATAATAAACTTCATAAACTATTCTAGATAATGCTCTAACAAGCTAAATCACTAAAACAAATCAAACCCTATAATGTATAATAATAAAAATAAACAAGCATTTCAATTTATAAATCAAAGTTCCCTCATATGAAACTCAATAGATATGTGTATACTTTATACCAATTGGTTATCCAAGGTAATAAGTAAGAGAGGAAGAGGATTACCCTATGTGTGAGCTGAGTCGAGACCAGGAGTCCAAAGTTGTGGAAGAAGTGAAGGATAAGCTATCAATATATGGAAGAGCTAGTGAAAATAACATAAGAGATAGGTGTAATAGAGTCTTGAAGGATCAAATAGAAACCTAAAAGATTTAGAAACACTATAAAGAGAAATATGAATCATCAAGAGTAAGTTGTAGAATAGTAGGGCATAACTTGTCATAATGAAAGCTATTATGCCAAGCAAGAACCAAGAGAGATTCAAGGAGGTAGCAAAAATTTGAGTGTGATGATAAATTGGGAAGATCAGAGAAAGAATCCAGAGAGAGTCAAGAGAGAGGGACACAAAATGAATGAGGGCGAGGCATATATCTCAACCTTAATATGCCAAACAACCCAAAACTAACTGTTTCTATCCATTTCGAACCAAATAGGGAATATTTTCCCATATTATACCTAGGCCACATATTTTATGAAGGAAATGTGTATCCTAGGCCATGAGTTTATTACCTCAACCATAGACTAGGCCTAAAGGCCACCTAGGGTTGTCAACAAGCCTCTAAAAGGGCCCCATGGGTTATTAGAAAGCTTTTTTAGTGTGAGAAAGGACCAAGATGGATTGAGGATGTGTAAGGGATGAGAATATGATGTGAGAAGGGTCTAATCAAGTGGTGAATGTCTCCAAATGGGATAACTAGGGTTGGTAGTCTTCATGTGAGCTGACGTGTAATCATAGAGAGGAATAGGGTCATGGGAAGTATGATTACATATGCCCCATAGGTACAAGTAGTCAGTGTTCAAATGAAAAAGAAGTATTATAAAGTACTTGGTAGCCACACAAAATCAAAGGAAATCAATAATTGAATAGATAAAAGAGAACATTACCTACACTTACATGATAAGGATAGTGGTGAGAGAAGTTAATGACACAATCCATGTGTGAGAGTGTAAATGCTATGTAATCCAAAATCTATCTCTAGATATAGCTCATATGAAGAAGGGACACAAGTTATATCAAATCAAATCACATAATCTAGAATGACATTACTAAGGTGTCAACCCTAGTGTTCTCCCTATGAGGGAAATGGGTGAACTAGATATCCTTGAAGAAGGAGAGAAAATCACACACTACCTCAAAGAGGGGGAAAAAATTAGAGCTAAGGATGACCCAAACATAGGTTACTTAAGACATGGATAAACGTGAGTCAAATAATAACTACACATAACACATGCCTAATTCATGAACATCAATCAGGGTGTTAATGATTATGTGATACTTGATGGCATTATTCATATCTCTAGTAAGGAAGAAATTGGATGTAACAAAATCATGTCTTCATGGATCATCAATAAGCCAAGATATAACTATCAATATTAGGTTGCCCTAACTACTACCATCTATGTGAATCACTATTGAGATGTGCACCATGATGGAGGTTGAGGATGTAAGACTAGAAACTATGAAAAGGTAATCTCAAATCAAGGATGTATAAGTGATTTTCATGAGGGAAACAAATAATGAAACTGAGCCATAACTAAAGAGATTAACCAACATCAACCATGGTAAGAGGTAACAAGGGAAAGTAGGGGGAGTTTAGGTTTGATGAAGACCAGTTGGTAAGACTAGAACAAGTTTCAAACCACTGAAACTAGTTAACATCCTTACTTGTAACCACAATGAAAAAAGAGAGAGAGGGATTCAAAATGGATTGACTATGTAAAACTAGAGAAATGATGAACTAAAATAAGTACATCAAGTAACTTCTATCCTTGGGTGCCCATGAGATGAGGCATGAACCTAGGAGGTTAATGGGGACTTGAGAGGGGTCTTGGGGACTAAAATGGGGCTAGAGTGGGACCAAACGAGCCTTAGATTAAAAAATAGAGTCTTCTAATGTGCTAAAAACATGCCAAAACCCCTAATATGGAAGTTTTGTGGTTTGGAATACAAAAAGGGTAAAACACCCAAAAAAGGCCCACAAAAAGCAAGAAAAGGGGCTAAAAATAGGAAAAAAGAGTGAAAAGTAAATCATTTTCACTCTTGTTTTCACTCTAAGAGAGGTAAAGGGCATCCCACAAGCCACCAAATCCCATGTGAAACAAATGATGATGCAAAAGTATGCCACAGTCATACAAGATGGTTCAAGCAAGTCCTCTAACTAAATGTTTTGTAAATTTTATTCATTTTTGGGGTTTGGGAGGCCTTAAATGTATTTTGACTCATTAAAAATAATTTGGTGGACAAATAAATAAAAATATATAGTCAAAATGATGGGTTAGATGATAGGAAAAATTCAAGACAAATGACACTTCAAACCATGCCCCAAAGGAAGAGAAATGGGGAGCCCTAGGGCTCCCTAGGGGGCCACACCCCAAGCCATAGGGGCCATGTCCTAGACTACTACCAAGCTATGAATTTGCCTAAAAATTCATGACCTAGGGTAGTGAAGCCTCAAGACAGGCCCTAAGGAGCCTAGAAGAGCCTGATGGGTCCCAGAAGTGGTCGAAATAGGAAAGATAAGGGGAAACAAGCAAGATGGGTAAACAAATTATTTTTAACTAAATTTCACTCATTTCAAAACTAGCATACTTATCCATTTCTATATTTCTCACTTGTGCAAACACATAGAGGATTTATCATACTAGAAGAGGGAGATCCTTCAGGGTCAGGTAATAACTAGCATAGAGAGATAGACTGTGTGAGGTGACCAACCAGGAGAGAGTCTCATCATGGTTAGCCAAGGAGGTGGATGTTCTACCTATGGAGGACCATGATTTCCTATGGAGTACATGAATTTAGAGTTTGGTACACATGCCTTCATTAAATTATTCGAAGGATCTAGTGAAAATGTTGGTGACCACATGGGTACTTGAGAGACATGTGTTCTAGTCAAGGCCTAATCTAGAGTTCATTTTTACCATTGAGGATGTCTATTAGCTCTACTAGATAGAGCATATGGGGAGAGACATATAAATACTATTGGTGCAAGATATAATCACAACCAAGCTCTACCTAATGGGACCCCACCCTCAACAAAATAGTGATGGAGTATATATCACACAACTATTAATAAGGGTACTACCACTTAGGATAGTGATAGTAGGCACTATGGTTAGGAGACTCTATAATGGCCAGAGTATTGGGTCACTACCACTATCTTGGATAGGATTTGTCCAAAACATAGAGGGAGGATAAAGATATGCATGGGGATAATATATCCTGGGTGTATTATACCAATAGTTCAATCACATTTGATGCATAAGGTTAGGTGAACTAACATAGCCTATCTTACTCATGTCATAGGTTTATAAGAGGCTCTCACTGACACCATCCAAGACACCATGGGAAATGATGTGTATCTTTCATTAGAAGAGGGCATAACATGGGTTTCATGGTTTGTAGATAGGTCTAGGCCTATGTAGACCACCTTAGATCTAGATGTAGTGGGTAGCTACATCTGTGATCCATACATATTATTGGTGTAGCTAGAGGATACAGGGGTAAAGATCCATGTGGGACAAAAGGAGTTCTAAGGTCCATAGGGATCATACCATCATCTAGGGAGATAGGATCTGGTCATGTGAGAGAGATGGGTATAGCCTAGGCTAGCTGGGGCTGAGCATGAAGTGTAGCTGAGATAAAGCAAGGGGGTCAATGGTCAAGAGAGGTAGCCATGTTAAGGACCTCTACCACTAGGAGGAGCATAACCTATTAGAGAGCCATAAATTCCATTTGCATGACAAGGTAAGACAAGTGTATTTGTTAGATATCACTTTATCTTTGTACTCATCTTTAGTGTGAGCTGATATTTGACTAACATATGTGATTTATGTGTGTGTAAGAAACCAACCTAGCTATATTAGACCCCATGTGTAAATACTACTAAGGGAGTTATTTCGTAATGTGATAGTGACACCATTAATAGAGTAGGTGCCATATCTACTAATGGCAGTATAGTCATATACTCACTTTTGGTGGGTGGGTGTGTGAGCCTCATTTGAGCTAGTTAGGGCATGACACTAGATACCATAGCTAGAGGTAGATTCATCATGGCACAAGGTAGACATGGCATGACTAGAGACCATTATAACATAGTATGAGATAGCTACAACATGAACTAAGGCATGACTAGCTAGAACAAAGTCCAAAATTGATTGGCTATAGGCTGAGCTATCTTGATAATAGACTAGAGGAGTGGATGCACCTAGAAATAGGGTAGATTAGCTAGATGCCCTAGAGTAGAATGTGGCTCAACTAGCCACTAGGTAGAGATCAAGGTCTCCACTAGAGGTATTACTACCATCAATAAAGCCTAGTCATAGGTTGAGTGGGATAGTAATGTATTTACAGCCACACATGTGGTGGTTTTAGGGACTATGAGCCCAAGCTCAAGGGAAGCCATGTGATGTACCTATAGAAAAAACATGTATTTTTTGTGATATATATACATCTATTTCTCATTATTAACATATGTTTGTGTGTGATATTTATGCTTCATCTAATATAAACTACTAGATATATGTTATTAGACAATAGGAACTGCTAATAAAAAACCCACATGTACACACATATATAAGTGGCATGGAGGTTAGTAGTGTGAAAAGAGAGGAAAGGTTCACCCTACCACCATAGGTGAATTTCCTAGAGGGCCATGTGGTCCATAGACATGAAATGTCTTAATTTGGAACCCATTGATTAGGTTCCATAAAGGATCACCTTTGAGGGTCGAGAGATGATAAGCCCCATCTCTAGAGAGGTAGTGATAATAAAGGGGCCAAACTACTTGTGTGAGATTTTTACCTTCTTATAATGCTCTTATAAAAAATGAGGAGTGTATCACCTACCTTGAACAGATGAGGGCACACCAATTTATTGAATTGATGATATTGACAATGTTGATAAGCATGATTATGCTCAAGGGTGGCCAGGCATCCCTCATCTACCTGCTCAGGATATATGAGTTGAGTGGCACATTCTTCCTCATCAAAGAGAGATAAAAACATCTTAACCTAGAATGAAAGGATTAAGACCTCTAAGAGAAAAAATCCTTAGACAGATACATGAGAGAGTATGGGGTTACCCCCATGACCATCTAGAAGCTAGTCTAGTATGCCTAAAGGTCAGGATAGAGCATGATATGTTAAACCCTCTTGGAATGGGTAAGATATAAACATAGAGCATGGTATTTTATTAATATATTTGAGGCTTTCAATATAATAACTATTCTTAGGGAGTAAAATCAAGCTATGGATTCACTAGATGCTTTAGTTGTTAATTTGGAGCCTCTCCAAGAATCTAAGGTAAAGAGATTATTCATTGAGATAATACCTTGTCCTTCTATTCCTGACAACGTATAAAATTTATAAGTCTTTGATGATGACCAATAGATCATTTAATTTCTAACAAACTTGGGATAATTTGAGTCCCAAATCATTGATGATAAGGAAGTTAGTCATCTCTACCAAGAGGAGTTAAATAAATAAGGTATCCTCCATCTCAAAGAGAATCACCTTATAATTAGTTTGGTCTCCTTAAAAATACCATTTGATATAGATCCCTAAGGTCAATAGCAAATTCAACCCAAATTTAATAAGTCTAACTTCAAAACAAATAATTTGGGTGATGAACATAGCCCATGCTACATCAACGTTAGCCTTAATTGCACTCCAAAAGAAAGAAAATGGGTGAAGGATTAGCTCACCCAATACAAAGATGTGATTGCATGGACATATGCAGACTTGAAGGTTTATGACCCAAAGGTCATCACTCATATAATTCTACTGAAACTAGACCACAAGCCATTTAGACAAAGATAAAGACCAGTGAATCATATCCTGGAACCTCTCATTCAAAGAGAAGTGGAAAAGCTATTAAGTTCAAGAATAATCTTCTCAATCAAACATTCTACTTGGGTTGCAAATTTAGTCCCTGTCACAAAGAAGAGTGGAGAGATCATGTTATGTGTTGATTTTAGAAACTTGAACAAAGCTTTTGAGAAGGACAAATATCCACTACCTTCCTTGGATGAGGTGATACAAATAGTTAGTGGATCTAAAATGATATCCTTCTTGGATGGAATTTTAGGCTATAACTAGGTGTTGTTACAATCAGAGGATATAATGAAGACTACTTTTACCATAAAATGGGGTACCTATGCCTATAAGAGGATTCATTTTGGCTTAATAAATGTAATATCCACCTTTTATTGGGTAATGGATCATGTATTTAAAGGATTAATAGGTAAATTTATAATCATCTATATGGATGAGCTTACTGTGTTCTCCAAAAATAGGAATGATCATGTGAGCCATCTTCAATCAATCTTAAAAATATTTCAAAGGTTTGGAATTTCATTAAACCTAAAGAAGAACATATTTGAATTTACTTAGGGCAAGCTCTTAGGACACATCATTATTAAATAAGGAATCATTATTGATTCAAATACAATCCAAGGAATTTCAAAGATTACACCACCAAATAGCAATAAGGAGCTCAAGTCATTCTTTGGGAAGATTAATTTCATAAGGAAGTTTATTTATAAATTTTTAGAAATTATGAGACCATTGATTGCAATACTCAAATAGGGTGCCAAAATAGAATGGATAACTAAGGCTCGAAAGTGTTTTCAAGACATTAAAGATATTATATCTCAGGCTCCAGTACTCATTAGTCTAGATTTTACAAAGTATTTTTACTTGTACTCATTTTATTTATAAAATAGAATTAATACTATCATAATGTATAAGAAAGATAATATTTAGTATCCAATTTCATTTATGAGCATGAATATGAAGGATACAAAACTTAGGTATTCCATGATTGATAAATAGATATTTGCTCTTGTCAAAGTGGTGAATAAATTTTGACACTATATCTTGAGGAATAAGACTATTAACATCATATCTAATCCTTATATAAATCTTACCTTATCACATAATGAATTAGGAGAATACAAAGGTAAATGGATAGCAAAACTACAAGAATTTGATATAAAAATCAAGCTAGCTAAGATCATTCAGGGTCAGGGCATTGTCCAACTCATGATGGAGCCTAACCCATGTACTACTATTGAATAGGTATGTGAAACCCATCTATCCAAATGAGAATGGTATATTGACATAATATCATATTTACCTATAGGTACTTATCCCCCAAAACTCAATAAAAAATGAAGGAGAGCTTTGAGGCTCAAGTCTTATCACTACATGATCAGGAATGGAATTATCTATAGGATAAAATATGAGGTCATCTACCTTAGATGTATATCTACAAAAGAGGCTCAAGATATTTTGGAAAAATTACACAATAATATAGGTAGTGGTAATCCATTTGGGAATACCATATCTCACAAGATCCTAAGAATGGGCTATTACTAGCCAACAGTCTTCAAGGATGCTCATGCTCATGTAAGGACATGTCATGAATGTCAAACTTTATAAAAATAAAAGTACATGAAATATTGCCATTGAAACCTATTTTTGAGGGAAGGCTATTTGCCCAATGGGGTTTAGACTTCATTAGTTTCATTAACCCAAACTCCTCAGTAGGTCATAAATTTGTACTCAATGTCATAAATTATTATACTCGATACACTGAGGTAGTGACCACAAAGAATTCTAGAGCACAAGATGTGATTTGCTTCTTGGAAGAACACATCACAACTAGATTTAACACTCCCATTTTTCTAGTTTGTGACAATGAGATAACATCCATATTAGCTAAATTCACTAAATGGGCTCATGATAATTAAATCACCATTAGGGCATCTTCTAATCATTACTCTTACAAAAATGGATTGGCCAAATCAATGAATAAGAACCTGATAGATGCAATTAAGAAATTGGTTGGGGTTAAGCCTAGGGACTAACATAATCTACTTATGTATGTCATTTGGGTAGATTAAATGAGATATAAATAGGCCTTTAAGGCCTCACCCTATCTATTGGTATATGGAAGAAGGCTAGTATTCCCAGTCATGCTAAAATTGTTGACTTATCAATTCATGCAAGAATACATAACACCAAATGACAAATTAGAATTTTGACTAATAGATATAATATAAATGGAATATTTAAGAACTGAGGCCCTAAGAGGATCCTCTTACAATAATTAATAAAAAACATGAAATAACATGTTTATATAATTAGCAAAAGACTTGAAAAGATTATATTGATCATAGACCACTTCAAGGGGGCAACCTCCTTTGAGCAATGTCAGTATAATAAATTAATGGATTATTTCATTAGCCTCAACACTTACTTATATACAATTCTAATCTAAGAAACTAATACTTCTAATGAATGTGGGATTAAAAAATATGCTCATAGGATGACTTACAAATCATATGCATCCATAACAACTATTACACTAATAAAATAAAGAGAAGGGGTAACATGGGTTCCTAACATCCCCTCCCTCTAAGAAAAAGCTTTGTCCTCAAATATTTAGATGTGGGAATTGGTGTTGAATCTAAAATAATGGCTCCCATGTTGCATCCTTTGGTTCCATTCTATGCCACTAAATTAAAACCTTTGTGATGGAGCAAGAATAAAGTTGTCATGTATGCCTATCCAATATTACCTCTAGCTCGATAAGGATGGATCCTTTATTATCAAGTTATAGTAAAATAGTTTGCACTCTGATGTTTGTGCCATGAAATTTCTTCAGACAAGAGAGATGAAATTTTGGGTGAACTCGAGAAGAAGGTGGGATCTCTAACTCAAAAGTATCTGACCAAATCTTTTGGAGAACCTTATAGGGCCCATATAACTTGGGAGTTAGCTTATGACACCATTTGAGTTTTAGGGAGGGTTATTTGTATGTTTTAGGTGAAAAAACTATATCACCTACTTAAAATGTGCACTCTAAACAATGCTAATAAGCCTATTGTTTCACTCAATTTTGTGTCATATGAAGATTGTCTTGAAGGGTGTTGTGGATCTAATCTTAGGTTTGAAGAATGTGTTGACTAAGTGAACTAATGAACTATTAGGGGTATATAGAAGGAGCACTAGTAGTGCTTAACTATAGACTGATTCATATGAAGTCATTTTCATTAAATTGTGGTAGGAGGTATTGTACCACCATTCGGTGAGGGGGAGCCACTTTGCCCACTGATGTTGTTGTTCTAAGGTATAGTAATGAAGGAAAGTTTCAAAGCATTTTTTGACAATTTCAGTCTACCCATCTATTTGGGAATGATATCCAGACCTCATCTTTAGTTGGGTACCAATGGAGTGAAATAGTTTTATCCAAAAATGGATAGTGAATGTTGCATCATGATTTGAGACAATGGATGAAGGAATGTTTGAAGATAGGTAATTTGGTCCAAAAACATTTATGTGATTGTGGAGGTAGTATATGGATGGCTGAGGGCAAAAAAATGACTATATTTGGAGAGGTAATCAACCATAACCAAGATGACCATTTTCCCTCTAGATTTAGGGATCTCCTCAATGAAATCCATAGAAATATTAGTCCAAATCTTGGTAGGGATGGGTAAGGTTTTGATCAACCTAAGGATGAGTGTTGTTTCACCCTTGTTATATTGATAGGTATCACATTCATCCACCATCTATTGAATTACCTTTTTCATTCCCTTCTAAAATAAGTTGCATCATGTCTGCTCATAAGTTTTGATAAACCTTGAGTTCCCTACATATGGAGAAGCATGGAGTTCATAGAATACAACTTGCTAAAGAGTTGTGCTCAAGAGAAAAACTAGACAACCCTTGTATCATAGAGAAGCACCATCCTAAGAATAATATGGTACAATAAAGGGGTTAGTATTTAATTGTTGAATGATTTAAGATAATGAGGATTCATTGACATACCCTTGCTATACAACATCTAACTAATTTGGAATATGCATGGAAATAGTGGAAAAGGAATACTGGTCTACAAATGTGTAAGATAGAGGATTAACCAAAATAATGTCCTTACCCTTCTTATAAGTGATCTCATAGTCATAACCCATGAGTTTACTGACCCATTTCTATTGTGATGAGGTGGAGACCCATTATTATAAGAAATATTTTAGACTCCGGTGATTAGTTTTGATGTAAAAATGTTTCCCTAGTAGGTATGGCCACCACTTTTGTACTGTATGCAAAATGGCCATCATTTATTTATCATAAGTAGAGAGTACTAAATTCTTTCCAAAAAGAGATTTGCTAGTGAATGTAATGGGACATCCTTCTTGGAGGAAAATAGCACCATGTCCATTGCCATAAGCATTGCTCTCAATAGTGAAGATCTCGGAAAAATACAACATAGCTAGAGTAGAGGCTCTTGAGTGTCTGAGGATGAGGCCAATTTGTCATGGCAACTATTTTTTCAAGATCTACCCAAACCCCTTGGGATGAAACAATATGCCTAAGATACTCCACTTCATCATAGACAAATGCATGTTTGGACTATTTTGCATAGAGATGATATTCAGAGAGAAGTTGCAATGTGAGATATAAATGTTAGAGATGCTTAGACCATGTGTTACTATAGATGAGAATATCATCGAAGAAGACCATAATGAATTTTCGTAGGTAGGGTTCGAATAGTTTATTCAATAATGCCTAGAATGTTGAAGGAGCATTAGTGAGGCCAAAGGGCATGACCAAAAACTCATAATGGCCATCATGCATGTAAAAATCTATCTTAGGTATATTATCCTCATGAATTAAGATTTGGTGATATCTAGAGTAGAGATCTAACTTGGAGAAAAATGAGTGCCATGAAGCTCATCAATAATGGGGATCAGAAACTTATCCTTGATTGTGATGTGATTAAGTGTAAAAAGTTTAATGTAGAGATGTCATGACCCATATTTTTTCTAGACAAAGAGAACTAGGGAAGAATAGGGGTTGGTATTGGGGTGACTAATGCCTTGCTTTAGTAAGTCTCAAATGAGCATCTCAATCTTGATTTTTTGATGAAATGGGTAGTGATAAGGCCTGATGTTAAGAGGAACACTTCCAAGAAGGAGATAAATATGATGGTCCTCTAATCATCAAGGTGACAATCCCACTAGTTTGGCAAAGACATATGCATACCTCTATAAAATGGTTTGTAGATTAGGAGTAGTAGAGATCATTGATGGTTGCATTTGAATAGAATAGAGCTATGCAGTGATGCTATGTGAATTCTTATTAAGAATATTTTCCATGTGATGTGAACTTATGATGTTGAAATACCTCAATTTCAATCCTTTCAATGTGTGTTTTTTCTTATTGTTTGAAACTTTTATCCAAATTTCACCAAAATACCATAAGATGGGTCCAAGTGTACGCAACCATTGGGATCCTAAAACAACATCACATCCACCTTAAGGGTAAGGCAAACATGTCAAAGTGAAAGTTATAATCTCCAATAGAGATACACACATTGTGACACCTCCCTTTGCAAGGTAATGTGCCCCCATTAGGAATCATGACTTCAAATTTGGAGTAAGGATGAATAAAATAATTAGCTTGTTCGGCGATCTAAGGGTCAATGAAGTTATGAGTGCTACATAAATTGATGAGTATTATGAAAGGGAGATTCTTAAAGTAACCCATAACTTGCATGGTGTATGGGGTGGTGACTCTTGCTAAGGCATGGAGATATATCTTTGGTTGGTCTTCCTAAGATGCAGGTTCCATAATTAGTGAATCTTCTTCTAGATTATCTGCTATATCCTAAAAATATTCAAAAACTTTAGTTTTGGGTAGAGAATCCACATCTAGTAGGTAGAGATTTTGATCTACACATCGATGTCCTTGAGTGAATTTGTCATGAAAATTATAACATAGTCATTTTTATTTATGGTTTCACATATATGCTTCATTCAAACATTTGATAGGATTAATTCTAGGGGCTAGAATTATTTCAGATCATTATGGAGTTGTATTCTTCAATAGAGCAAAATTGGATTTGAATCACTGCTAAGTTGTGATCTTGTCCTCTACCAACTTAGCCAACCCTAGGGCTTCCATCATTATGTTAGGTCAACACATTTTGACCTTTGACCAAATTAAATCCTTTAGTCTACTAACAAAATAAATCTTGAAGAATTCATTGGAAAATCCATCTATGTGATTGGTTAGTTTTTTTAAAATTCTATTTGATATTCTCTCATAGTTCTTATTTGGTGAAGTTTAGTGAGTGCTCCAGTGAAGTCATAAAAAGCATTAGGGCCAAACCATTAAAAAATGATGATGAAAAAATCAATCGATATGAGATCATCATGAGCTTTGGTATACCAATGATACCACTAAAGGGATTCATGTTTTAGGTGAAAGGATGCAAGTGGTACCTTGTTGGCATCAAAAATATTATGTAAAAAATATTTTTTTGCTTGATAGATCCATCCAGTCAAATTGACACCATTAAATCAAAGAAAATTAAGCTTTAACCCATGAAAATTATTGGAAGAAGAAAACCTGATGTCTGAAGAGGACTCAAGATGCCATCTATTATGCATGGTGGTATGTTGAAGATTTAGTCCAAGATTTTTTTCATCAAGATCTTTGATGTGGGTCTTGAGGGCATCAATTTCATCCTCCATATTTTTGGTTCCTGGTCGGGTTACTACCATGACTAGAATAAGGGATTTTTTAAAATTTAATGATGGGTGGGAAAACTAAAGCTAAAACACATTTAGTAAGGGAAATTTTTAATTTTTGCAAAATCAGAATGGGTAATTGTAGTTTTACTAATTTTTTACCTAGTGAGAGTATGATTGATGAAGGTGAGGATAATTTCAGGAGTGAAAATGGAAAAATGTAAAATTTATTAAAGAGGTTCAAATGAGTAGAAAAGGGAGATGAACATTGTGGAAAATTTTTGAGGCATATAGACAAAAATATAATTTATGGTAAAACCCCAAAAAAGGGAAAATTAAAATTTATTGGAATTAGAAGTGGAATTAGGATATGGGACCTAAAAGAAAAAAATGTGGGGAATGGAATTTTAGGTGTTCAGATAAAGATTTAGGATCAACTGGGCTATAGATGGAGAGATATGGAAAAAAATGTTTCTTTTTTAATTTCTATTTTTTATATGGATGTACGTCCTTTGAGAGTCATTTGATACTTTGTGGCTAGTTTTTTGAAATTGATAGAATGGATATTTCCTAGTTTTTAGTTTCTATAAAATATCTGGCTGTAAGTCCTTTGATAGTCTATGGATACTCTGATGATTGATTTTTTTGATATTATACGAGAAATATTTTGAAACTGATAAGAAAGGGCCCCAAGTTTCAATGACTACCTAAGGGTTTAAATATATCACTCGGGCCACCAATGTCATCTATGAGAGTACAGCTTTCTAAATTTTTTTGGCCACATATTTACCTTTAAGTGACATCTCTTGTTTTTAATCATGGATGAGAAATACTCAATTAGGAAGAGGCCATTGCCCATTTTGCTGACAGGTCCTCTTAATGGGATAGCTACTATAGGGTTTTTGTGGTACTCCTCATAATGAGTTTTAGGGCTTTCACTCAAGCACTTCCCATGACTTTCACTCAAGCACTTCCCACAATTATGTGAACAAGCTTTTACCCTGATCCAAAATAGATTATTATGATATAGAAAATTATTTTAAATGAATTATGCCAGAGAATGGAGTTAATATTTTCTAAAAATTTACTAAAAGGAGTTATGTAGCAAAATAGAGTTAAGATTTTTTAAGGGAAAAAAATTAGCCCTCGAAAGTGATATGATACCAGATGAGAGGATCCTCCTATAACAATTAATAAAAAAATACAATATAACAAGTTTATATAATTAGTATAACACTTGAAAAGATTATATTGATCATACACCACTTCAAGGGGGAAACCTCTTTTGAGAAAGCTCAATATAATATGTTGAAAAAAACTTGGATACCTTTGTCTACTTAGGAAAACCATACAACTTTCATTAAATGGCCTAAACATGACCCCTAACATGGCATAAGACATAAAGGGCAAAAAGATGACCATGACAAAGCTAATGACATATCAAATGACCTAAAAAATGACCATGGTACACATTATGAGAGATTAATAATCCCCTATTCAATTAATTAACTATAGGGGGTTGACCTATTTTAACTTATGGTCAAAATAGTCAATAAGACCAATACATAACTTTTTGAGAGAGTTCTGAATGCCAAAAAAAGGTCAAGTTTATGAATGATGAATACATTTAAAGCCCCAATAATAAATTTATCAATCAATGCCTAAATAAATAAGTGAATATGTTCTTACTTAAAATATTCAAAGACATTCTAAATATCAATAATTATCAAATCAACATTTACACCAACAAAAAACATTACACAAAAATATTCTAAACTGGATGGCCAAAGACAAGGGAGGTCATAATGACATCTAAACACTTATATATCTATCCTAATAAGCTAACCTCCATCACTATCTAGATATTTTCTTAATATTCTTATTGAATCTGGAGATAATGCTTCCCATCTTTTTTTATTTTTTGAAATACTTTCATTCAGGACACATAAATCTTCAAACCTTTTCTTAGAAATTATATAATGCTCAATTACTTCTTCAAGTGTGTTTTTTTCATACTATAAGTTTCAAATCATGATTGGTGAAATAATCTATAATTTTTGATAATATATTACTTTCTAACTTCACATTTTTTACCAAGTGTCCATGTTACTGCACTTAGGGGTTTTTAAGAAGGAAATAAACCTGTTTTCCAATAAATCTGCTAGTTCTTATTTTTATTTATCTAAATTCCCTTGAATATTTCTAAGTACTATTGTACCAATCATATTTAAATATTTTTTATCTAAACTAGGTAAACCACCACTTTTAAACAAATCAAATACCTTATCAAAATAATCCTAAACAAGTTGTTCCATAAAAAGAAGGCATTTTGTCTCTTACATTTATTGTGTTGAGTAGTTCATTTGTGTGAATAAGTGTCTATCTTGTTCATGATTTATTATATATTTTCCCCCATTTTAAGATTATTCCAACCTCTCAGTTGGATAAGGTCACTTGTAGACTAAACTCTTTATAAAAATTACACCTTATAAATTTCTCCATTTGCTTCATCATATTAGTTACATATTTTGTGAACAATATGGAATAGAGTAACTATTTTAAAAAATCTTACCCTTCTAAATTTTTTTTTCTCAATAATAGTGAATTATATTATTCATCTGAAATAATTATCTGTTATGTTGTAATTGTGTGTTGGCCATCTACAATTTGAAACCTTACTATTTTTTATTCATCATATCTTCAAGGACTTCTTTTTATTTGATAATATATTGAGGGTTATTTGGATAAAAAAGAATTAATAAAGAATCCTTCATTAGAACGTCATTATGGTTTACAAATGAAATAATTATAACATTGACCCCTCTTTCATTTAGATTTATTATTTTGATATTAACATCCCTCAATTCACAAATCTCTACAAGAATGTTTAAGGCATAATTGCTAGAGGAAATATACCATGTAGAGAATTTACTATATGTTTGATTAGAATTTTGTGCTAATAAAAGAGTATCAACCTTTTGTTTGATGTTATATTTTTTCACTAGTGTGAGTGATTGTATAGCCTTTTTCAAATCTCCATAAAAATGTGTTGCCCTTGCTTATCTTGTTTTCTTCAATGTTTTTCTATCATGATTATGTGGTATCTTAAATGCATATTTAAATAGTGGAAATTAGAAGAAGTTGGTGCCCCTTGTTCATGTTTTTATTTCAACATATTTTGTATTCTAAGGACCAAATTATCTCTATTTATCAACTCAATCATTTCAAGGTTTTCATAGTTATTCAAATGAAACCCAAATGTTTCACAAGAAGGAGAAACATTAATTTTAGTCAATTCCATTTTATTGGGTGTAAATTTATTGAAATTAGCTATAACACAATGGAGAATTCCCTCTTCTCCATTACATACTTCTAGTTGGAATTTAATGGCATCTTTGAGTTCATCCTTATCATAGGCAAGGATTATTCCAAATTGAGAAGATTATTTTCTACATATAGTGCCAAATAAATGTATATCTACATGCATATATATTGGACTAGATAACTCAAACTACTAATCAGTAAGAGGAATTTTGTCACCACCATAAAATAAAATATGGTAATATGGATTTAATTCTAGTTTTGGTAGTTTAAATGGTACTATATCCAAATTTTATTTGATTATGATCTTATTCTACTTTTTAAGTGTTAGAATTTATTTCTCACCTGAAGACATTCTATAAAGAAATTGAAATGATTTAAATATTGATAGTTTATAAAATCTAAATTGCATATTGTATCACTTAAAAAAATATTTGTGATTAACTATTGATCATTTGTATATCAAAAAATGTGAATTATAATATACAATATAAAATACATATTAAATCTTTATAATATATACACTAACTTAGACATAAACTAAAAATGTATGACCAATTTGAAAATAAATTATCTATAGAGATGTAAAAATCATTCAAAGGGGATTATGTAAAATATGATTATTAATTTCTACCATATTAGGTATTTAATAAGTATATCATAAAAGTATAACACCATACTTAGAGATATGACTTGGTGAGGTAGATGTACTTTTATAAAATAGTCACTACTGAGCTATTCTTTTCACTAATAAGCATGTTGAAGGTATCTCTTAGGAGATACCTTCAACACCCCATTGAATTTATGACAAGGCCTGCAAAGGAATATCCTAGCCAAAGTAGGACTAAATATAGGAAAGTGAAGGACATTTTAAATACATGTATTAAATATGTCAAGGATTATAAGTAAATAAAAACACCAACTAATATAAACTGATAGACAATGGAATCTACAAACATCTATTTTGAAGGAGAAAGAAGAGGGGAAAGTATGTTTCAAATATTCAACTTAAGGGGTTTAAGGTGAGGTGTTAATACATTGGAAAAATGTGGATGATATACTATTGGGTGAATATTTTCTCACCAAAAAATGGTAACAGAACGGTACTTTTAACCATAATGTGATGAGATAAAATCTATCCTCGAGGAAGGAGGAGGCTCCCTTCTTATTGCTAACTAAAACAATAAGTAATTATTTACACTAATTTTATCAAAGTGGGTGTTATCATATCTTCCAACTCTCTTTTTTAGAATTTATGTTCACTTGCAAACTTATACTATGAGTCCTTTCATTCCTTACAATGTAGTATGAAAACATTAAATTAATTGATGGACCGATAATAACTGATATTCAGATTAGTTAGATGTAAGAATAATAAGAATAATACGATTGTATTGTGAATGGATGGAACAATGTGCAGCCCAAATTATTCACATTATTTACAATGAATATTAAGTAACCAAGTAAAATAACTTACGGCCCAAAGTCTCCACATTAAATCACTTCCAATAAATCCAAACCTAGTAGCAATATTGCAACTCAAAAGACTTTAAAATTAGCTTCTTGGCACCTTTCGATTTATATAAATTCAAACCACAATCCAATCAAAATCACAATAAAATATAATGTAAAATACATAAGAAAATTTATAACACATCACAATTTTATTCCAACACAAATATTGAAAGATCACTTGATTTTATTATATTGATGGAATTCAAGATTTACAATTTGAATACAAAGTTTAAAAAATTGATTCTCAATTCAACAACATTTATATTTTATAGCCTTGGTGATCCTTTAATAAAAGAGATTCCTCTTATTTATAGAGAGGATATATGAGTAAAAATAGGGAAAACATAACTACTTTAACTTATTCTTGATAGAGTCCAATTTTACTTAAGATTGTGTACTTTTCTACGTGTGTTTTACACTAAACAAAACTACATATGAAAAACTATGAACTTTCGGTATGCTTCATATCTCTTTAGGGTGGCTTGAACTTCATTGTTGTCCAACCCTAATGTATTTTTGGAGATGGCAAGGACCCTTGTGATGGAGTCTGCTAGGTTGACTGGTATGCCTTTACTTTTATCCAAGATTTTCTATAAATTATCCATTATTACTTAGAATTTAAATAGCTTGTTAATGAAATCTAGCATGAATTTATATACAAACCAAGGAAGTGAACTCTTGAACAACTATTTTTGTAAGAAGGATATTTTGAGAGTCATCTATCACCTAGCAAAGATGTTCTCCAATTTTTTTGTAAGATATAGTCCCTTATTAGTGCACACATCCTCAACTTCTTCAAGATCCTTAATTATACTATGAAGGACTTATTTATTATTTTTCATGGCCTATCTATATTATATAAACATTTTTATAGTTGAAATGACTATTTTCTCAACCAAAAGTTCTACCTTGAATTGGCATAATTGAGTGTATGTATGAATATCTTCATATGTTAATTACAAGTCTTGAGTGAGTGTCTCAAGTGTTTACTATATTTATTTATTTTAATTCACTCAATTTAAAATTTCAATGGTAGAATGTAACCATTTAATAATCTCTCTATCTAGGCACTAACTACCTGACCTTCAGAACCAATCTTTTTTTCCTGTTGAATTTCTATTTTAGTGGCCTCCCTCCCAAAAAGCTCTACTAGCTCAGAATATTGAGTGATCTTTAGTGTAACTAAGGTTAATCATTCTACCTATGATTTTAGTTGATCCTTGATCACCATGTCTTTGTCATATCTTTCAATAAAGGATGACATCACTACCTATAGATCTTCTTTTGCGCTTTCATATGTTTACTTACCAAGATCATTCTATCCAATTGCATAGTCAAATGTTTGGATATCTTCATTGTTTTTCCCTTTTGGAGGCATTAAAACCTTAGAATACTTATGACCAAAATCAAAGATCACCCTTGATATTATTTTATCCTTTTTTGCTATTTTTGGTTTTACCAGCACAAGTTGGCCAAAATCAAAATCATTCGATGACATAACTTACTTCTTCCTAATGGGTGTTTGGAAAATCATCCAAGGGGAAAGAGGAGATGAGTATTTTTTTGTGTATAATGTCATGGATTGGGATCCTGAGAGAGGATCGATGGTTTGTGAGGTAAGTGAAATGTATGGTGGAATATAGGTATCTGGTAGTGGAATAGATATCAATGGAATGGTGTTTATGATAGGTAGGGTTTGAGTTGGTATGTTGGAAACATTGGTTCTTATTAGAATATTTGGTATGGGAGTGGATGGGACTTGAGTTTTTAATTTGGAAGATGAGGAATACATCAAATTATCCATGTCTTATTGGGTAAAATATAGATTGGTGGGTGATTTTAGTGACTTTGAGGGACTAGGTAAATTGGAAAGGGAATTAAAAATTTGATCTAAAGTGGCTGAGAAGGAACTTGGAAAAGCGTAGCACCAGTAGGTGGAGGGGTTGAAAGAATAATCTAAATCACTATATGAACAATTGAAGTAGTAGGAGTGAGAGGGGGAAGAGTGGAAGATGTTAATTGATAAGTCTCTATTTGGGAGGTCATCGACTAATCTAATGCTGCACTTGTGATTGTATTTTCTTCCATCTCTACCTGAAATTTTTTGTCCCCTCTATTGATGTCTTTGCCTTTTCCTTTACCTTTGCTTTTGAAAATGAACTTCACCTTTTATGTAGAAGTAGAGGCATCTTCCTTATTCTTTATCCTTAACTACTCTCTTTATAGTAGTATCTCCATCATACTCTTCTTTGGATCCAATTTTTAATGGCTTCAATTTGATACTCTTTCCATCTAACCAAGCATTGGTCTTTAAAAGAATATGTTAGAATCTATCTCTGATAGAAGTGGATTCCTTTACCGACCATTGAATTGGGGGAAGAGGAGTTGAAGCAACACGATTAATCTCATAAAGAGGATCTAATGTGTTCCTATCATCTTTCATTTCTTCAAAGATGTTATCCAACTTCAAATTAATAATTTAATCTAATGTGAGATGACTAAAATCTAGCTTCATCATATCTTCCTCAATTCTACATTCTGCTCAAATGTCTTCAACTCTATATACATGATTGTAGTCCCCTTTGAGATTTTCTTTCTTCTTATTGTAATCAAATTCCTCCCTAATCTTGAATCTCTTAAGAGTGATCCACTATAATTTAGTTTCCATTATCTTGGCTTTTGTAGTAGTAGACACTGTATACTAGCCAATGTTGATAAAAAACTTGAAACCTAGTTTGTGGGCATTTGATTATTTATTATGCACACTCATCATTTACCAACACATTTCCATTATAATCAAATTGTGACTTGGATACCTAGCTAGAATATAGGGTTTTTCATCAAATCCTCATACCCTAATATAGGTGAAGGTTGGGAATTTCAAGAATATATAACCAACCTTGTTGACTTGTGCCCATGCCACATCTAAAATTATTTTGTTTCAAGGTCTCTGTTAAAAATGAAAATGAACTTCTAAAAGAAAGCATCATTGAATCTTATTTAATGTTTCAATCTCTCCTTCAGAGTCAGTTGTGGATAGTATTCATACATAGAAACCTTCTTTTTCTCATAAACACTAGTTAAACCTAGAAAGTATCTCATGCTAACTGCAACATATACCAAATATGAAACTATGAATAACTTTAGAGAATACGTCACCTCAAAGAGTTGGTGACATATGGAATCATTGATCTATTTTCCCCAAAATATCTTTTGTTTACCTTTTTTAACAACCCAAATGTAATGATACATCCATTGTTAGAAAATGTTTGATGTGGGTAGCCCCTTTACTCTACTTAGGAGAGTGATTAGATCCCATATTTCTTCTAAAAAATAAATACAATAAAGGTTCTTAGGCTAATTAGCAATGGAATGCTAAAGAGTCTTGAGCCATTTGTGTTGGGGGATCAAACCAACAATAGATTACACTTGTGAAAGCAATAAACATGGAAATAAATCAGATAGATAAGTAACTGAAATGATAAATAGCACAGAACAAGATATACAAGAAAACACCCTGAAAACATGTATTAAAACTCTTTACAATAGGAATACAATGAAGAAACTTCGTTCTTCCACACCTCTCTTAGATGCACACAAGATCTCTCACTAGATCTCTATTCCTCAAGAGCTCTCTCTCAAGTACACTCAAATCCAACAACCTGGATTGATGCAACTCAGTACTGTCCTTCAAACATTCACAATGTTCTACTATTACTGATACATTCTACAATTCTAAGCTAAGAAGATCTTTCCTACATATAGAAATAGGAAACTTGAGCATGCTCTTACAACAAACAGTTAAGCATCTTCAACAAGGGCTCTAAAAATAATAATGCTAATAATAGAGACGCAAGCTTGAGTCCACAACTCAAACTTATCATGCAAACACTCTCTTCTGTCCACAGAAATAACTTTTTGGACACGCAGGTAACCGACATCAGTTCCTGCCTGTTCGCCTGTGACTGTCACCAGCCGACCCTACTGCCGACGTCGGTGCCTCTATAACTGCAACTGACCGACGTCGGTCACTCCTGACCGACGCCGGCGTCTATGTAGACCCAAACCTATTTTATATGCTCCTTGGTGAAGCTTTTAGCTCCACACCCTAACAATCTCCCACTTGGAGATAAACCAGCTGCACCAGTACCTGTACAGCAACATCTTCTAGCTCCTCCATCTTCAATTCAATCATGAAGACCAATAGAAGTTGAATGAACATTCAACTTCTCCTTAGTAATTGGATTTGTTAGTATATCAGCAGGATTCTTGTCTGTATGGATCTTCTCCAGCTTCAACTCACCATCTTCCAATACCTACCGTATGAAGTGGTACCTTAGCTGTATGTGCTTGGTTCTTGAGTGAAAGCCTGAGTTCTTAGCTAAATGGATTGCACTCTGACTGTCACTATACAATCTGCAACTCCCATGCTCCCTTCCAAGCTCTTCCATGAATCGTGTCATCCATATCATCTCCTTGCTAGCTTCTGTGGCTGCAATATACTCTGCTTCTGTAGTTGACAAGGCAACAACCTTCTACAACTTAGATATCCAGCTAACCGCCATTCCACCTACAGTAAAAACATAACCTGTAGTGCTCCTCTTGCCATCCAAATCACCTGCCATATCTGAATCTACATAACCATGTAGAGAAGTATCTGAACCTCCATAGCACAAGTGTCTACTGCTGGTTCCTCTCAGATATCTAAGGATCCATTAAACTGCCTTCCAATGTTCCTTACCTGGATTAGCCATATACTTGCTTACCACTCCCACTACTTGGGAAATATCTGGTCTAGTACACACCATTGCATACATCAAACTTCCTACTGCGGAAGAATATGGAACTCTGTTCATGTACTCTACCTCATCATGTGAATTGGGACATTGTTCTTTACTTAACTTGAAATGTCCAGCCATAGGTGTACTTACCAGTTTTGCATCCTGCATATTAAACCTTTCCAACACCTTGTTCACAGAATCTTCTTGAGACAATATCAACCTGTGATTTTTCCTGTCTCTCTTAATGCTCATGCCAAGGATTTTCTTAGCTGCTCCCAAATCCTTCATAGCAAATGTTTGAGCTAATTTCACCTTAAGCTCTGAGATATCCTGCATGTGAGACCCTGCAACCAGCATGTCATCTACATACAACAATAGAATAATATATCTACCATTATCAAATCTCTTGAAATATACACAATGGTCCGATTGACACCTACTGTAGCCATGCTCAGTCATAAACCTGTCAAATTTCAAGTACCATTGCCTTGGAGCTTGCTTGAGGCCATACAAGCTTTTCTTCAACCTGCACACTAACTTCTCCTTAACCTTGACCTCAAAACCTTCTGGCTGTTTCATGTAAATTTCCTCATCCAAATCTCCATGAAGAAACATTGTCTTAACATCTAGCTGCTCAAGATGCAAATCCTCAAAAGCAACCAAAGACAATACAACCCTTATAGAATTCATCTTAACAACAGGAGAAAAAATCTCACCAAAGTCAATACCTAGATTTTGTGCAAATCCTTTCACTACCAATCTGGCCTTATATCTCATCTATCCATCCTCACCTTCCTTCAACCTATAGGTCCATCTGTTCTTCAGTGTTCTCTTACTAGCTGGCAGTTCAACCAAATCCCATGTTTGGTTCTCTCTTAAGGACTCCATCTCCTCAACCATGCCACGCTCCCACTTACTCCTGGACTCCACCTGTAATGCTTCTTCAAAACTCTTTGGTTCTCCACCATCGATTAGCAATAAATAATATAAGGAAGGAGAATATATAATTGGAGGCTTACTTACCCTTTCAGACCTCCTAATGGGTGTCTTGGACTCATTCTCAACAATCTGTCCACCCAAATTTTCTGACAGTGACCGACCTCGGCCACCTGTAGACCTGTTACTAGCCGACGCCAGTTCTTCCTGGCTGACGTCGGTGCCTGGTCTGCTGACGTCGGTCTCTGTATGACTGACATCGATTTCTGTATTGCCGACATCGGTTCCTAACCTACCGACGTCAGTCTCTGTGTTTTCCTGTAAGTGATCATTTCCTTTTCCCGCGAGCTCATTTTGGACCATAACTTCATCCAATTCACTATTGCTCTACCCAGATTGATCTAGCTTCCTTATCTGATCACTGTACATCACTCTTTCATTGAAAACAACATCACGACTCCTGATTACCTTGTTAGTTCTTAGATTTCAAAATTTGAAACCAAAATCATCTGAGCCATAGCCAATAAACGTGCACCTCATAGACTTAGCATCAAGCTTCTTTCTATTTTCCTTATCTATGTGCACAAAGGCTTCACAACCAAAAACTTTGAGATATGAGAGATCTATCTTTTTACCTATCCATGCCTCTTCTAGAATTCCACCATCCAGAGCTGTAGAGGGTCCTCTGTTAATCAGGTACACTGCAGTGTCAACTGCTTTTGCCCAAAACTCTAAGGGCAACCCTGCGTGCAATCTCATACATCTTGCATGCTCCATGATAGTTCTGTTCATCCTTTCAGCAATACCATTCTGCTGAGGTGTCCTTGGAACTATCCTTTGCCTTCAGATTCTGTGAGTGTAACAATACCAGTTAAACTTAAGACTGCAGAACTCACCGCCATTATCAGATCTCAAGCACTTTAATCTTCTGCCTGTTTCATTGTCAACCATAGCTTTCCAAATCTTAAAAGTCTCAAAAACATCAGATTTCTTTTTAATACAGTAGATCCATACCTTTCTTGTGGCGTCATCTATGAATGTAACATAGTACCGTTATTCGCCAATAGAGGCTACCTGAGCCGGTCCCCACACGTCTTTGTGAACAAGCTGCAACTTTTGCCTTTTCTTAGTAGACCCAGTCTTGAGAAAACTAACCCTTTTCTATTTTCCAAATACACAATGCTCACAAAATTCTAGATCCATACTTTTCAAATCTGAAAGCATACCTTTAGACTTAAGAATTGACATCCCCTTCTCACTCATGTGGCCAAGCCTTGAGTGCCACAATTTAGCATCCACATCTGAAGTAGATAAAACTGAAGGAGATTTGTTAGTAACATAATTACACAAATAGAGAGTACCTTCTCTCTTACCTCTGGCCATAACAAGTGCACCCTTGTTCACCTTCCAAGAATCTGCTGTGAGAGTTACTGTACAACCCTCATCACCTAGCTTGCCTGCAGAAATCAAATTTCTCTTCAAACTAGGAACATGCATCACATCTCTCAACACCCATGTGTTGCCATTCTGCATCTTCAGCTGCACTTTACCTTTGCCAGTAATCTTACAAGGCTCATCATCCCCTAAGTACTACACTATTCCAAAATCTCCATGGATATAGTCACTGAAATATTCTCTGTTAGGGGTAGCATGGAAAGATGCACCAGAATCTAATACCCAAGACTCTATATTATTATGCAGAGAGAAAATTAAAGCATCCTGTGTAATACCTGCAATCTTGGCTTCTTCCTTTCCTTCGTGTTGATTGTCCTCCTTAGGCTTTGACCAACAATCTCTGCTTATGTGCCCCATCTTTCCACAATTCCAGCATTGTGGCTTCCTGCCATTTCTGGATTTAGATCTGCCTTTCCCCTTAGACTTGGATCTTGCTCTGCCTTTCTTGCTCTTCTCTTTTTGCCTTCCCCTACTCTCAAAACTTAAAGCGTTCTTGGATGCCTCTTCTGTGCTTTTCCTGTGTATTTTCTCATTCAAGATAACACTAACAACATCCTCTACTTTCAAAATATTTGATGCAGATGCAGTATTACTTACTGCCATTACTAAGCCATGCCAGCTTTCAGGCAAAGAACATAATATCAAAAGAGCTTTTATCTCATCATCAAACACTATATTTACTGAGCTTAATTGATTCACAATACCGTTGAAATCATTCAGATGAGTAGAAACAGATCCACCTTCATTCATATGCAAATTAAATAACTGCTTCATAAGATATACCTTATTTGAAGCTGAGGGTTTTTCATACATATTTGCTAACGTAGTCATCAACTCTACCGTTGTTTTTTCCTGTGACAAATTAGATATCACAGTGGAGGCCAGACTCAGTCTTATAGACTCCAAGAGCCTTTCTGTCAAGAACTTTCCATTCTTCATCCTCCATGTCCTTGGGCTTCTTTGCTATCCCACCTAACGGTAAGTAAAGATCCATCTGATACAGATAGTCCTCTATCTGCATTCTCCAATGTTGATAGTTCTTGCCATTAAACTTTTCCATTCTCAACTTACTTTCTTCTGCCATTGCTTCTCCCACTCAAACAGAAATCTCTGCAGAAACCCCTGTGAGCAACCTGTAATCCAAACACACTACACAGGTCTGAACAACCTGTTAGTGAACCTGAAGCTTTGATACCAAATATCAAGCTCTGAACCTGTAACCAAGGCTCTGATACCACTTGTTGGGGGATCAAACCAACAATAGATTACACTTGTGAAAGCAATAAAAGCTGAAATAAATCAGATAGATAAGTAACTGAAATGATAAATAGCACATAACAAGATATACAAGAAAACACCCTGAAAACTTGTATTAAAACTCTTTACAATAGGAATACAATGAAGAAACTTCATTCTTCCACACCTCTCTCAGATGCACACAAGATCTCTCACTAGATCTCTATTCCTCAAGAGCTCTCTCTCAAGTACACTCAAATCCAACAACCTGGATTGATGCAACTCAGTACTGTCCTTCAAACATTCACAATGTTCTACTATTACTGATACATTCTACAATTCTAAGCTAAGAAGATCTTTCCTACATATAGAAATAGGAAACTTGAGCATGCTCTTACAACAAACAGTTAAGCCTCTTCAACAAGGGCTCTAAAAATAATAATGCTAATAATAGAGACACAAGCTTGAGTCCACAACTCAAACTTATCATGCAAACACTCTCTTCTGTCCACGGAAATAGCTTTCTGGACACGCAGGTAACCGATGTTGGTTCCTGCCTGTTCACCTGTGACCGTCACCGGCCGACCCTACTGCAGACATCGGCGCCTCTGTAACTGCAACTGACCGACGTCGGTCGCTCCTGACCGACGCCGGCGTCTGTGTAGACCCGAACCTATTTTATATGCTCCTTGGTGAAGCTTTTAGCTCCACACCCTAACAATTTGGAGTTGATGTGCCTCTTAAATTTGTCAAAATTCTTATCATAGTGCTCTTGGGCTGAGTTCATAGTTATATCCAATGATTCTTCAATATCAAAGACATGGAAGATTCTATCAAAATAATCCTCATCAATATGGATGACCACCTTACCATCTACATCCTTGACTAATAGGGTTTGATTATCAAAGTGTGTAGTAACTATCAAGATGAACTCTAAATCTTGTGCTAATATAGGGAATGTGGATACTAAATGAATCTTGCTATTCAGGATAGCTTGCATGTGAGGTGTAATAGGGTATTTGTTCAATCTCTATAATAACTCAACATATCAACATGGCTAATATTTGTATCTTTAATTTGATCTAGATTTGATTCTACCATGGATGAAAGAAGCACACATTAAAATTTGTACTTCATGGATTTCTTGGTAGGATATTCTTTCAACATTGATCAAGTAACTATATGAGTGTGTTTAGAGTTTATCAGAGCTAGTACATTTCTCATTTAGTAGGAAAATATGCAAGGGAGGATAAAAAATATGCTTATGCATATTAGTAATGTAATTCATGTAGTTCAGAGAATTTTCTCCAAACTACACCATGGGTAAGTGTCTTTCATGCAAATCAAATAAAATTCTATGGACTGCACTAGAATTGGGTAGAACTAAGATTTGGTTTATGTTAAAGAAAATTCCCCAAACTATACCATATTCAGGTATATCTAGGTGTAGTTCAAAGAAAATTCTTTGACCTACATTGTTACTCGGGGATTGGGTGTAATTTGAAGAAAATTCTTCAAAGTGTACTATTTAGAAAGATGTGGGATAGGGTGCACTTGAGATAATTTTATATGTCATGCACCTAAAATTTGTATTTGGGTAGGATGGAATGCATGTAAAGAAAAATCTCCAAGGTGTACCCATGAGAAGGATTTTGGTTGGAACCTACAATGCAAAGGAAATTATTCAAGGCACATGCAGGAGTGAAGTAGGGTTTTTAAACATGCCTTGACATATATGGGTGATATTTGAGGGTTTCAAGACATGAGAAGAAAAAAAAAAAAGATGAAATCATGATAAAAAATAGTAGGATTTTAAACCAAAGAAATGTAAGGGGGGTTTTATTTTTCAAAAAGTATAATCATGGATTCTAAAATTTTTATCATGGGATGATATTAAAAATAGGGTTTCAAATACTTAAAGCATCACTTGACACCATAAATGATGCCATGGGATTTCATTAAAAAAAGGTATATATGAAAATAAAATAGTTTAGAAACAAAGAAATAAAAGAGAAAAATCAAAATAGACAAATAGAGCATACCTAGGATCTATAGTAGGTAGATAAATATGTGGGTAAGCTAAGGCAACTATGATGTCTGGGAAGGTGCACATGAGATCTAAAACAACAAGGATAAGAAAGTAAAAATCAATAGTGAAAAATGAATTACATAGGTTAAATATATATAAATGTGGTAATTAATAACATTAATTACCTAGTGGTGGGCCTGCCTATAGGGGTGGAGAATTTCTCCAACCCTGCATGTGCAATGGTGGAGAAATTCTCTGCTCCAACACATCAAGTGCAGTTTGGAGAAAATTCTTTAGATTGCATGGTATGATCTTGGTGTAGTCTGGAGAAAATTCTCTGGACTACACAAGGTGACAAAAATCTCAAAAAGACTAAATTTTTGAGAGATGAAAAATGCAAAAAGGCAATGATTGGCCTCATTTTGCATTCTTAAAGCTCATGGTCTATGAAATGGACAAGTTTTATAAGGGTTATCCCATGAATTAAGCATATTAAATTCAAGGATAACATATGTCATATGATAATTCATCATTATTTCAAAAATATAATCCATCTCCTTCATGTGGGATGAGCAATTGACACTCCTTATGACTGATGATATGATGTACAAATATCAAAGTATGATGCCTATCAATCAACACCAAGTTATTACCCATGTTACAGACTATGGGAAGATCCATGCCATTTCATTTAATAAATGCTTAACATTTGACAACAAGAGCCAAAATTATGAATATATTATAATGTTTGCTGACTTGGTGAAGCTTAAAAAGATGCTACCAAGAGCTAGGAAAACAAACACCCAAAAAAAACTTTACAACTATTCATGTATCACAATTTTAGAGAATTTGGTGTTGGCCTTAAACCTAGAGTAATTATCTTCCCCCAAAGGATGTTTACTCAAATTTGTGATTGCTTACACTGTATAGGAACTATTGAAATACCTTTAATTCAAACTAGTAAAGGCCCTTGTATGGAATGGTCTCAACGAGCTAATGAGTGAGGTTTAGTGTGCCTAGAGTAGGTGAAATAAACCTTGGGTAAGTACCCTCACCCATTATTTGTAGGAGTGGGTGGGAAATTTTCCTTTTAGGAGAGGCTTAAAATGGATAAAAATTCCCACACCTAGCCTAGATTTTATTTTTGTGTCAAAATGACCATCAATAGGTACCTTTAAGGTATCTCCTAGGAGATAACTTTCAAACATGCACAATAGTGAATCTTTCCTTCAATGTATCTCCTAGGAGATACCTTCAAGTTACCCATGAAGGTATTGTTGATGCTTGAATATGTATCATAGGTGCCTAGAGTGTTTAGGAAACACTTTTCATTTCTAAATTCTTGAGAATTTAAGGCATGAGTTGCAATTTATGATAATCTTGTTATCTGTTGATATAATAGAGGCAAACAAATGATTTGTTTCACAAATTTATATTAATTTAGTGGGAGCCATCATGGTCAAATAGATAATATATGTAAAATATAAAGTATTTTATGCTAGTAATAGTGACTTATGATCAAAATCTAATCCAGGAACTAATCTAAGATGGATATTTACAATGATAATTAAACTATAGTAATCTAGTGAAAAAAGGAGCAAAAAGAAGGGTAGGGCAGAAAGAAGGTGTTTTTGGTCTTTATTTCAGACATTATGATAAAGTTTAAAGTTCATCTAAATATGCATTTAACCAATATATTTTATGAATTACCATAAGCTCAAATCATACCATACATTAGGAAAACATCTAAGATAGCATGAAAATATGCAAATAAGAACCATATTTACTTTAAAGATTTCACCCCTGCAAGCAAACAACATAATCCCAAATGCAAGAAGAGTAGAGAAAGTGAATCAAACCTAAGAACATTCAACTAATCTATCATTAACACAAATTAGAAACTTTGAATTCAAATATACACATCCAAAATCTAGAAGAACCATTCAAATCTGAATATCAAACTAGAAAATTGAGAAAATAGTCATGATAGCAAATGTAGAAATCCTTGCTTATATTACTTGGTCCAATTTTAAAAATTAATTTTGGCTCTAATAACTCCCTATTTTTACAATGGAAAATACTTCTTTATATAGAAATTTCCTGAGGTATTTTGGTCTTTCCTTCTTAATATGCAACTAGACAAGTGTCAACATGCAACTAGACAAGTGTCCCTTTACAAATGCTTCAGGATCAATGGCCTTTTTTAACTATGACTAAAAACAGAGATATATGTTCCATATTGTTCCTAATTTTTTATAATATTCCCTTGAAATGATTTATAGCATCTTTTGATTTAAAATAAAATACTGTGTCATCTTAATTGATTTTGAGACTCTTTTACACTTTTAGCCTCCCATTTGTTTACCAGATTAAGTCTAAGAGATGTTTGTTCATTTTTCTAATCTTCATTGGTCTAAGATAATTATAATTCAAGTGATTTTTAGGTCCACAGGACCTTGAAATCTAATGTGTCATGTCCATGTGTAAATTTCATGGCATCCCTGTGGCATTTTTATAGCACTTTTCTCATAAATATTTAAAAAATGACCCTTGCCCTTTGAAAATTCCATCCTCATCTCACACTATTTGATTATCCTAGCTCGAATCACCATGGACCATTGATCTCAATCTAAAATATCAAATAAAATTAGATGCTTTGTAACATTCATGTTGGTTGTGACACTTATCACCATTGTATTTGTTCCTACTTAGAATTTTCAACCTCCATTTCATACTGTCAGATCCCATTTGCACAAAAAAACATGCACTATTAGATCTTGAACCACAAAATCAAACACTATTGGCTATTGAATGTTCTTTGGCCATGGGCATGACACTTGTCACTTCCTCATTATCTCAAGCTATATTGAAACCTTGAATCAACACACACCATTGATCAAAAGGTGCACACTTAGCTATGTACCATCGATTGATGTGAACATGTTCAAAATTTAACCTAGGGCTGTAGCTTGAATTTTCAACATTGATTTCGTGCCATCAAATCTTACCCATTTGATCAAATTTGTACCATAGATGTTATGGAGATGCAAAATGTTTAAATCAAGATTGAGAGTATATAAAGAATTTAGGTTAAATATTTTAGCTTATACTTTTGAAACATAATAAAGAGGACCTCGTGGATGATTAAAGACATAACATATAGTTTTTATACTAAGGTTTGTTGTATTAATAAATACAACAAACCTGAGTGTATGGCTTGTAGTTTAAGTTTATATTAAAAATGACCATGTAATTAGTGACATCATGTGGAAATAAAAGGGACCAAGGGGGCTTGGGAAAATAAAGAGACCAAACATAAAAATTTTAGACTAGGGTTTGGTTTGTTGAAAAACATGACTAAGCCTTTGGATAAAAATTAAGCTAAGTCTAGGGAAACAATAATTATTTCCATGAAAATTATTCCTACTAAATTTGTATTTAATTCAAAGGGACCTAGACTAAAACATTAGACTAGGGTAATTTGATTAAGGGTTCTAAAATGTTCAAATATGAATTTAATTTAATCCTTGATAGACCAAAGTCTAGTAGAAGGCTAAATTTACATTAAAATATGAAACCCTAAATACTTAAAACATGAAACCCTATATATTTCCATTTTAGATGGACTCCATTAATCCTGTAACCTAAAATATAGAGATCCAATGTTAGCAAATTTAGACAAGATCAAACTAGAATCACTATGTAAATATGTCAATCTAACCATGGTGTGGATGATCTTCAAATAAATATAAAGTGTAAAAAACTCTAATGATACTATGATCAGATGAATTTTCATTTTAAAACACAAATTTATATAAATTGAGATAAGGGTCCCTAATTTTAGGAATGGGGGTATGTTGACCTCAATAAATGGTGATTTTTAGGGGAAACATAGTAATATGCTATAATTTAGAGACTCTAGTTTAGACTAATAATTAGTTTATTCATTCCATTTGATCAAGTGCCATTATTAAGATCATTTCATGATTGAAACAAGTCTTACACATACAAAATCAAGATCAAACATCAAAACATATCCATGTTATGTGTGTGCTTAGATTCCACCTACAATTTGTCTTGAGATTTAGGGAAAAACTTCTAGATTCATGACTTAGACCATTAAAATTTACTTATAACATATTATGTTCATAAAGATCCATGATTTATATAGGGAAGGCTTAGGCATTACTCTACTACTAGCCAAGTGTCCATATCCTTGATAAACATACCTTTGGCTCCACTCAAGGCCTTGCTTCACTGCCAACTAGGCATCCATAGCTCTGATGGAGATTACCAAAATCACCTTTACTTATAAATCTCTTAAATTTTGTAATAAAGTTCTTATTTTGTATTTTTCAAATCATTTTTTGACTCTCTAGTAAAGGTTGGGAACCATGTTAACTAGGTTTTTGGGATTTGGTCAAGTGTTTGATCTTCAAACAATCATCCTTAGTTGCAAACTTTATCCTAAGTAATATGTTTATTAAGCACAAAAATGACATGTTTCAATAATTCAAACATTCACCCAACATGTGCAATCCTTATTATAATCAAGCTTAGATCAAAAAAGGCATAGAATTTTGAGGAAAAATTAACCTATCCATTAGTCTTTGCTGGTTTCTCCAAATTATAACATCAAGCTCACATTTCAATAATCCATGATCAACCAATGTTGAGAAGTCATACCTACATTTTTGAACTGTGAATTTCTTGTGAAATTAGTTTGAATTTGAGTTGTAGGCTATCCAAAAGGACTTATTTAAAAGTAAAAAAAAAAAAAAAAAAAAAGATAAATCAAACACATAAATAAAAATAAATAACAAGAAAACAAATATTTACAAACAAGGGACAAGAAGGAAAGAAACAAGAAATAAACTAATCTAATCCCTACACTAAATTCACAAATAAATTACCTCTAAGATAAAATGGAAAGTTATTTAGTCTAGTACAGAACCTTAAAATATGATTTCTTCCATTCAATGGCCTCTTCTTATGGATATGAGCACTTGTATGCTTGTATCTTTTGTATGATGCAGTTTGGATTCTCACCTCCGTTATTAGGTATATGTATTTAAAAATGTGGATATAAGAACCAATCATCTTCTTCCCAAATTATTTTTCCTTGCATTAAGAAAGCTAGTTCTACTTCATTCAAAGATTGGTCATGTATTGTCTCATTCTCCTTCTTTGGTTGTATTGCGAACTCAACTATTATACTTGGATTAATGTCTTCATTAGGCTCTAGTGCTTCTCAATTTAAGATCTATAAAACATCATTTCATTTATAAAGAATAGTTACAAAAATACTTTCTATAATACATTCTTCAATCTCCACATGAATTGGGAATGGACTATCAATCTTTGCACAAAAACTCTCCAAGTCATTTAAAAAGGCTTCTTCATCATGATCAATAAAAAGGATATGAGATTCATTTGGAATGTTACAATTTGCAATATGTTAATCAAATATTTCTAACCTTTGGATGGAGTCATATACAAGTTCTTGATTTGTTGTATTTTCTTTATCTTCATCTTTTATGTAAAATGTCATCTCTTCTACCCAATTGAATCCCACCTCATCTTGTTTTGGGATCAATAAAATGATATTGATATCTTGGAATACCTCAATTTATACAAATAAATCTTGGTATAATTGTTGCTAATGATCATATTCTTTAGGGATATCCTCAATTTCAATAATGACCTCATATGAATTGTCCTCATAGCTATCTTATGAAGAGAGGATAGATTATATCTGATCTTGTTCATGGGGTTACTCATCTTGAATGACTATTCATTCTTTTAGTTGTCTTTAGGTTCACTTTCTTATTTGAATGGAAAATTAAAACTATATACCATGAAGGATCTATATGTCCTTTCAAACCTAGATGTCCCTACAACATTGTCTAGATTAAGCACAATTTCAGATGTATCCTTTTCATTTTGATATGCTTCAAATACATTATAATGATCAGATAGACCCATATCATAAAGATTCATTTCATGTACATCCTTAAATGGCCTATTTTTATAGTTGTCATTGTTATTTTGAAACCTAGATGTAGGTCAATTTTGATTTACATTAGAGATGAATTTTAGCATAGGAAAATTAAGATTGACATTTGGAATGGCATATGCCATTTGACCTTGGGGTTGCGTTTGGACATTAATGACCATAACTTCATCATAAGCTAAAGATAATGTATTAATGACTCTAATAGATATTTTTAAAAACATAAAAGTTAATGGATCTAAAGCATTTTTATAAATCTCTAAAGCTAAATCCTTAATAGGTATATAAGGAGATGTAGTTATATTAAGCATATTTTGAAATCTAGCATTAAAAGATCTAATGATTTCATTTGAATCCTTTTTTATAGTAATGAATTGTTGATAAAGGACATATGGACTGATGACCTTTCCAAATTGATCAACAAAATAATTATCAAAATCATTCCAATTGACAATGAAATCTTTAGGGAGGTTAAGAAACCCATCATATGCCTCATCTCTAAGAGTATAAGGAAAAAATCTATAAGAAACATATTCATGAATAAAATTTAACAATAATAAGGCAAATTTAAAGAAACTTATGTGCTCTTTAGCAGTAACAACACCTTTAAGACTAAAATAAGGCAAATCTCTTTCAAGGTTTTGAGGAAAATCATGTACTTGACTAGGAACATTAATAAAAGATCTACCTAACCATGCAATACCTTGATGAATAACTTACTTGTGTCAATTCTAACTCCAAATCATGTTCACAATACAACATAGAAACCAAATATTTGTAAAGACAAATCAATCTTTAAATCTTTGCAAACATTTCACATAGAACATCAAAGAATAATGATCTTTGTCTAAATAAGCACAAAGACTAGTCTAAAACCATTAATATCAATGATCTTTACACAAATATGTTTAAATAAACATAAATATGAAAAGAATACATCAATATTTGAGCAAAATTCACAAGAATGAGCAAAGATACTTCAAATCTACAACGATTCAACTAGGCCCTCCTAATGCCAATGAAGCCCCTCTTATTGATGCCTGAATATGTATCACAGGTGCCTAGAGTGTTTTAAAAACACTTATCATTTCTTAATTCTTGAGAATTCAATGCATGAGTTGCAAGTTGTGATAATCCTATTATTTTTTGATAAAATAGAGGCAGAACAAGTGATCCATTTCACAAATCTATATTAATTTGGTGGTTGGGAGCCACCATGGCCAAATAGCTAATCTATGTAAAATATGAAGTATTATATGCTAAGACTAGTGAATTATGGTAAAAATATAATATAAGAAATAATATAATATGGATATTTGTAATTATAATTAAACTAGAATAATCTGGTCAAAAAAAGAAGAAAATGGAAGGGTAGGGTAGAAAGAAAGTGTTTCTGGTCTTTATTTTAGACGTTATGAAAAAGTTTAAAGTTCATCTGAATATGAATTTAACCAATAAATATCATTAAGTAGCATAATCTAAAATCACACTAGAAATCAATCAAACCTCTAAGGATAGCATGAAAATATGCATATAAGAACCAAATTTAATTTAAATATTTCACCCTTAAATGCAAACATCATTAGTCAAAATGCAAGAAGAATAAAGAAATCAAAGCAAACCTAAGAACATTCAAATAATCTAGAATTATCACAAATTAGAAAATATGCATTTAAAGATACACATCTAATATCTATAAGAACCCTTTAAATTTGAAAATTAAACCAGAAAATAGAGGAAGTGTCCATGATAGTAAACACATAGACAAATATTGGATAAACTTTATAGAATTCCTTTCTTGTACTACTTACTCTAAGTTTACAAAGTAATTTTGGATCTAATAACTCCCAACTTTTATGATGGAAATAATTATTTATATATACCTTTCATGATGTATTTTAGTTATTCCTTTTTAATATGCAATTGGATAAGTGTCAACATGTAACTAGACAAGTGTCATAGACAAGTATCCCTTTACAAATGCTTCAGAAATAATGGCCTTTTTAAACTGTGACTAACCAAAATCTATATATGCTCCATATTGTTCCTAATTTTATATAATACTCCCTTGAAATGATTTATAGGGTATTTTGATTTAAAATAAAATACTGTGTCAACTTAGTTGACTTTGAGACTCTTTCACACTTTCAACCTCCCATTCACTGACCAGATTAAGTCTAAGACATGTTTGTTAATTTTTTTTATCTTCACTAATCCAAGATAATTATAATTCAAATGCTTTTAGGTCCATAAGACCTTACAATCTAAAGTGTCATGTTCATGTAGAAATGTCTTGGAATCCTTATGGCATTTTCATATCACTTTACTCATAAATATTTAAAAAATGACTATTGCCCTTTGGAAATTCCATCTTCATCTTACACTATCTAATTATCCTAGCTTAGATAACTATGGACCATTGATCTCAATCCAAAAGATAAAAAACCATTGGCTTATTTGTGATATTCCTCATGGTTGTGACACTTGTCACCACCATATTTGTTCTTATTCATTTGAATTATCAACCTCCATTTCACACTGTCGAATCCTATTTACACAAATCAATCACACTCTAGTAGATCATGATCCAAAAGGTTAAATGATATTAGATAATGAATGTTATTTGGATAAAAGCATGACACTTATTACCTCCTCCAATCTCAAGGCTCTATTGAAACCTTGAGTCAACATACACCATCGATCAAAAGGTGTACACTTAGCCACATACCGTTGATTGATAATAACATGCTCAAACTTTAACCTAGGACTACAGCTTGAATTTTCAACATTGATCTCATGTCATTATATCTTCCACATCTGATCAAATGCATACCATAGTTCTCATAAAGATGTAAATTTTTTAAATCAATCTTAAGATAATATAAAGAACTTAGGCTAAAATTTTTAGCCTATAGTTTTGAGACATAATAAAGGGGACTTCATGGATGATCAAAGATAGTATATAGTTTTTAGACTAAAGTTTGTTATATTAATAAATGTAACAAACCTTAGTGTATGGCTTTTAGGCCAAGTTTATAGTAAAAGGGACCAAGGGGGATTAGGAAAATAAAGAGACCAAACATAAATTTTTTAAAATAAGGTTTAGTCAGCCTTAAGATAAAAATTAAGCTAAGTCCAGGTCAAAAATAATTGTTCCTGCATAAATTATTCTTGCCAAATTTTAATTTAATTTAAAGGGACATAGGTTAAAACATTAGACTAGGGTAATCTAAATAAGGGTTTTAAGATGCTTATACATGGATTTAATTTGATCCTTTATAGACCAAAGGATAGTATAAGGTCAAATTAACATTAAAATATGAAACCCTAGATATTGTCCATTTTATATGGACTCCATTAATCCTATAACTTGAAACACAAAGATCTAATGTTAGCAATTTTAGACAAGATCAAACTAGAATCATGTGTAAATATGTTAATCCAACCATGGTGTAGATGATCTTTAAATAAATATAATGTGCAAAACACCCTAATGGTACTCTGATCAGATGAATTTTCAATTTAAAGAACAAATTTGCATAATTTGAAACAAGGGTTCCCATTTTTAAGAATGGGGGTATGTTGACCTTAACAAATGACAACTTTTGAGAGAAACATAGCAATATGTTAGAATTTAGAGACTCTAGTTTAGAATAATAATTACTTTATTCATTCCATTTGATCAAGTGCCATTATTAAGATCAAATCATGATTGAAACAAGTCTTCCACATGCAGAATTAGGATCAAACATCAAAACCTAGTCATAATGTGTGTGTGATTTGATTTCACTTACTATTTTCTATGGGATTTAGGGAACAACTTCTAGATTCATGACCTTGACCATTAACACTAACTTATATGATATTTAGATATTCATCAAGAACCATGATTTGTATAGGGAAGGCTTGGGCATTGATCTACTACTAGCTAGGTGTCTATAGCCCCAATAGAGATACCTTTGGCTCTACTTAAGGTCTTACTCATCTACCAACTAGGTGTCCATAGCCCTGATAGAGATTAATAGAATCACCTCTACTTATAAAGCTCTTAAATTTTTTAATAAATCTCTTATTTTATATTTTTCAAATCATTTTTTGAATCTTGAGCAAAGGTTTGAAATCAGGTTAGCTAGGTTTTGGGGATTTTTTCAAGTGTTTGATATTCAGATAATTGCAATAATGTTTATTAAGTGAAAACATGACTATGTTTCAATAACTCAAAATTTCACCCAACATGTGAAATCCTTCTTAGAATCAATTTTAGATCAAAACAAGGCTTAAAATCTAAAGGAACAATTAACCTATCCATTAGTCTTTCTTAGTTTCACCAAAGTATAACATCAAACTCACATTTCAACAATCCATGATCAACCAATGTTGAGAAGTCATACCTGAATTTATGAACTATGAATTTCTTGAGAAATTAGGTGGATTTTGAGCCTAGTTATATCAAAAATGACTTATTTAAAATCAAGAAACAAAGTAAATAGATCAAACATACAAAGCAAAAAAAAATAACAAGCAAACAAATATTTACAAACACTATTTTCAAACAAGGGACAAGAAGGAAAGAAATAGGAAATAAAATAATCTAAGCCCTACACTAATTTCACAAATAAATTACCTCTAGGATAAAATGGAAAGTTATTAAGTCTATTATAAAACATGGAAACATGATTGATTCCATTCAATGGCCTCTTCTTGTGGATAAGAGCACTTGTATGCTTATATCTTTTATATGATTCAGCTTGGCTTCTCATATCCATTATTAGGTATATGGACTAAAGATATGGATATGAGATCCAATCATCTTCTTTTAAAATTATTGTTTTTTGCATTCAGAAAGCTATCTTTGCTTCATTTAAAGATTGATTATGTCTTGTCTCATTTTCCTTCTCTGGTTGTATTTTGAACTGAGCTGGTATACTTGGATTGATGTCTTCATTAGGCTCTAGCTCATCTCACTTTGGGATCTCCAAAACATCATTGCCTTCATGAATAAAAACTAAAATATTACTTTCTATAGTACATTCCTTAATCTCCACATGAAGTGGGAATGGACTATAAATCTTTGCATAAAAACTCTCCAAGTCATCCAAAAAGGTTTCTTCATTATGATCAACATAAAGGATATGCAATTTTTTTGGTATCTTACCATTTTAAATATGTTGATCACATATTTCTGACATTTTGATGGAGTCATATGAAAAATTTTGATCTATTGCATTTGCTTCATCTTCATCTTCTATGTAGAATGACATCTCCTCTACCCAATTGAATCCCACCTCATCTTGTTTTGGGATCTCCATAATGACATTTTATATCTTGGAATACCTTAATTTCTATCAATAAATCTTGGTACAATTACTGACAATGATCATCTTCTTTAAGGATAACCTTAATTTTAGTAATGACCTCATATGAATTATCCTCACAACTATCTTCTAAAGAGAAGACAAATTGTATCTAATCTTACTCACGGGTATGCTCATCTTAAAGGACTATACCCTCTTCTAGAGCATCTTTAAGTTCACTTTCTTCTTTGAATATAATATTAAAATCTTATACCATGAAGTATCTAGATGTATTTATAAATCCAAATGTCCCTATAGTTTGTCTTGATTAAGCATAGTTTTAGAATTATCCTTTTCATTTTGATATGCATCAAATACATTACAATGATCAACTAGACCCATATCAAAAATATTCATTTCATGTACGTCCTTATGATCAAGTAATTTGACAAAGATAGGATGTTAGATCAAGTGTTAGACTAATATACTAACATCTCTAAGCCTAGATCTTAGGAGGAACTTAATGAACAAACAACAATTGAAAACCCAACTAAATTACAAAGAACAATCTTTACCTTCCTTGACAACACTAAATGATTTATTCATTTGACTTGCTTGGTTTATGCATAATAAGTCTTCATCAATGACATATGGCTATCATCATCTCCTCTATGCAACATTATTTAATGCTTGGCTTGATTGATATGGCTTGGTTCAATTCTAACATTATAACACTAGGCTTTTCTATTTATGAATATATTCTTGCATTATAACTCTACTTTGATTGAGATCCCCAAATGAAGAGCTCTAGGCTTGATTTTATAGGCTTTCAAATCCCTTATAATGGGTTAAATATGATCACGGCCGAGTTTATTAACTTTTTTTGAGTTTGGCATATTCTTAAGATATTCTTGTAGATATTTTTCAAAAGTGACAACTCACAAAGATAATGAGTGTATTTTAGGTTTTTCTAAGATGATCTTGAATTTCCTTTTTTAGTAATTGATTTATTAGCTCATGGGTGAAATCAATTAGGACTTGAAATTGATTTAACTTGTTAATTGATTTTGACTAGGGTGTGCAAGTTAATTAATTCATTTTAGGCATTTGGTCATTTGTTTGATTTTGTTTAATTCAATATGTGTATTTGCCTTGTTTAATTGATTTGATGCAAGGTTATAAAGCCAAATCCAAGAATAATAGAAATTCTAAGGTTAAATGTTTGATGATTGGTAAGAATTGGTCTAATGTTCTAATGAAAATCCATTGGGGGCTAAATTTACATGTTTATAGTTTGCTCCTATTTGGGAAGATATTGCAAGCTATAAGCATAGTAACATATTTTCAAAGAATAAAATGGTTTTTATGCTTATGACTAGAATGGTAATTATAGAGTTGTAGTTTCCCCCTTGAGCGAGTGGTTATCAAGTGGGTCGATAAATGGTCCCTCGAAAGAAAGAAGAAAAATGAGGGGACCAAACAAATGAAGATGATGGGGTCAAAACACAATGATTCACCAAAAATTGGGAAAAATCATTAAGAAATACAAGTGGGATGTTATACAATAGTTTACCCAAAGGTGGTTATAAGCATTATACCTCGATAGTGGTAACGTGGTATGATAACACAAGGATTTTCCCCAGTAGACAATATAATCATTGAGAAGATGGAGCTACCTCAGTTAGGATAGACAAACAAGAAAGGAAAGTGGTGATAATATAATCATTTTCCCCAACAAGTGACATAATCATTAATAATGCATGTGGTATGGTGTGTAATGTTGATGCAGTATACCCTAATTATGAAAAACATGATTGATGGTTGATGAGTGATAACTTGATACATAAGATAAAGATGAATTGGGACAACCTAATAGTAGGGATATTCTCATCCAAATTAAAAAAGTTTAAAATTATTGTGTTACTTAATTATTCTAATTTGGATATTATTATGATCATTATTGATGTCAGTGTTGAGGAAATGGTGATGTTGTAGACCTCTCAAAACTAATTTTTCATGTAGAATTTGATGATAGGCCTCATGATAGAACACCATGGGGGTTTGGACAAAATATACATAAGGACTGACTCCTAATATCTAATACTAAATGGAAAATAATTATGTTGATGATAAAAACCATGATGACTGCAGACATATAATTCCTAAGACCATTTGTGTTGAAATTGGCAATGTTAATCAAATTGCACTCAAATGTACATTTTAGGTCAAAATCCATAAAATTCCTTAAATGGTTCAAAAACGTCACTTAAAGTGCCAATTTAGGTCAAAGTATCCCTAAATAGGGAAATACATTTTATGGGCTAGCTAACTTTGATCAGATCATTTTGAGTCAAAATGATAATTTCACCATTTAAGTACTTTGAATCATTCTTTTCTTCTAAATCATTGGTACATGTCACGTACCTTTATTATTTGGTGTTGGAAACATCCTAAATGGGAATACAACTCCAATGCATCTAACATCACCTTCTATTTCCTCTCTAGTCAAATTATGATCTAGTAATATGACTTTTTGACCATTTTGATTAATTGTGCAACAATTTCCAAAGAATTGCACTAAACTTGATTAAAATTACTTAAAACTAATTAATCCAATTTAATATATTAAGTAATAATTCCATATATCTTTTTGAATATCTTATAATTGGAAATTGATTTTGAATATCTACATCATCTAGTGACATCATCTATGGGATGGCATCCATCAAGCCATAAGTGCATAAAATATCAAGATTATGGGTCACCCATGCCTCTTTAATGTTTATGTATCTTGAAGATATTTATGAATTTAATTCCAAATATTAGGATTATCCATGGCCACACATATAAATCTTTAGATGGATGATCATGGTTGATCCTGACCAAATTTGAAAATCTATAAATAGAGAGGCCATGAACATGAATTTTAAGTTTGATTTATGCAAAGTTATTATGTAGAATTGTCTCTAAAATCCTTTGTAATAGACCATTAAAATTACTTACAATATTATTTGGTAGGTTATTTTAGTGATTTGGAATTATGAGCCTAGGTTTTATGGAGTGTTCTTGAGACATTGGAGGAGTTTGCCACCTTTGTTGACAAAGATAAGGATGCTTGATCAAGGGAGAACATGATTTTGAGCCACATGGGTATGGTGAATCCATTTAGGAAGGTAATTTGATGTTTTATTTCTTTCATTTGTTTCTTTCTATCTTTTTAAATTCCCATAGGAATATATAGGCTTAGTTAGTTAGTTCTTTATGCATTTTTCATGATTTATGGACTAATGTTTGACTAACTTGCTTTGTAATCCTCTCTACATCTTGGCACACCTGATGGGAAAAAATGCATCCCACACATGAAGAAGATAATTTTTAAACTTTAAAATCTTCATTTGGATCATTAAAACTCTTTCAATTTGATTTTCTAACTTTGTTTTACCATTTTTCTTTGTCATAGGTTTACACGGTAACCGATGTCAATTAGTAAAAACATCATTAGTTGGATAGCCATCATCGGTCACCATTGGTATAGTTGATGTTGGTTAGATATATGCCATTAGTTAGTAAGGGTAATTATCATTAGTTATATAACCAACGTTGGACACTATATTTTCTTAAAAACACAAAGTTGAGATCTAATAGGCCATTTTAAAATACTTGGTTTGGGGTCATATGGACTCCATTTTGGATGATTTTTTTAATTTTTAAACCATGTGTTTTATCCCAAATTTTCATAATTTGACATTATTTTAACTTCAAGTTTCATATAGTTTTTACAAAATTTGAAAAATCTATTTAAAATTTTTCTAATCTAACATATTTGCTTTTGGGGTGATACCTTAAAAATTTCAAGGTTGATAAATCATGTTTTAGAACATATTTTTCATGTTTTAAAATGAATTAGGAACATTATTTTGGTGCTTAAAGTAAAATTTAAGGTGTTTAAATAAGTGTTTTTAGAATTAGTTTTCAAAGTTACAACGAAGACCAAGAGGTCAAATGAACACCACCTCATTTTCCATTTGGGCTTAAAAATGAACTCATCTTTCCATGTTTTGTATTTACTTAGTTGTTCAAGTTAGATTTTATTTGGGAAAAATATGGATACCACATGTATACTCTTCCATTTGTCCCCTTTAGGGAACCCTTGGAATCAAAATGCCATTCCTATTGTAAAAATCCTAGTCTAAGGCTTAGAAAGAATGTCATCTAAAGCACTCCCCAAAAAATCGTTAAAGTTTAGGTGATTTTGAAAATGACCCTAAAGTCTTTTTATTTTATGTTTTCATTATTTATATGAAAACTTGGCTTGTGAAGGGGATGCCATTACCTCCCATGAGTTCTTTACGGAAGCTTTGACTTATGGTTTCACCTGCCAACATTGACTTCATTTGGCTCCTAATTGGAGTTGCACATGGGGCGTATCTACATTTGGACATCACACTACATTGAGTGAATAGTAGGGTGTAGTGGTTATAAAAAAGACTAGACCTTTTTACATTTGGCCAATACTATAGATACCTAATTTTTGTGCTTGTATTTTGCATCATTTGACATGAATGTCATTGTGCAATTGATTCCCCTAGAATGATCAAAAACTTGTTAGTTTAGTAGACCTTTAGAATTAAGACATTTATTTTTTATCATTATCTTGCTTGGTCTTGATTTGTGTCTAAAACTACTTGTTAACTCATTGAACTTAACCAAAGCACATTGTCCTCAATTTTATTGAGCAAGGGAGGCATTATGCTATCTGATTGGAAAATTCATCTTTTCTTTATTCAAATTGTTATCAAAAGCTTTGTGCCATGTCATCCACTTTAGCATAGTCATTTTACCCAATTGAGTCTATATATTTTACTCAATTTTTTTAAATCCTTCATTTATAATCCACATTCAAAATTGAACCTTTATGAGTTATAAGGGTTGGTGTGTCAAAGTGGGTTCACCATTTGTGTACTAAGCATGTTCTAACTTGGGTTCAATTTTCCATTTGGATTGAAGGTAATTTATTAAGACTCAAAATCACATTATCATCTTGGTGGACTCAAGTCATCTTATGTATAGTTCATGCTTTGAGTCCTAGAACATATTTTATCCTACTGGAATCATGTGGTGATGTTGTGCTACCTATTTGGTCCTAGGTTTATAGTTAGTGATTCACGTATGTTTTTACATATTGAGTTGCTTAGTCAATTTTATCTTCTTCATAATCTAAAGAGCTTTCCTCTAAACTTCTACGATCAAATTTTTGAAGTTAAAACTAGCTTTTATAGTACAGGTGTATCACAAAGATCTAGGCTTTGGTTTACAAGTTTTCACCTTGAGTCTTTGAGTTACCTTACCCTCTTTTGATCTATGTGATTTCAACTTTATCAAAGGTTGGGTGAACTCATGAACCAAATCTTCTAAATTTTGCATCATTTCAAACCACCCTCCCTTATATTCTCATTGGTACCTATTGATGTCTTAAAATTGTGCTAGATCTTAATCAACAACAATGGGAAGTTTCAAGCTGTGGGACAATGCGGCTTGAAAACAACCTCCAGATTTTAAAGAAGATGGTCTCTTCTTTTCTATTGGGTGTTGGGGAAAAGGGATAGGAGACTAAATAGAAACGCAAAATGCAGGAATTGAAACCTAACTATGGCGATGCGCCTGAGAGTAATCCTAATCCTAACCTGAGCACAGTGAAACTATTATGTGATTCTATTACATTTAAGAGTAGACAAGTGCATGATTAATGTAAAAGATTGGAATAATAGAAATAGAGGCTCACAATAGGGGAGTCTTTTGCTGAGATACAAGAATTGTCAACAAAGGCATAGTGTTCAATCTTCTTAATAGAATATTTCAATCACATTAGAGGTGCAGAAGTCATGCACAATTATGTAGAACTTTAGACTCTAGAATATGGGATAAAAGCAAATAACATTTCCAATCACAACACTAGAAAATCTACAGCATAGACTACTTTTCAAATGACACAAATAACATCAACAAGGGCATAGTGTTCAATTTTATTATTGAATCTTCTAGTCATACAAAAGATACAGAAACACACACACTCATATAAACCTTTCAACTCAGGAAAATGTAACAAAAGCAAATGATATTATTGGTAAAAAAAATTTAAAGTCTAAAACTATGAGAATTCCCCCTCCCTTTTTTTGATTTTACAATCCTCCTTATATAGCCTTGAATGTCTCTTTAGATCACTTCCTTTCCCACACAATTTTCTCTGTCCTTCACCTCCTTGGTTACTAAACTATCTATTCTACCTCCTCTATTAGGGGACAAATAGATGGTGCCTTCAATGCTATGGGGGGCTCCAAAAATCTACCCGATGAATTGTTTCATCTACTCAAATTAACTCCATCTAATTTTCCCTCCATTTCACTTTAACAGATAAATGGACACTCTATTCTATTAGATACAGAAGAGAACACTTAACTAATTCATGAAATTCTCCTTATGGTCTAGGAGGTACCAGAGAATGACACTTGGCACCTTCCGCTTGATTCATCAAAGACACGTAGCTCTCTCTGCTTCCCTTGGCTATGGTGTAGATTTATTCAGGACACATATTAGACTTTTATTACTGGTGACACTTGGCAGCTTCTGCACACCTTTAAAGTAACACTCGGGACCCACCATCATTTTATATTTGTCAATAGAGCTTGAAGATGATTCTCTTATGTGTTGACATGTGGAGGATTTTGTAGCTTTGAGGAAGATAAGTGGCATCTTCCGCTTCTTCATCTAGGGGTACGTGGTACTTTTCACTTCTCTTTTGGGGATGGAGCAAAGGGACTAGAGAGTGACACTTGGTACCTTCCACTTTCTCTACTACTTAGCTCGTAGAAAGTCTTTGAATGAAATGCAGATGCTGATATGAGATGCCGGTGCTAACACGTGGTGCATTCCACTTAACTACTACTGGGTATGTGGCACAGTTCATGATTCTTTGAAAGTTACAAAAGGGGCCTCAAAGGATGCCAGCTGTCCAGCTTCATCTCTTGAAAAGTGACACTTGGTAGCTTCCACTTAAACTTGAACTTAGGCACAAATGAGATGAAGGAAACAAGAAGGGGAAAAAGACCTATGCTCAGAGGGTGACATTTGGCAGCTTCCGCTGCATCTCAACACTTAGGCAAAATGAACCAGCCCTCTACTTCAAAATTTTCCCGCTACATCCGAGAACCCAAATTGTAGCACTTGGATAAAATTAAATAAATTAAATATGATGTAGAGTAAAAATTACTCTATAGTTATTGGTGACCACTAGGAATTTTGAGCCTGCTAAAAAAGAACCCAACTCTTGCTATGCGTCCACATGCTCAAAGAACACTTATTTAAAAGAAAAAAATGGGAAAATTGAGCAATAATATTGAAAGCAAACTACTATATATGGCTAACTAGGTATATTTGACTCCATCCTGGATCAAAAGGAACATTTATAAAGTCTCCTTTATGGTGAGAAGACTTATGGTGCTAGACAAATAGCTGAATGGGAAGGAGATTTTGTGACCTGCTCCTCTTGCCTGTCACCTTTCTTGGCTTGTATTTGAGTAGATCAGAATCAAACATGCCTCTAACATATACATGCTCTACTTGTCCTTGGAAGCTTGTTGAATGTTGGTCCCTTAGACCGGTGCTTCGTGTTATCAAGAAATCATTAGCTATTGGTTCTTCACTGTTAGCCCTTTGTTCTACACATTCCCTTTATAGTGCATCATGGTTTGACCCATTTCCTTCTACTTCATGATGGACTATGTCAAACTCATCCTTCATTGCATTATCCTCATAAAAGGATAATCTTGAAATAGCACAATAATTTTGCACATATAACTGAGGCTTAATTTTGTTATGTTCATCTGTAACCAATTCATGGCTATCTTGCAAAGCGAGAAAAAAGTTTGAGATTATTTCCTCCTTATCAGCATACTAGCTTGCATAATTTATTGGGGGTACAGGGGCTCCCATATTTGGTACAAGTTGAAATTGATTGGCTTAGAATCATTGTTGGTGTTGATAAAAACCTCCAAAGGTAGATCAGCTGAAGAACACACCAAAATTCTTCAACTCTTTGAAAGATTGGTCCCACTGGGTGTGCCAAAAATTGTTGATGTCTTAAAATTATGCTAGATGTTAATCAACAACAATGGGAAGTTTCAAGCTGTGGGATAATGTAGCTTGAAAACAACCTCCAGATTTTAAAGAAGTTGGTCTCTTCTTTTGTATTGGGTATTGGGGAAAAGGGATAGGAGACTAAATAGAAATGCAAAATGCAGGAATTGAAACCTAACTATGGTGATGCGCTTGAGAGTAATCCTAATCCTAACCTAAGCATAGTGAAACTATTATGTGATTCTATTACATTTAAGAGTAGAAAAGTGCATGATCAATGTAAAAGATTGGAATAACTAAAATAGAGGCTCACAACAGGGGAGTCTTTTGCTGAGATACAAGAATTGTCAACAAAGGCATAGTGTTCAATCTTCTTAATAAAATCTTCCAATCACATTAGAGGTGCAGAAGTCATGCATAGTTATGTAGAACTTTAGACTCCAGAAAATGAGATAGAAGCAAATAACATTTCCAATCACAACACTAGAAAATCTATAGCATAGACTACTTTGCAAATGACACAGATAACATTAACAAGGGCATAGTGTTCAATTTTCTTATTGAATCTTCCAGTCATACAAAATATGCAAAAACACACATAGTCATATAAACATTTCAAATCAGGAAAATGTAACAAAATCAAATGATATTATTGGTCAAAAACTCTGAAAGTCTAAAACTATGAGAATTCCCCCTCCCTTTTTTTGATTTTACAATCCTCCTTATATAGCCTTGGATGTCTCTTTAGATAACTTCCTTTCTCATGAAATTTTCTCTATCCTTTGCCTCCTTGGCCGCTCAACTGTCTATTCTACCTCCACTATTAGGGGACAAATAGATGGTGCCTTCAATGCTATGGGGGGCTCCAAAAATCTACTTGATGAACTATTTCATCTACTCGAATTAACTCCATCTGATTTTCCCTCCATTTTGCTTTAATAGATAGATGGACACTCTATTCTATTAGATATGGAAGAGGACACTTAGCCGATTCATGAAATTATCCTTATGGTCTAGGAGGTACTGGAGAATGAACTTGGCACCTTTTGCCTAATTCATCGAAGACACATGGCTCTCTCCGCTTCCTTTGGTTGTGCTGTAGATTTATTTGGGACACATATTAGACTTTTACAGCTGGTGACACTTGGCAGTTTCCACAGACCTTTGAACTAACACCTGGGACCCACCATCATTTTATATTTGTCAATAGAGCTTGAAGATGATTCTCTCAGGCATTGACACGTGGAGGCTTCTACAGATTTAAGGAAGATAAGTGGCATCTTTTGCTTCTTCATCTAGGGGTACATGGCACTTTTCACTTCTCTTTTGGGGATTGAGCAAAGGGACTAGAGAGTGACACTTGGCACCTTCCACTTTCTTTGCTACTTAGCTCATTGAATGTCTTTGAATGAAATGCAAATGTTGATATGAGATGCAGGTGCTGACATGTGGTGCATTTTGCTTAACTACTACTGGGTATGTGGCACGGTCTGTGATTCTCTGAAAGTTACAAAAGGGGCCTCAAAGGATGCCAACTGTTTAGCTTCATCTCCCAGAAAGTGACACTTGGTAGCTTTCACTTAAACTTGAACTCAAGCACAAATGAGATGAGGGAAAAAAGACCTGTGCTTGAAGGGTGACACTTGGTAGCTTCCATTACATCTCAACACTTAGGCAAAATGAACTGGCCCTCTGCTTCAAAATTTTCCCGCTAAATCCAGGAACCAAAATTACAATGCTTGGATAAAAATAAATTAATTAAATACGATGTAGAGTAAAAATTACTCTACAGTACCTTGATTATTTTTTTAAAAGAGAGCCAAAGCATACTTTGTTTGGTTGCCAAGTATTGGTCTAAAGTTAGTCAAACACATAGAACAACTCTTTTAGACATGACTCAAAGGTTCACTCATAGTGGGACCTCTTATGGCCTTAGTTATGAAGATGAGAAATTTTATGATGGTCAAGATAACCCCATTTTTTTAATGAAATCCCCACAATAGTAGGATTTGAAGATGATTATAATGAATATCAACCTCAAGAAGATCAAGATGGATCCCTTCTTAGATTGATATAATTAGGTGCTAGACTACCTTATAACTTTCCTATATAATAATTGCATACCTTAGTTAAAGAAGGAGAACAATGATGTCAAGAGCAAGATTTTGCATGAATAGGCATACCTTCTTCCTCTAACAAAGGAAAAGAAATACAAACAGAGTCAAAACCCACAAATCTATATCTTCTAGCTAAGATCAAGATAATAAGTTAATGATATGTAGATCAAATTGTCATAGACTTAACTAACTCCCTAGTTGCCACTTTAATTCACAATGATGCTTTGAAAGAACAAGGAATTGTGGTTGAAAGCATGCAATAAATATTGGATTAGGACATTACCATAGTGGATCAAGTTAATCTAAATGAATATTTAAAGTGATAAGAGACCTTACAAAGTGTTCCATTTGACATGGAACATACATTATTCAATCATTAAGAACCTCTTGTTACTTTATAAACTCAAAAACCCAAACATTCAATTTGAATTGAGGAAATCCCTTAAGATAATTTGGCTAGTTCTTTTCAAGCAACATAAAAATTGGTAAATAAACATAAAAATTTCCAAAATCAACAAATTACGAAACAACCAAATTTAGGGAATATTTTAAAATCCAAGAATAAATGGCCTATGTTCTCAACTCAAGGAGAAAATCAGAACCAAGTCATGGATCGAAAGGTATACACTCCCTATAGATCCACACAAAACTAGGGGCATATTCTACCCCAATAGTAACAAAACCAGGGGCACATTCCACCCCAAAAATAATGAAACCAAGGGCAAATTCCACCCCAAAAACATCTTATTCAATCCAAAAATGCACCAAACATGTAAGAACGTAATTCTATGAAGGAAATTGTTCAAATATTGGAGATGAATAATAGAGTCAAAAATTATAAATTTTATGAGATACACCCATATCCATTTGATTTATCTATTTTCCAAAACCCCTTTCCACCTCATTTTTAGGTGCCCAAATTTGACAAGTATAAAGGAAAAGGAGATCCATGTGAGCACATATAGGCATTCTTTGTCTTATATCAAGAATTTTCTTATAGTAGTGAGTACTTAGTATGACTATTTCCATGAAGTTTAGCAGGACAAACTCTTGATTGGCTACTTAAACTACCCAAGGGATCAATTGCAGACTGGAATGACTTATCAAAAATGTTTGTTAACCATTTCTCATATAACATAGAATATGAATTAACCATTTTTGACTTTTATAAAGCCAAGTAGCATGATGGTGAAAATTTCACCATATATTTGCAAAGGTGGAGAGTATTGACATGCCACCTTCAACATTACTTACTAGAGAAATAGTTGGTCGATATCTTTACATATAATTTACATCCTGAGGTTATGTATAATCTATAGTTATCTTGTGCTAACTCATTTGAATAAATTATTAAAAAAATGAGTATAGATTGAGAAGGATCTTATTGATAAAGGCCTTGTTAAGATTTTTACACAAGGTCAAGCATCTAATCAGACTAAATCATTGGTTCAAATAGTTATGCAAGATAAGCCTAAAGGCTTTAGGAAAAATAAGAACATGGTTGGAAATGGGGTGACTAAAACAAGACATGTACAAATGGTACATGTTATGCCTCCTCCAAATGTACAATTAACTCCCCCAAATCCACTACCTACTTTGCAGAGACAACCTCCACAAAGGACATTTCATAATAATTTTAGAGTCTTTAGTAAGTTAGGAGAATTGGTTGAAATAGTGTTACAAAATCTCATTATAGCTAATTTAATTGTATGGCCAATATCAAGGCAATTTCCTTAAGATCAACCAAAACTAGATTAGTACAAAGAGAATGAATGGTGTAACTTTCATCATGTTTTTGGTCACGGTACATATCTTTGCATTCAATTATGACATATTATTGAGGAATTTATTGAAAGTGGTGAACTATAAATTAAGTTGGCCCTAATCAGGATACAAATTAGGATATGGGAATCTACAAAGACCCCTTCCCTCAACATGATCCACCACCACCAATAAATAATCAAAATGGTCAAAATCAAGGATAGAGGTAGAATCAAAACCAACAACAAGGTCATCATTGTAATGAGAATAATCAAGATCATAATGCCCATACTAACAATGTGGCTTATAACAATGTACCTTATGACTATAATAATACTATGAGATGCATTTCTGTAACCCACATTGCCACTATTACTATGAAACCATGTGGCCAATATCATGTTCCTCATAACATGGGACCCATCATTATAGGGTCAACACCCTCTCCCAATAGTAATACTGTGTTGGGTTCACATAATCATGTTGTGAATTTATTTACATGGGTTACTAATTCTAAACAATAACACCTTTCTTCTAATTATAAAGGCTCCTCATTGACCCAAAGTTATATAAATATAGTTAGTCACCCATAAGTTACCATCCAAGGCCCTTTAACCTCCTCTTCTAATTATAATAACTCCTTAAAACCTCTAGGTTGTGTAGTCACAAGTAGACACCTGTGAGTTATCATCTAGGGCCCTTCACCCACTTCTTCCATAAAACCCAATATGAACATTATGCCAATGGTTTCAAAGTTGAATATCATCCTAAAAAATACTAAAATAGTTCAATCCATAATTAAAAGGCCTTATATTCTAATGAATCAATTAGATAAAACCCCTACACAAATTTCCATATTAAAAATCTTGCGAACATCTAATGTCCATCAAACCATCTTCAATAAATTTTTGAAAGAGTCTATTTTTCTTAATGATATAAACCTTGATTAGTTATATAACCTAGTTGGACACTTGTGTTAATTTTGGCAAATCATATTTGATCAAAAAGACATGTCCACCCTCAACTCAAACCATAATAACCCACTATATATTGAGATAATCATTGTAGATCACAAGATCAAGTACATTATTATAGATAATGGTTCAAGGTTAAACATCATATCTCTTAAATTGGTACGATGATTGGGCTACATGGATAAATACATTCAACCAAAAACTATTACAATCAAGGCTTATGAAAATACCGAGAGGGACTCATCTGGTATAATTTGGTTGCCAATCATGGTTGGGTCTATTTCTCATCACACATTATTTTATATTGTGGATATTGAGCTTCCTTATAACAAAATTCTTAGTCATCCTTAGATCCATGAAGTATAGGTAGTTCCATCTACTCTTCATTAATGCCATAAGTTTCCCCATGATGGAATTGAGGTTATTATTCTTGTTGATTAGTAACCATATCAATACTATAAACATCTTGAAGTAGAGTTTGATAATTATAACTATTTCCTAGGTTCCAAATTTATTGAAAATAAAAACAAAGCCATCATTTCTCATCCATCTCCATCTAATTATATCAACCCTGGTAACCTAGCCTCCACTTTAGCTAATCTATTTCCTATAGCTCTAGGTAAGCAAGTTATTATTAAAGATGTAGGCATTTCCACGTACCATCTGAAGGATGTCCTCTATATCACAAAATTACCAAAATACCCTAAAGCATTTGGTAAGCATAAAACTTCCTAGACTCTTAGAAAACCCAATCATATTTGGCAACCAAAGAAGAAACAACCAAAACCTGATGTGGTTTTTGTACCTATAATCACACCAAAGAAATATTGAGAGTCTTTTATTGAGGAAGATTGGTTATGTTTTGAAGGCCTTGTTGATTGTTTTTAGAATCCAAAGTATCTTATCCATAATAAGATAATGGATCATCTCTATTATACAAGGAAAGGCCTTGGGCCATAAGTGCAAGGAATTTTAGAACACATATTAGTTGGAGTTGTCAATTACAATCATGGTCTTGGATTTAATACACCAAAGGATAACCTCATGACATATAATAATGACTCTTATGAATTGGCTAGTAATGAGACTCCTGATAGTGACACAATATCCCAATATAGCTTTTTTTGATGAGCTTGCTGACTTAGATTTGTTTGATTCAAATGCCATATTAACCATAACACCTATTAGAGCTTCCTGTCCTAAATCAAAAACCTATCCTAGTGGTGTTGTGCTTCATGAAGTAAGACATTATATACTTATCATTATTGCTTCCCATCTTGAAGCAAACCCTCACTGTAACTTGTGCCTTTGCCATCTAGAACTCATAGATTGGGACCAAAACATTTTGGTCATATGCCTTGATGAGTTTGAAAATGAAGAATCAATTGCAAAATAGATGGGCCTATGAGATGCATTCCCCATTGGTGATCATAAGTAGGGTTTTGATTTTTTCATTAGATCCTTATACCTACTTTGGAGAGAAGATAAATTTTTTGGGTCATAATAAATAGAAAACATCAAGATTTTTAGGTGAAAACCTCTTTTAGGCACTTATCAAATAGGGAAAAAGTAAATAAAAAGACAAGCCTTTGAGTGAAAACTTATTTCAAGCATTCCCAAGTGAGAAAGTTTGCTCATCCCCTCAGGACATAGAAAGTCCATCTAGCCCAAGTTCCATAGCTAGTACAAGCATCTCTTCATAATAACATCAAATATTTGAGCATCTTGCTTTTGAGTTTCTAGAGGTTTTTACTAATTTGCCTTTACTTGAGAAGGCAAATTTTGATTCTTCATATTATCTAGATCTTTAAAAGGAACAACAAGAAGATATAGCAGAAAAAAATGATCATGACCATATATTACCTATAATTCTAGAGGATGGATCCACACTCCTTGTGGTGAACATAATTAAAGTGAATTTGGGAACCTATGAGGATCCCAAAATTATTTATCTTGGAGCTTCCCTTATTGAAGTAGAACATGAACATATTATATCCATTCTTAATGATTATACATACATCTTTGCATGGGCATACTCTGACATGTCAGGCTTGAACCCAAATTTAATTATACATCATCTTGTTGTTTACCTTGGTTCTAAAAAAGTTAAGCAAAAATTAAGAAAGATGCATCCACACATCGCCCTTTTGGTTAATGCCAAGTTGGAAAAGTTTTTAGGAGCCAATTTTATCAGACCACTAGACTACTCTAAATGGGTTTCCAACATAATACTAATGAGTAAAAAAACCCCAATCATATGTATTTGTACTAATTTTTGTGATATCAATAAAGCATGCCCCAAAGATGATTTTCCTCTACCCAACATTGAGATGACATCAAATCAACTACTATGTATGAGATGTTATCCTTAATGGATGGATTTTATGGTTATAATCAGATCAAGATAGCCCCTAAAGATCAACATAAGACCATGTTCACCACTCTATGGGGGACATTCTACTACCAAGTCATGCCATTTGGTTTGAATAATATTAGAGCCACATATCAACGTGTAATGACTATCATTTTCCATGACATGATGCATGACATTGTTGAGGACTATGTTGATCATATATTAGTAAAATCAAGCACAAGAGCTAGACATCCTGACATTCTATGAAGAATATTTGAGAGGCTTCATGAATATGAAGTCCACTTGAATCTAAATAAATGTTTCTTTAGAGTCAAATTAGGAAAATTACTAAGGTTCATCATGTCATAATGAGGGATCAAATTATACCCTACAATGGTCAACACTATTATGGAAATACCTCCACCAATAAAAATCTTAAATAGCTACAAGGTCTACAAGGAAAGATCCAATCTATATGTAAGTTCATTTCTAAATTGGCAAATAAGTGCCACCATTTACCCATCTATTAAAGAATCTTCAAAGCTTAAAACATATTTAGCCAAACCACTAGTCTTATGACGTCCAACACAAGGAAAGCCACTGCTACTTTATATGTCAACTACAAAATATGCACTAGGGGCACTTTTGGCTCAGCATGATGATCATGGTAAGGAACATGATGTTTATTATTTAAGCTACACATTTGTAGCCTATGAACATAATTATATGCCTATTGAGAAGGCATGGTTAGCTATGGTGTTCACCACTTAGAAATTGTGACATTATATGCTAAATAATAGAACTATTGTTATCACCAAGGTAGATCCTCTCAAGTTCCTCTTATCTAAAACAACTCTTCAAGGATGCATGGATAAATGGATTATGCTCCTTAGTGAGTTTGATATTGAGTACCATAATCAAAAGGCAATCAAAGGACAAGTTCTTGCTGACCAGCTTGAAAAATACCCTATTAAGGAAACTCAACCTCTCAACTTTGACCTTCTAGATGATTCTATCATGATGATGGAATAGGCATCAAAATAAACTAAATAGTGGATGCTCTATTTTGATGGATCCTTCACATTTCAAGGGTCTAGATCTGGAATATTATTGATCACACCATAGGTGGATATGATCCCCAAAGAATCCCATATATAATTTCATTGTATAAATAATATGGTTGAATATGAGGCATTGGTTGTATGGCTCCATCTTGTTATATAGTGGGATATTCAAAGCTTAAATCTCTATGGAGATTCATAACTAATAATTAATTAGACAATTGACTAGTATCAAAGAAAGGATGACAAAGGTGTTCCTTAAAATTAAATTGTTGATAACCTCAAAACACATTTCAAATCTTTACAGTTTGAGCAAGTTCTGTGAATCAACAATAAATCTATTGATGCCATGACAACAATTGGTTCCATAATTCAAATGCATGACATTGATAAATAGTATTAGTTCTTGATTGAAAATATTCTTTATTTGGCACATATTTTATCAGATTTAGAGGGGATATGCACCATTGTTGATCCTAATCCCTCACCCAAGTTACCATGGTACTAATATTTCTATAACTATTTCTATAGTCATGTATTCCCCACTGACCTATCCAGAAACCAACCAAAACTATTGTTTCATCTCTTAACATGTTATATCCTCCTTGGAAACATGCTTTATCATAAAGGCTACAATGGAATGATTTTTTGTTTTTTATCTTTGGGAGAATCCAAGTTGGCACTAAAGGAGGTTCATGAAAGAATGTGTGGGGCCCATACCAATGGTGTAGTCCTAAAAAATAAAATCCTCAAAATAGGATATTATTGGCCCAAAATGGAGATATATTCTTGTAATTATGTAAATAAGTGTGTTCCATACCAACAACATGGAAACTTGATACATGCACCTTCCTTACCATTGCAGCTGATCACAACACCATGGTTATTCTCAACATGGGGCCTCGATGTCATTAGGAAAATTAACCTAACATCTTCAAATGGCCATAAGCACATTTTGACTACAACCAAGTACTTTCCCAAGTGGATTGAGGCCATTCCTCTCACTTATGTTACCAAGAAACAAATAGCCAAATTCATTCATTACCATATCATCTATCGATATGGCATCCTAACCCATATTATATTTTATAATGGTAGATCCTTTGTGAACCAAGATGTGAAATCTCTTTGTGAAAAAATCAAGATCAAGAACAAGAAATCCACTCCATATAACCTGTAAGGAAACAAACAAGCTAAGGCATCAAATAAAACTATTCTATCCATCTTAAAGAAGATTGTCAATGATGTTGGCCATAATTGGCACTTGCAACTCTTTCTTACCCTTTGGGCTTATAAAACTAATCATCACACCCCAACTGGAGCTAATCCATACTCCCTTATTTTTGGAATTCAAGCTATCATCCTGATCAAAATTGAGATATCATCATTAAGAATATCACTAGAGCACATTCAAGATGATGAATACTATAGAGCCTCATGACTACAAGAATTAATGATTCTTGATGGTAAGCATTTGGATACACTAGAAAACTTGTAGGCCTATCATAATAGATTATGGAGAAGCTAAAACAAATGCATTTTCCCTCAAGAATTTGAGATTGATGAATTAGTTTTGAAATAAAACTAGAATAACATGAATGCTAAACTCAAAAAGAAAGGCAAGTTTTAGCCTAATTAGTTAGGACCATATATTGTCACAACAAACAGTGGATCAAGAGCATATCAACTAGCTAAACCTAATGGTGAATAGCTTTTAGAGCCCATGAACATCATTCACCTTAAGAGGTTCTATGCATGAACAACTTTGAACCATTGTCTACAAGACCCCTAACTTGGGGATAACTTATGCTAATGTAATTTTATCCCACCCTTTTATCTTACCTTGAATGTATTTTATACTACCCTAGTCCACTTTTCATGATTACCAGATAGTAAAGGCTTTGAATCCTTGGCACTCTGAACACATTCTTCATCCCATTATGGATTGTTCTCTTTGAGAAGCATATTATTTGTTATATCTAGGGTATGTTATAAGCTTGAACACTTTTTATCCCTTGACAAATTATGATCTTGATTATGTCTCATGAACATTATGAACATCCTCAATAGTAGTCCTATAAATTAGTTTATCCAGGATAGTATTGTGCAGCTTCAGAGAAGTGAACAAAAACATCTTCTAAGTTCCAGACCATTGTTACATTATTACAGATAGGTGAATGCATATACTTATCTTTTTACTTCAAGCTACACATTATTCTATGTCACATTTTCTTCTCTTTACTGTTTTATCAAGATCTTTGCTCTTGCCAATTTTTGAGCATGGGCCATTGCAACTAGCTTAGCTATTTTATTGGAACCTCTACTATTAGGACATGCATCTCCTCAACTAGATGGTCCCACCTTGTACATATTTCATCCCAAAAACACCAAAAAAATTATAAATACTTTTAAAATACCAAAAACATC